>REGM01000116.1:981239-1009271 GCA_004194415.1 Aurelia aurita | reverse complement strand
AACAAAACGGTGCATGATGGGTAATCAGGATCACGATGTCGCACGTTTTGTATCGTTTGTACTGTGCTCACGTATCATTCCGCTGTTTGAAGTTGTTTCTTGGACGCTCTTTGACGACTTTACTGAACTAAACGAGGTAAGAAACTTCTCTTATATATTTTCTGCACATTTAAGTACTTTTTTGTGATTTTTTGGTGATATTTCACTGAAAATTTGATACAAAGCATCGTTGATTGCAGGGCGGAGCAGGCCCAAGGCCTACAAAATCTCTATACTTTGCCAGTGGCAAATAGGATATCATCGCTGCAGTGTTTCTTTTTCCTCCTAGTTTTTACACTATAACTGACACATTGATTCTAAGCAAAAGGAAACGAAAGGGCCTTATATTTTTCAACCTGATTTGCTCTGTGATAAGCAGGCATTTGGATGTGATTGCAAAGTGAAGGGTTGCAAGGATTCATATTTGTTTACTTCCGTGTACAGAAGAACCTTATAGTTTGTGAAAACTTTATTTCCCCCAATTTTAGGTTGCTATGACACATTCTATGTTGTGTTGGAGGGTGTGATAACGATAACTTGATAATCAGTTGCCTTGAAATGTTTGCGTCCTTTGCCTCCCAGATCACCCGCTTGGTTGGCCTCCCAGATCACCCGCTTGACTGGGTCTTTGGTCATGTAGTGCTCCTGTAGTGCCGTTTCAGTTCTCCTTCAACATGTCCTCGCTTCACCATGTTCCCTGAATTTTTGTTGTTGTTATCACACCCTCCAACATAACATCTGTAGTGTGGCATACCAACCTAAAATTGGGGGAAAATATAATTAAAAGTTTTGACAAACTATAAGGTTCTTCTGTACACGGAAGTAAACAAATATGAACCCTTGCAACCCTTACTTTACAATCATATCCAAATGCCTGCTTATCATAGCGCAAATCAGGTTGAAAAATATAAGGCCCTTTCGTTTTCTTTTGCTTGAATCAATGTGTCAGTTATAGTGTAAAAACTAGAAGGAAAAAGAAACACGGCAGCGACGATATCCTATTTGCCAGTGGCAAAGTATAGAGATTTTGTAGGCTTTAGGCCCGCTCCGCCTTGCAATCAACGATGCTTTGTATCAAATTTTTAGTGAAATATCACCAAAAAATCACAAAAAAGTACTTCAATGTGCGGAAAACATATAAGAGAAGTTTCTTACCTCGTTTAGTTCAGTAAAGTCGTCAAAGAGCGTCCAAAAAACAACTTCAAATAACGGAATGATACGCGAGCACAGTACAAACGATACAAAACGTGCGAGATCGTGATCCTGATTACCCATCATGCACCGTTTTGTTGAAAGGGCGTATTAGCATGAAATTAGACTTTGAGACATTCGATGACAGTTTGTTCGCTCTTAACCATTCTGAAATTTTGATAAGCTCCTGATTTAAGTCATTTTGCAATGTATCAAGGTTTTTATGCGAGTTAGCATACGATGCCAGGCCCGTAGGAGCGTTTTTGCGATTGGGGGGGGGGGCACCGTCTTGCGCCGAAAATGGGGGTCTGGGGGCTAAGCCTCCAGAAATTTATTTGGCCACGCCCTTTACTTTGGCTTAGAAAACATCTCCCGATCCCATTTTTCCATTTCTAAAATAAAAATTTAGACGAATTTCGTAGTGATGTTTCTATAAATCTGCACCTGCCACCTACAGGAAAATTTTGAGGGTACACACTCTCTACTTTGGCTTAGAATGCATTTTTCAATCCAATATTACCCTGGGTGCCAGACACATATAACCAAAGGGAAATCTTTCTTTCAGGGTGGGTCTGGTACCCACCGTACGCATTGGTTACCCACACTAAAATGGAAACTCGGACAATTTGCAAAATTCTTGCCCCACCCAACTTATACCCAAGCAATTTCTCATGTTTCTCCTCTTTTTCGAGAGAATTTCAAGAACGTGAGGGATGCAAACGCCAGCTACAACTAAACTAAGATAAGAAATGCTTTTAAAGGGCACTACTTTGGTTTTAGTTTAATTCTTCATTCAATTTTACTTAACAAGATGAAAGAAAAGTGCAACTTTTGGAAATTATTGGGGGGGCCCAGGCCCGACCGGCCCCAATAGGCGCTATGGGCCTGACGATGCTTGTGTCATCTGCAAACAAATGAAATTGCAATTGCTGTGATGATTTATGGATATCGTTAATGTGCAACAAAAAGAGAAGGGGACCAAGAACACTGCATTGAGGAACACCACAACTTTATTGCCCTGGTCTCAGATAATTGTTCTCCTATGCAAACCTTCTGTTGTCTATTTGATAAATATGAAGTAAACCAGTTTTTAGCAGTTCCTCGTATCCCATAGTAGGCTAGTTTTTCAAGTAAGATTTCATGGTTTACAGTGTCAAACGCTTTTGAGAAATCAAGGAATATGCAACATGAAAAGAGCCTTTTTCTCGATATTTTCAATTAATTTGGCATATATATCCAGGATTGCAAGCGACGTTGATTTGTTTTTTTGAAAACCAAATTGATGTTCGAAGATAATTTTATGTTTGTCTAGGAAACTTATTAAAGACCCATTGTCAACCGGCATGCTTTGGGCTCACCAACAATACCACAATGCAATTCTTGACTGTCAAATCATAAACACATCCTCTAAAATCTTTGACTGAAAGAGCCCCGTTCAAGTAACACAAAGCCTTTGAGATGATTTGCCAAAATCAAGCAAACGCAAACAAAAGCCCCCATTAAAGCCTTTCCGCAATATGGTCTAAAACCATTTTTTGCAACAAATTGCATTCAAATATTGCACACAAATTGTATACTGTAGTTCAAAATAGAGCTGAAAGATAAAGAGAAGATGATAAAGATCAGATTGCAGAATGGGGGCTTGTTTTTGTTTTATTAGATGAATTACGTCAAAGGTTTTGTGTTGCACAAGGGCTCTTCAGTCATAAATTTGAAAGAGTTTGTTTTGTTTTTGACGGTCAAGAATTGCATTGTGGTATTGTTGGCCCACCCAAAGCATGCCGGTTGACAATGGGTCTTTAATCGCTTGTTCATAGCTTTTTGTAGGATTTTACTGAAAATTGGCAGAATAGAAATTGGTCTATAGTCTGTTTCCTCAAGTTTTGATTTCCCTTTGTGTACTGGCGTATCGTACTTTAGTTTGTCTGGGAGCTGGCCATCAGCAACAACAAAAACAGCGAAATTGAGGGGCTAGTGTAGCTAGTCATCAGTGGCGGAGCCACGGGGGGGGGGAATGGGGGGTTCAAGTCCCCCTCACTTTTCTCCGAGGTCAGTTTTCCAATTCGTCTAAATCCGTTGAGAAAATATCTAAGGAGGGGTTAAGTAGTTATCTCTAGAGTTTGATAGACAAATAAGGGTGTTTCCTGAGGGTAAAATGGGCGTTTCCTGAGTATAAAAAGGGCGTGGCTCTGAAAAGTTTTCCTGGGGGCTAAGCCCCCAGACCCCCATCGTCCTTTGCACCCTCCAATTTTTGCGGCTGGAGCCGCCACTGAGTCTACTGTTTTATTTCGTATGGTCTATTGTGTAATAGCTTACTTTTGGCCTGCGCTCTTTGGTTTGGGTGGGATAACTCAAACCGTGTTGGCCAAAATGTTGGCCTAAATTGACTGATTGATTGTTTCATACTGATACTTATACTTTGAGGGATGATGGTTAATCATTGACGTGCTGCGAGGGAAAGAACTCCTTCGTAGACGTCCCTGTTTTTAGCCTCTCTACCCTCGGGTTATTGACGCTTCCCTTGATTAATCCCTTTGCAGGAGCATAAATTCAGCCACTTGCATATTATCCAAACCATGGTCACATCATACACGAGACGGAAGACCAACAACCACCCGGGGTAATGTCTGTGCAGTACAGTGGAGTCTTTTCAGTATAGTGGAGGCTGTTCAGTACAGTGGAGGGGTAACATCAGTACTGTTGGGGGATATCATTTAGTACGGTGGAGGCTGTGTATCAGTGTAAAATTTGTGTCAGTGGTGAGCCACCTTAACCTATTGTTTGTGTGTTTGACCTTATTTTTACTTGTAGTGAGCCACCTTACCGCTGGTCGGCGAATTAAAAAAATTTTGGTGGTGAGCCACCTTAAGTGCAGATAGGTGGATCTGCACTTAAGGTGGCTCACTACCAAAATTTTTTGAATTCGCCGACCAGCGGTAAGGTGGCTCACTACAAGTAAAAATAAGGTCAAACACACAAACAATAGGTTAAGGTGGCTCACCACTGACACAAATTTTACACTGATACACAATCGGTGTCCTATCGCTCATGCTTCAACCATAGCTTATCAAAGCACTTTTCAAGGTCTCCGAAAAATAAATATAATTCTTTGTTTATACTCCTATAATAATCTATGATTGCTCTCATCGTAAATAGGTGGTCCACTGTTCCTCTATTTTTAATTCCTCCGTATTGGCTTGGTGATATGGTGATATGCTCTGTTCTATTATTTTTCTGTTCCCATTGGCCAGTACTTTTCCAAATAGTTTACTTATGATGTTAGTCAAAAATAATCCTCTTCTGTTTTTCATTTCTGCTCGGTCACCTTTTTTTTCTCGGTCTCGGTCACCTTTTCACGTCGCTACGAAGGAAATGATTATTGGCGCTAGACGTAATCACCCAGGATGCATTGTGCTGAGGTCTGGGACCAAGCAGTTCTCCAAATTCAATAGAGCACATGACGAGCCCACAGATTCTATTTGACATCCCTGAAGATCACGATTTTTCTATAAATTAATACGAGCGCACGTCTTTTTTTGCTCGCCAATTCAGGCGATTGCACCACAGACGAAGTACGGCATGGAAAGAGAATTTTTAAATGCAAAAATCGTTGCAAAGATGTAAACAAAGATCCCCAACTAACACTGCAGTTTGGAGCTCCATCATCCAGGAATCTTTTGATGATGTTAAAGTGACAGACAATCTTCGAGTATTGTGACAAAATTGCGAACACCTCGTAGTGTTGCTTCAAGCGGAGCTAGAAAAAGGGCCTAAGCGATATCTGCCGGTTTTTGGTCACACGAGGGTCAGGTCATAAATAGTGGTTTGGTAAAACTTGTGCAGCCATGCCTGGACCATCACAACAAGAACACTCTTCTGCTCCACTCAAATTAGTCAGTTGGATGCAGTTTGGCATTCTTTCTCCAGATGAAATTGTAAGAAGGACAAAAATCGTTTGCTTTTGTTTGAATTTTTTTAGACTATTAGTAATAATTATTATTTTTAACCCTCTGAAGCCCCAGGTGACAAATATGTCACATTCTTTTCAAGTGACATCATACATCATCATAGGCATAGAAAAGTTCTATTTGCCCGTAAAGCCCAGAGTGACATATTTGTCCAATGTAATTTGCCAAAAAATGGGGCTTTCTGCACCCCAAGTACTTCGTTAAAAACATGCAATCCAAAATGGCGGAAGTTGAGTGAGGCTTTGTTGACTGAATCGTCAGTTCTTCAAGCTGTGGCTCTTTGAGTAGAACTTAACTTTTGTGTAAAATCGTGTACTACTTTATTCAGTGAATGACGGTGACTACTTTTTAATAGCACTTTTGCTACTAAAACTGGTTCCAGAACTTATTAAACATAAGATAGCAATCCAATGTCTTAAATATTTGTGACATATATGTCACTTTGGGTCTCTCCCTATTTTGATGTGGGAAAGCTATAGGAATCTATCTGACTTCAAAAAATATTTTTTCTGTTGATGTTGTTTTTTCTATTTATTGATCTAAAATATTAGTTTAAACCAGTTTTTAAATTTTTTGAGGACGTTTAAGGGACCTTGGGTCTCAGAGGGTTAATTTGAAGATGCTTGAATGAGGAAAATTTGTACCCCCATCAGATCAGGAGTGGCACACCACAGCATCTAAGAATAAATGGGTTGAAATGGAAAGGCAAAAATGTTGCTACTAGTAATAAATTTTGTAGATTAATTTCGTAAATTGCATGAAATAATGTGATTTTAAGGTAAAAAAGCCTGCACTTTTGTAAAACTTACAGACTGCGTATTCAGCTTTGAAAAATATATTTGTTGTCCAATCCAAAGCTACTGTCCTGGTTCAAATCTTTGCAAAATCCACACCAAAGTCTGTTGTATTCGAAACAATAACATTTTGTTTTTCTATTGTTATCCCTGAAATTGCGCGCAACATTTTCCAACCAGGGCCAGTCCTTTGCACCAAGATGCCTGTATGTTGCAAACAAGGCAATACAAGAGCACAGCCAGGAGAAGGTTAGGCAAATGTGCAAAACTGCTGAATCAGGAAAATTTTATTTAATGATTTTCATTGAAAAATCTCATTTTTCCAGAAACAAATGTCAGTGACTGAGGGAGGAATTCGCTATCCAGAAACAATGGAAGCAGGGAGACCAAAGATTGGTGGGCTTATGGATCCCCGTCAAGGTGTCATCGATAGGATGGCACGATGTCAGACATGTGCAGGAAATATGACAGAATGCCCTGGACATTTTGGTCACATCGAGCTTTCTAAACCAGTATTTCATGTAGCATTTCTTACACACATTGTGAAGATATTGAGATGCTTTTGCTTCTACTGTGCCAAGATGCTTGTTGATGCTGTAAGTATTTTATGATATCAAGAAATACTTAGCATATTATTGCTAAAAATCTTAGTCAAGTCAAGTCAAAATTTTTTCATAAGAATTCCAACCTAATACAGGGAATCTTATGCGACCCAGGAAAAGCAAATGCTTATCTAGCCTGGGCCGCTTAAAAAACAGAAACAAAGTACAGCATAGTATGTAAGGGATACAACACTAAGATACAAGGAAATAAGCAATGGAAAATATTAAAGGGAATCAACGGAGCTAAGAGGAGGTCGTCTATAAATAGGACAAAGAAAACTCCTACGCACACTTGTTCCTCTGGCTAAACAATATTCACGCACGTGTCGACATCATCAAATACAATAGGCTAATAATAGAATACCCGCGCGGGGCTTTTATATCCGTTGATTCTCTTTAAGATACAGATAGGCTTTGCGATCTTATAATTTTTCGATTTTGTGTTACTGGGATTTGCTTTAAATTTTTATCTGTTGCTTGGCCATATAATTCCAATGCATAATTGATTTTTGATTGTACAAGGTTGTCAAATAATACTTGTAAGCAATCACGAGGAACATGATGCCTAAGTTTTGCAAAAATAGAAGTGTTTTTTGTTAATTCATTTGTTACTTTTGTAATGTGCTGTTCTCAGGTGAGATTCTTGTCTATAACCAGACCTAGATATTTCACACTTCCCAAGTTGATTTCTATGTCAACTTGGGAAGCTGTTTTCCTATTTGGTTTAAATATACAATAGTGTGTTTTACCAGCGTTTACCATTAACTTGTTTGCTGTGAACCAAATCTGAAGCTTTTCGAGTTCCAAGTTTACCTCATCACAAAGGTCCTTGAGATTTTTTTTGAAGCTAAAGATATTAGTATCGTCAGCAAATAATCTCGGCTTTAGGCTTAAAGCATTAGCCATGTCATTAACATAGAGAGTAAATAGGATTGGGCCTAGAACAGACCCTTGGGGAACGCCCTTAGTGACTATTCCTTTAGGTGATTCTTTCCCATNCAACTTGGGAAGCTGTTTTCCTATTTGGTTTAAATATACAATAGTGAGTTTTACCAGCGTTTACCATTAACTTGTTTGCTGTGAACCAAATCTGAAGCTTTTCGAGTTCCAAGTTTACCTCATCACAAAGGTCCTTGAGATTTTTTTTGAAGCTAAAGATATTAGTATCGTCAGCAAATAATCTCGGCTTTAGGCTTAAAGCATTAGCCATGTCATTAACATAGAGAGTAAATAGGATTGGGCCTAGAACAGACCCTTGGGGAACGCCCTTAGTGACTATTCCTTTAGGTGATTCTTTCCCATTACAGCATGTGTACTGTTTGCGATTATGCAAATAACTTGTGAACCATTTTCCTGCCATTCCTCGAAAGCCACAATGATTGAGTTTATGGATGAGAATATCATGGTCAATCGTGTCAAATGCCTTTGAAAGATCCAAGAAAACTCCCAGGGCAAAATTGTTGCAATCCAGTTGCTCGTAGATCTTGTCCATTATTTCTAGCAAAGCGTGGATTGTCGAGTGATTTTCTCTCAAGCCAAACTGAAGATCATAGAGAATCTTGTACTTTTTAATAAAAGAAATCACTCTTTTTGCCATGAGACATTCCAGTATTTTTTAAAAGCACGACAATAGGGATATTGGCCTGTAATTTTCTGTTGAGTGTCTTTCACCTTTTTTGAAAATTGGGATAACCTTAGCAATTTTCCAAATGTTTGGAAAGGTTCCTGATTTAAAAGATAGATTGTATAGGTATGTGAGAGGGCTTAAAAATTGTTCAATTGATTCTTTAATGATTGCGGATTTAACTCCGTCATATCCTGGAGAATTTTTCCTTTTTAGTGATTGCATCTCGCAAATAACTTTGTTTAAAGACCCATTGCTGTAACCATGATCCTTTGTGGTGCTAAAAGTTGACTTGTGGTGCTAGAAGCGGGGATGGCTCAATGGTAGCGCGCTTGACTACCAACCTGAGGGTTGGTGGTTCGAGTCCCCACCCTGTCGAACCTGCCACGTAGAGTGAGGANTTGAAAATTGGGATAACCTTAGCAATTTTCCAAATGTTTGGAAAGGTTCCTGATTTAAAAGATAGATTGTATAGGTATGTGAGAGGGCTTAAAAATTGTTCAATTGATTCTTTAATGATTGCGGATTTAACTCCGTCATATCCTGGAGAATTTTTCCTTTTTAGTGATTGCATCTCGCAAATAACTTTGTTTAAAGACCCATTGCTGTAACCATGATCCTTTGTGGTGCTAAAAGTTGACTTGTGGTGCTAGAAGCGGGGATGGCTCAATGGTAGCGCGCTTGACTACCAACCTGAGGGTTGGTGGTTCGAGTCCCTGCCCTGTCGAGCCTGCTACGTAGAGTGAGGAGAGTCGCCAACTCTCTGTAATTCCAGGCTAAAGGAATCGTGAGGTGTGGTCACATCAACAGGAAGGACCAGGGCACTGCTTCGATAAGCTTAGCTGCTCAGTGTCCTAAAACTACCTTCAGATGCATGCTAGGTAGCAAAATAGAAAAGAAAAAGAAAAGTTGACTTCTGTATATCTGAAAGTCGTTTTTTGCCTAGGTCCTCTTTGTTTTGCTTTTCATTTGGTGCACAAAGGATCATGGTTGACAATGGGTCTTCAAAAGGTTGTTATAAAAGTGCAGATGCAAATCTTTGGGAAGAGAATGAATGATTTACTTTCCTCTTGAGAGAATTGCAAATCAAAAGAATGATAACTATTAGTTTTTTATTTTTTAGTCACATAATCTTCTATCTCTGTAAAAAAATAACTAATTTTTACAGTAAAAACGGAAGTACTTTCCATGTTTTCTTCTTTCTATTATATATATATATTTTGAGAAAATTAGAAATCAAATTTTCTAAATGTTTTCAAAATACTGTTGAGGTGTGTGCATGTTAGAAAACAAACTTGCCAACTGCTAAAGTAAAAGTCTAACTTTTTTCCACATTTTGATGTTTGTAACAACTGACAGTTTTTTGAACATTTTAACAAGTTAGGCCAAATATCACCACCCTTTCCTATGAGTGCACACTAAGGAAGCTAGCCACGATTCAGAGGCAAGGAGACAATAGGGCAGCCTCGTTCGCATTGAATGTGATGCCAGAGTGTACCGATCTTTGTGCGAAATAATGCCACTGCGCACTAGTTGTTTATTCGAATATTTATGTAAGTTTGCAGATAAAAGAGAACCCCGGATTTGTTCTTTAAGACAGTTATGCTTGTGCCAGGATGATGATCCCCAGTCACACTTTGCAAGCAGCAGGAATATAACATTTCATCCTTCAGAAAATGGTGCAATATGTGCAGGTCAATGTAGGTCTTTCTTCTGCTTCGACTCTGTCCTTCTTTTGGGGTACCACGACACGACGAGATCTTCTCACTGGCGTCCTTGCATCAGTACAGCCATTTGGATATACCAACCTTTCGAATGACGATCTAACACAGCTTTTACTGTACGGCGATAAAGACCTTTACTAATGAGTTAAATAGAAAGATAATCGAGTTAACACTGTGCTACATCCAAAACACTTGCTAGTCAATTCGATTATGATCATTTCAAACACTGCATTTCGCCACACAACCACCAAGTCATCAAGTCCATTCTCGTATATTTCCTTTTTTGTTGTTTTTGTAGAAGTTTTATGTAATTTTATGTAGTTTTAAAAGTCTGTCTCGAATTAGATATCACGTGAGATTTGCGATTGATTGATTGATTGATTGATTTCACATGTTTAAGGAGGGCTGCCCTTCAGCAATGCTGATTTTCAAGGGGCTCTCCACAACGCAGAATTGCTCATGCAACATCATTAAATTGTTTTCATTCGCAGACGTTTTCATGTGAAGTCTAATTTGAAACAAACTATTAGTTTTCCATTTAATGGACATGGAGTAGCCATAGCCTTTTGCTCCCTATATCATCCTTACAGTATCGTAAAGTATCGTAAAGTTGTTTGTAAGTAATGTTAATAGTGTCTTGTATTATAAATTTTTAATTGAATATATATATATAACAAAACAAAAAATTCTTCAAATTCATAAGCTGAATTGAGGCACAAAAGATGAAACCAGAATGTTAGTTTAATCTCAAACCTTATCAACAAACAGTTAGTAGTAGCATGAGAAAAATCATAACTTTTACTTAAACTGTTACCCCCGAACGATTTTTGCGGTCAAATCCTTTATAAAAATACAAACATTATAGCACCGTAAAATCAATATAATGTCTCGTTCAATTCCTACCCTGACCATCCCCCCCGGGACACCCCCGGGCATTTGCTCAAAAAATATTCCCCGCCCCCGGGCATTTGACAGTAAAATTTCAATGTCAGGAGCTTTCATTATACAGTTACTGGGAATATGGCACATTTTCAGTGCCCGGCCCCCGGGCATTCGCCAGAAAAGTTTCCCCCGCCCCCGGGCATTTGTGCAAGCAATTTTTGCTGACCCCCGGGCTGCCCGGGGGGGGATGGTCAGGGTAGAAATTGAACGAGACATAACAAGGACTAGGAAGATGAAGCGTTGCAACTAGAGTATATCTTGAGTGCTGAATCCGAATCTGGAGTCGAAAATTTTATATCATGAAATTTGGAAAAATTTCCATAATGGCGGCCGTTTGTCGAAATGGTGTATTAGATAATTCTGATGAAATTTAGTGTGCATCCATTAGTTCTGGAAGTTTTTTTTAAAATTCTTTAACAATGTTTTGTAGAGCAATCCAAAACTACAAGAAATCATTTCAAAGACAAAGATGAATCCGAGAAAGAGAATGCAACATATGTATGATTTGTGCAAGGCAAAGAACATTTGCGAAGGAGGTGATACAATGGACCAGCAATTTGATGCAAACTTGGCAAGTCAAGATGAACAAAGAGATGCAAAGAAGGTTCGTATCAACTAGAATTACATGAAGATGAAATTACACACAAATTAAAGGAGCTCTGTCTCGCAGGTGATTGGTTTAGAGAACAAAGCTTGGACAAAGGAAAGGAGCTAGAGCCCAAACTCTTTGACTTTTTCGCATGATAAAAATGCAGTTCAATTCGTGAAATGATCTCTTTCCAATTGTTTTCTGTTAATCCTGCCATAGAAATTTTTAATCCCCTCTTACAATCTCAGCCAATTATGATCGAGACNCATGATAAAAATGCAGTTCAATTCGTGAAATGATCTCTTTCCAATTGTTTTCTGTTAATCCTGCCATAGAAATTTTTAATCCCCTCTTACAATCTCAGCCAATTATGATCGAGACAGATGTCCTTTAAATGGTTTTCTTGGTTTTATGCAGATGGCTTCTAAAAACGCCTAAATCAAAAACAACCTTTCACTGCCAATAATTAAAAAAACTTTGTTGTCATATTCTACAGCTCAGTCTTGTTTCTCCAGTAAACATTGGCCTATTGCAGGATTGCATTTGCTTATTGGTTTCTGCTGGCAAGTTCAAGGTGGCTGTTCTCTTTGTGAGACTGGTTTTGTCGGATACTGGATATGAGTTTTATTCTACAGTATCAACTAACCGAAAGAATAGATTTTAGAAATGCAAACTGTTTACTTTCATGGAAAGAATGTTTTTATCCCTTGAGTGTTCTTTTGGCATCACTTTAAAAGGTTCTCTACAACTTAAAATAGAGTATCATTCGATATAGGTAGATGAAAAGAAACATAAACCAAACTTACACAAGCATTTTTGTTACTTTATAAAGTAGTGAAAAGTACTGTATATTTTCTTAGTACCTTTCATCTGAATCATCTTAAAAGTAGGCATTGATGTGAGTACTATCTTAAGTTTTGTTTAATGTTCCTTATTCAGAGCCATGGTGGTTGTGGAAGATACCAGCCACAAATCAGGAGACAGGGTTTAGACTTGACTGCAGAGTGGAAACACTTAAATGAAGATTCCCAAGAAAGGATGATACCCTTGACTGCTGACAGAGTTTATGAAATTTTCAAAAGAATTTCAGATGAAGAGTGTGAGCTTCTCGGAATGAGCCCAAAATTCGCAAGACCTGATTGGATGATTGTCACTGTTGTGCCTGTGCCTCCCTTGGCAGTGAGACCAGCTGTTGTCATGAATGGATCTGCTAGAAATCAAGTAATATATGTTTTGTATTGTTTCTCCTATACACAATTGACTTTTAATGTGGTTACACCATTTTTTATCAAGAAAAGTAAACAATGGAAAAGTGACTGTTCTGCTTTACAATTGAGTTGCTTAAAATGATTGCATAAAAACGGAGAAATTGATGTTTTTCTTTTAGATCTTTTAAATGTAAATGATCAGTCTTCAACTTTTTAAGTAGCTTGTCATTCCTAAACTATGCCGTATGTATAACCCTAATTCTAAAGATATGAAAGAAGTCTTTAGCAAGAAGGACTGTGGATATATCAATCCTTCAAAATGGAGTAGCGGCGAACGCTAGGAATCTGATAGACATAATAATTCTCATATGCAAAAATATACAAAATTGAAGATCAAATGGAAGTTTCAAATCGACATGAAAAAGCTTTTGGCTGAGTGAAGATTCCCCCAAGCAATGTGGATACGGCTTGCCAAAAAGTTTAACTTTAAGTAGAGCTTTAAAAATTTATGTTAGAGCTACAAAGCACTCAGCTCTCTACAAATGGTCACCTCTGTAAAGGCTATACTGACGTCGTGATTCCTTGCATTCGTTCAATGTTTTTAATCTGATGTTTTTATTTTGTCTCATACAAGGACTCATGACCAAACAGATTCTAAACAGAGACTAAAATCTGAAGAAAAATCGAACGTCTTCTATCCTTCGAACGTCGATAAGACAAGTCGAACGTCGCTTCGAAAAGTAGACCTTTGATCTAATCCGCCAACCAGATGCTAAGAATAGGCACGTGCTCTGACCATATTAAGAAAGTCCAGATTTTTTTTTTTTTTTTTTTTTATCCAGATAAAACTCTTACAATACATGTTTACTTACTCTACCTATTAATACTATACAACTATACACCACTACAGGGACGATAACACGAGGAGCAAAATATCGTGGCTACCCCATGTTCTTACATATAACAAAAAACAATGAACACTACTAGGACAATACACAAAAAGAAAACAAAGAATACTCGTAAATTAATCACCATACGCTAACTACAACATAAATTAACTACAATGAACGTTTGCGGCATAAAGACTGTGGGAAAGGAGTTTCAGAACATTCCCCTGCTCCCCACCGAATTATATCAATTTGATCGGTGGATTAAATGCAAAAAGGCAGGGGTTTTGGTTGGAAGATTGTACCACTATCTTTTCCACAATCGTTCATTTCAATTTAGTATATAAATATAACGTAGCTACTCTAAATGGAGAAGAAATGAAAGAAGAAAAAAAGAAAAAAAAGAAGTAAAGGGACTTGGTGGCGTATAACAAAGATTAAAATGACCTCAATCAAACCGACCAGTGTTGTGAATGAAAGCTAGAGTCAACTCAAGAATTTTTCTGTTAAGATCAATAGATAGGTCTTTGTCGCCATACAATAAATATTGCATCAGGACCTTATTTGAAAGGTTGTTATGTCCGAATGGTCGTAATATTGCCAAAACTCCAGCGAGAAGATCACGTCGTTGCATATCAAACGAGGGGCAGAGCAACAAGAAGTGTTCAGTATCCTCAATGCCAACATTTGAAGGGCACATTGGATCTAAAGTATCCCTGAAATTGTGTTGGAATTTATGCAAATTCAGTTTACTGAGACCAACCCTAAGTTGAGTAAGATGGGATAGGCCAATAGGGTCGTGACTACCAAAGACGGGTTTGGATTTGATTTGATTGGATTTGATTGGATCCAGATTTGATTGGATGCGCCCAAAATGAGGCCAAAGTAGTCTTTCTTTTGAAGCTGTATTGTCGTGAGTCTCAGTTTAAAGCCATAATCATCATTCAATTCAATGTGGAAAACTGAGACTCATGTAGTCAGTCTATGTAAAGGCAGGGAACTTCTTAGAAGAGGGCGCATCTTTTTATCTGATTTGACCAATTTCAATGGATTTTCCTCCTGTGAGAATCAGCTGGTCTGCATGTTGTACGCTTTAGACAATTTAACTGCGTAGATATGTAAATGTTTGCATTTTTCTAGGATGATTTGACCCATAAACTAGCAGACATCGTGAAGGCAAACAATCATTTGAAGAAGAATGAACTGAATGGTGCTCCAGCCCACATCATTTCTGAAGATCTGAGAATGTTGCAATTTCATGTTGCCACAATGACAGACAATGAACTACCAGGTTTACCAAGGGTAAGTTTCATTTTCAGTGCCTTTAAGCAAATTTGTTGAATCTTTTCTTCTGATACTGGTCACAGCGAATAGGTGATTCAAAGAGAAGGAAGTAGATGTAATTAGTGAACATTTTAAAAGTATTAATAAGAAAGCCTACAAAGTTTGAAATCATTCACTGCTGACAATCGAAGAATCAAAGAAAACAAAATAAAGGGGCTGTGTACCTTAAAGAGATTAATCAATAGATCTTGTAAATATGGACATTTTATCTTTCATTCTTTAATTTAGGTCTTAGGTCTTAGTCTTGTACAGCGCTAAAGAATATATTTAAATAGATTTTGGCGCTTTATAAAAATTATTATTATTATTATTTTTATTATTATCTCACATATATACTTTTATTGAGGCTGAATTTGGTTGTTTGTCAAGATAGCATTGATCTAAATTCAGGCCTCATTAAAAATATTCTGTGCCTGCGAGCAAATGATTGGGAAACATGTGCCTGCAATCAAATCGCTCTGAATACAGTAAAGATGCTAGCAGCATCTGTGTAATGGTATTTTGTGCCTGCGAGCGGCGCTCGTGCGCTCGCACACATTAATGAGGTCTGTCTAAATTATGTTGACACAAAGATCGACAGGTTAAGGTTGCGAATTAAAGGGTCAGGCAAGGCTGGCTAAGGGCTTTCACAAAATGGGGGAGGTACCAATGAACAAGGAATGTACTGAGAACTACGGGAAGAGTTTCAAAAAGTATAGAATTCTTGCTTATGCGTTTTGCTTTCGCTTCATCAGAATTAACCAATAAAGGGACCTACCTAATACAATCTGTTCAAAATAAAAATTCATCAAAAAGGGGCGGAGCACCGAAAGGAAAAGGAAATAGTTAGGGGGGATATACAACTATACATTTTAGATTGATATATTGTGATATGTAGCGCAGTAAGCTATTATGGTACGGTTGTTTTTAGCGTTAAGGTATACCTTCCTTCATACAATCATATTTTCCTTCATTCGTTCGTTCATACATATATTAATTCATTCATTCATTCATGCACAAATACACAAATATGCTACAAGGCAAGCGACAGATTATAGAATATATGAATCGCGTAAAATCTGGCAGGATAAAAATTTAGAAACAAGGGTGCACGATTATGGAACAATCTTCCAAAATCGATTGAATTGAATTGATAATTCGTATGGGTATTAAAATACTTGGCATTATTTTCAATTCAGAAATCCATCCCCAGTCGTCACCAAGACTAGCTATTTTTATTGCACTCATGGTGTTTTCGATTAACTTACCAGCAGTTTATTCATAAACAATAGCAGATGGTTGAACAATTTAATGGAACCTACTAGTCGCACACTGTTTGTTGTCTCGCAGATAAAAGCTATCATATGCCATTAGTTTAATGCAAATCAATTAAAATATCTATTTTCGTACCTTGAGGCAATAGTCTACTATTTCACCCATTTAGGAGTACAGTAATACCACCTGCATTACATTAGCATGTTACCATTTAGCCGTATTTTTACCTCCTCCCGGTAACAAAGTCCTTTAATTGTTAAATCAAATGCAAATCGCTGATTTATAGGGGGTCCCATAATCAAAATAGTTCGTTCAGAATTAAAGAGTCAGGTGTATAAATTTTAAGATAAAAAAATGTTTGTAAGGCGTAAACCTCCTCAACAGATGCTATCTCATATTCTTTATCATTGGCCTTCCAGGGGGTGAAAGATGTAAGGGTAATGAGAAATTTTTTTTTTCGTTGAATTATCTGTTTTAAGTACATATTGGTATTGGCGTAAGTTTTTAGTAATATTGATCGATATTATAAGATCGTTATACGATTGCTTATTGGTAGAATTTAAGCGGTTGTTTCGAGAGCACCACATTCAGCGCCAAGCAGAGTGACTCATTAAAGCCTTTGTAGTCGAGAACTTTATGCAAAGACTTTAATATATGCGAAGTGGTTGTGAAGGAGATAATCGATAGATTCTGGTTGTTTTTGTGAATTCACTGGTTGTGTCGAGCAGCGAGACGCCGATTACAGATTTAGCTGTCAAGAACGTCATTACAAGATGTTGGTAAAATGATAATGGATGTGAATGACATCTAGTTTATATCTTGAATATACTGCTGTTGCTGTTAAAAAGAGTGCCCCAAAGCCTCTAAGTCAAGAGCGTTGAGTAATGATCTTCCAAGAATGCATACGATGCAAAGGCGACAGAAGATCTAGGGATTTTGAATGCACTGGTTGTGTCGAGTAACGAGACACCGATTACAGATTTAGCTGCCAATAACACCATTGAAATATTCTAGTCAACGAGATAATTTATCTGAAGGACATCTACTTTATATCTTGAATGTACTGCTGTTGCTGTTAAAAAGAGTGCCCTAAAGCCTGCTGCTACAAAAGCGTCATATAAAGGATTTAATAATCTTCCAAAAATGGAATTTGATGCAAAGTTGGTGGTAGATCTTGTCGATCTTTTGAACGCAGTGCTCGTAGCCGACCAAAAGAGGAGAAGGTGGCTAGAATCGTAAGAAATAATTGAGTAAAGCTGGTCTGTAATAGTTTATCTGATTACAATTGTGGCAGTAGATTATACTGCAAGTACAATATTGGAGTAGCAATCGCTTGTTTTCGGAAACGCCAACACACAGAAAGGAAAAAGCGAAACCTATTCATAAAAGTGCCAAAGCTATCGAGTTCAGGCGCGAAGATCTGTTTTCCACAACCCACGCCACAATTCAATGACCATGCACGCCAACTGATATTTAAAGATAGCAAAAGTTTTCTTCCTGAAGCTATCGAGTTCAGGCGCGAAGATATGTTTTCCACAACCCACGCCACAATTCAATGGCCATGCACGCCAACTGATATTTAAATATAGCAAAAGTTTTCTTCCTGATGCACATGTCGGTATATTTGTTCCCGGCATTAATCTCAATTCTGTCTGATTTGCTCGTTTTCATTGAAGCCTGTTTACTGACGTACGTAGCAACGTGGAAAGATGCTAGTTTGTTTTCATCAAGCAAGTTTCGTGTTTATAAAAACTTGTCAGATTAGATTAAAGTGATATGAGTTTGCCTGNTATTTAAAGATAGCAAAAGTTTTCTTCCTGAAGCTATCGAGTTCAGGCGCGAAGATATGTTTTCCACAACCCACGCCACAATTCAATGGCCATGCACGCCAACTGATATTTAAAGATAGCAAAAGTTTTCTTCCTGAAGCTATCGAGTTCAGGCGCGAAGATATGTTTTCCACAACCCACGCCACAATTCAATGGCCATGCACGCCAACTGATATTTAAAGATAGCAAAAGTTTTCTTCCTGAAGCTATCGAGTTCAGGCGCGAAGATATGTTTTCCACAACCCACGCCACAATTCAATGGCCATGCACGCCAACTGATATTTAAAGATAGCAAAAGTTTTCTTCCTGAAGCTATCGAGTTCAGGCGCGAAGATATGTTTTCCACAACCCACGCCACAATTCAATGGCCATGCACGCCAACTGATATTTAAAGATAGCAAAAGTTTTCTTCCTGAAGCTATCGAGTTCAGGCGCGAAGATATGTTTTCCACAACCCACGCCACAATTCAATGGCCATGCACGCCAACTGATATTTAAATATAGCAAAAGTTTTCTTCCTGATGCACATGTCGGTATATTTGTTCCCGGCATTAATCTCAATTCTGTCTGATTTGCTCGTTTTCATTGAAGCCTGTTTACTGACGTACGTAGCAACGTGGAAAGATGCTAGTTTGTTTTCATCAAGCAAGTTTCGTGTTTATAAAAACTTGTCAGATTAGATTAAAGTGATATGAGTTTGCCTGAGATTCGTCGTGGTCATGTTGGCCTGAAACATTGAAATTGAGTGCGTTGCAATCGAAGACACATAAGATTGTGGTGGTATTAACTTGGATTTCTTCACAGGAGCGAGGAAGGCATTAACGTGTAACATATGCGTCATTGATGCGACGAACATTGCTGATCGCAACACATCGTTACGATGACACTTTATACTGCATAGTAACTGAACGAAACCTATCTTGAACAAGATTGATCACCGACTATTGCCAGATCATGTCGAGTTAACGGATTTCGTTTCTTCACTTTGTCAATATTTGTGATCATAGTTGGAATAGCCTAAAACCCTACACTGAGATATGTCCGACGTTGAACTCTTAATCAACGCTATTTTCTCCGGAATTATTGCTGTCCTTGGCACAATAGGCAACGCTGGTGTTATATATGTGTTCGTGAAAGTTCCCACTGTGCGGACAGTGAATAACATCTTTGTAGTTCAACTAGCTGCGGTGGATTTTATCAAGGCAACCTTTGTTTTGTCAATGAAAATCGCGAACCAGACACAGCAACGGACATCTATGCATCCGGTTTTGTGTCCGATATTCGGGATGCTCCGTACTATTGGATCGTGTCAATCAGCTCTCCTGCTTGCGGTGATTGCAATCGTCCGGTATTGGAAAGTCATGCATCCACATCGATTCCACGTTGTATTTTCAAAGAAACGTGTTATTATTTACTGTGGTAGCCTAATCCTGGGCACCTTTCTCCTTTCTCTGCTGCCTATATTCGGGATCGGCGAATACAAATATAGCGTGTCGCACGGAGCCTGTTTTGTTGACTGGTCAAGCAAAAACATTGCTTTTCGAAGCATATATTACTTTTTAAATGTCGGATTACCATTTCCAGTTCTTGTATTTTGTTATTACAATATTTTCAAAGCTCTTCGCGAGCACCGAAGAAGGGTTGCGCCTACGTTAGGTCATGATAGTAGGCATAGTGGATCATCCGATTTTTCAAATCTTGTTGTAACACGACTATGCGATTTACATCAGGGACCAGCTCATAACAATTTAACGACGGGACGCATGAGATCTGCATCCGGGAATGCAAACTTAAGTCCGCAAATGAGGACACTAGGCAGCAGAGTGCGAGCTAACACGAGCCCTTCTTTGACTCCGCGAAGGATCAGCAATGATTTTGAGGTTATTGTAACCAAGGTGATGTTCACCATAGTGATTGCGTACATGTTCTGTCGCATACCAGCATTTGTGACAACTGTTTTGGGTTTGTCAAAGGCGCATATTTCTGCTGATGTTTGGCTATTGATTGTGACGCTTGTAGATATGAAAGTTTTTCTGAACCCATTGATTTATATGACTAGTCACAAAAGGTTTAGAGCACGAGCCTTAACAGCGCTCAGGCAACTGCAGCAGGTTTAGAAATATGATGTACCAGTACGGTTGAATACAGTTAAGACATTGCTTTAATCATAGCGTTATAGAATTAGTCTTTTTCACATTAGATGGTTTCTTGAGATTTGCAAAAACGCAAAATTACGCTTGAATAATCTCTTTATTTTTTATTCGCGGACTTATTTGCCTCTCATCAAACGTGAGACAGACTGTACAAACCGTAGTTAAAATTTCGCTGAGCCAACAGAAACGAAACTTTTAAAATTACACGGAGACAATTTCAGTGAACGAGAAGTTATTTTTAAAGTGGAAAGGTTGATATAGATGCGAAAATATATTTAACTGAGATTAAAATTTAAAAGTTACATGTAATTTGGCGTGCAGGCTGCTACTGAAAAAGCTTTGGAAAGAAGATGACCAGAAATTCGATCTAGTTTCGTCAAATTTTCAGATTTAGAGTTGATTAAAATTACAATTTATCAAATAACTGCACGCCTTAGTGAACTTCTTTGAGGGAAGAGGATCGCGTTTGCCATCATCCTAGATTAGGAGCAAGGGCGGGTTTCGTGGCAATATCAGGTCCTCTTAAAGAGTCTTGAGAGCTAAGGGCTCAGTATGACTGTGTTCAACCAAGCTAATTTTCGTACTCTAGTTAGGGCTTTTTCTGTACAAGGAGCCTTTATCAAGGTAGCAAGGTTACTCGCAAACGCATAGATGGGCAATTTCACCACGTTTTTGTGTGTGATTCAATTGATAGGAAAACTCAACTGAATAGCTTGTTGCCGTATGTAGTAGCAAATTTGGGAGGGGGGGGGGCAAGATAGAGCAGTAGAAACTATACTCAGTGTCCCTTTGTTTGGGAGGTGTTTTCTCCTGGTTGCGACACGAACCCTTTTCTACCTGTTTCGGGAAGAATTTGGGAGCAGCAAGAAAGTTTGATATAAAGAGAATCTAAGCATATGTAAGCCTTTGATAAAAATACCGGGTGTCCCAAAAAAAGTATACAGANGTTTGCCATCATCATAGATTGGGCGCAAGGGCGGGTTTCGTGGCAATATCAGGTCCTCTTAAAGAGTCTTGAGAGCTAAGGGCTCAGTATGACTGTGTTCAACCAAGCTAATTTTCGTACTCTAGTTAGGGCTTTTTCTGTACAAGGAGCCTTTATCAAGGTAGCAAGGTTACTCGCAAACGCATAGATGGGCAATTTCACCACGTTTTTGTGTGTGATTCAATTGATAGGAAAACTCAACTGAATAGCTTGTTGCCGTATGTAGTAGCAAATTTGGGAGGGGGGGGGGGCAAGATAGAGCAGTAGAAACTATGCTCGGTGTCCCTTTGTTTGGGAGGTGGTTTCTCCTGGTTGCGACACGAACCCTTTTCTACCTGTTTCGGGAAGAATTTGGGAGCAGCAAGAAAGTTTGATATAAAGAGAATCTAAGCATATGTAAGCCTTTGATAAAAATATCGGGTGTCCCAAAAAAAGTATACAGATTTGGTCAACCCTAACGATCAGAATTTAGCATGAATGAATCCGAAATCATTTTTAAAACATTACTCGATAGTTAACTTGAACATTACTCGATAGTTAACTTGAACATAGACACCTTGTTTGTTGACATTGGTAATTTGAGAGTAGAGATATAAATCTTCAAAGGACAAATTTGCCTCCACCTCCAAACCAGAGCTTTGGCGTTTTCGCCTAAGCAATATCCACAATTTGTTTCGCTTAAAATGAATAAAGTTTACTTCGGAGCTCCCTTGATGATAAGCGTCACGTAAATTATATTTTGTCCAACGCATTTGTTGTGCAGTTTTTAATTTCTCTCCTCCTGGTTCAAATTTTTCCAAGTCTATTGTTGACTTATTCGCTGTTCTTTAAGAATTTGCTTAGGCCAAAACACCAAAGCTCTGGTTTGGAGGTGGAGGCAAATTTGACCTTTGAAGATTAATATATCTACTCTCAAAGCACCAATGTCGACAAACAAGGTGTCTATGTTCAAGTTAACTATCGAGTAATGTTCAAGTTAACTATCGAGTAATCTTTTAAAAATGATTTCGGATTCATTCATACTAAATTCTGATCGTTAGGGTTGACCAAATCTATATACTTCCTTTTGGGACACCCGGTAGCTGTACAAAGACAATAGACGTTGACAAATGCCGAGCCATATTTGGGTAACTGATCTATGTCGACAGAAAATACTGATATGTGATTGGTTAGAATTTGACCGCAAGTAGCTTGAGCCACTTTTATATGCTTAGATTCCCTTTAATTGTTAGAAAACCAAAATTGTTACCAATAGTTCAAATCATCTTCAGGCTAGACTTGCCCCAAGTCTCTTTCATGAAGTCCGTCTGACCGATCCCTTTCCCATAGTTCCCGGATCCGCTAATCCAACATTCCGTAGTGGTGACTTTGTTTCGCTACGGAATGGTGGATCCAGGAACGATGGGAAAGGGATCGGTCAGACGGACTTCATGAAATAGACTTGGAGCAAGTCTATTTTCAGGCTGAATCCTCCACTTGTTATGGTCGTATCCATGGTAACTTGGACAAATTCCTGCTGTCATTGCTCATGTTCTGCCTTTTAAGCTGGTTTCCATTGGGTGGATATTTTCGCGCGAAGCAAAATTTTTCGCCACGGAAAAACTGCAGCGGGAAATTAGAAACAGATCGAAATCACTGACTCGAACTGCCAGAAAAAGTTGCTTGTGTATTAAATAGTCTTATGATCTAACTGTCAGTTGAGGCGGCCAGGCGCGACACATTTTTGTCGCGCCTTGTCTCACCAATCAGAGGGCAGCATTTGCAGTCCAGAGAAAGTCAAGGGCCAAATATGGGCGAATAGCACTAAAATAACGCGTTGATCAAGTTGTCAAGACAACATTGCCGACTGACGTTGACTCTCGCAGCTTCAAGCAGATTTACCTGATCTAATTTGCCTCTATACTGGAAGATTATTGCAGAAAATTTCTGGTATTTAAACTTTTTGCATCAAGGAAACATTCTTCTAAGTACTACTAACTAGTATTTCCATTTTCAAGTGCCGGAACCTCGAATTTTAAAGCGTTTTAGAATCGGCTTTTTCGATGAAATAGCTTAGGCCATGAGGTGGTCGTCTCAACTGACAGTTAGATCATGAGTCGTAGTTGGAGCGTATATCAGTTCAGGCAAGTAGCGAAACTACGACATGTAATAAGTCTATGTATTAAATTTCAACTGCACATGTTTTCTGGTTTACTCGAAAAAATTCGCTTTGCGCGATAAAATTCGCCTACTGGAAAATTAGCTTCAGTAATAATTGCTTAGCCACAACACTAAAAGGATATCCTTGTCATAAACGATTTGAAATATTAGACGCAAAATCTATTAACTCTTCTTTGCGTCCTCCTCGAAATCCGTCGAATTTATCCGCCTTAATAATATGTACTTTATAGTCTCAAATTAGATGTCATGTGAAAGTGTCCGCGAATAACAACAACTGAAATGTTTTACATGAAGTGTTTTGCATGAAACATCTAAATTGAGACAGACTTTAGTTTTAAAGATTCCTCTTGTTAGGTTAACAAATTTAATTTGTTTCGCGAGTTTGTATTTATGATTAATCAGCTGATGAGTAAACCAATTTTCCCCTTATACTTCCCCTTATTTCCTTGTAATACTTATGCCGCGAGTAAACAATTAGAAATTTTAAAATTTGTATCACACCTGCTTGAATAGAAATATGTTATTGCGAGATTTAAATCTTTTGTTGTCTGAAGATTCACTTTAGATCTGCGATTGATCAAGGGCGGTGTGAAGATACAAATGTTCATGGCCTAAAGCCCATTAATCAACACATCTTCAGTCCTTTGTTGGCTTTAAAGTATTCTTTATATCAATCTAATGTTAACACCATGGCTGTCATTCTTTTGCGTTGACCTGCTCTCGAATCCTAATCGAAATTGCCAGCTAAATAGAATCGAGGAGGTGCATGTTTAGACCTGTCGTTCGACTTTCGATATAAATTCATGTCTTCTCTTAAAAACCCCTCTCCGCTTGCACAGCGAGTTAGTTAGCCATCCCGGTTTTAGGTTTCGCTTTGCTGTTTCTTGCCGCTTGGCTCACTTTCGCTGTTTCTTGTTTACATTTGCTAAAGGACCACGCGCCGTTGAAATCCCTTTGTTTGGGAGTATAATTCGTAATATCCTAGCATTCCCTAAAAAGCACACCTAAGGGATTAGTTATTTATTGCTCAAGGGACCAAGGGGGTAATCGTTAGATTCGTCGCGGTATAAAAATTCCACTGCTTAAAATATAGGTAAAAAATTGTTATAATAGTTTTGTTCGAAAGTTCTCTCATTGTTTATTTAATCGATAAAATCAACAGGACAACAGGACAGCAAAGGAAGCGATACATATAATGTGGTTTCCTCTTTGTTTTCTAGTACACGACCGGCTTAATAGGTCAAAAAGCTAGGATTAGAATTTAAACCACACAGAAAAACTTTGTGTGAGATTTGCAGCATCCTTCCTTTGATCAAGAATTCTGCTTTTTCAATATTTCTGTTACTTCCAAAGATGGTATCTTTGTGTTTCTTAAAATTTGGGCTTCTGAGATTTGAAGAAATCCGAAAATTGGCTTTTTCGGCCTACAAATGTTTACTGTAACCTTAAAACACAGTGCATTGCGGCCCTGGATACTGATCGTTTTCTTATAAAAATTTTGTTAAATGGGCTGTAGGGCACTTTTGGCAGCTAGTTTGAATAAAGTGGTGCAATACTTATGTTACGATAGTGTGTAACTATTTTTCTGTTTTGGTGAAAACATGGCCAAATTGTAAAGAAATTTAATTCAAATTTGACCCTGTAAAAGTTGTTTGAAGTATTAAAACTTTGAAATCTTTTGAAGTATTAAATATTTGAAAAGTTTTCCTCTTATCTCCCAGGCTGTGCAAAAATCTGGAAGGCCCTTGAAGTCGATAAAGATGCGGTTGAAAAGTAAAGAAGGCAGGCTGCGTGGAAATCTCATGGGAAAGCGTGTTGATTTTAGTGCAAGAGCTGTCATCACGCCAGATCCGAATTTGGATATTGACCAAGTTGGTACACCAAGGACCATTGCCATGAATCTCACATATCCTGAGATTGTTACTCCATTCAATATTGACAGGTATTGTTGTTTGTTTGTGTGTTTGTTGCTTGTGTGTGTGTTTTTGGTTGCGTAAACAAAGCTGGCAACGCTGACAAATTTCTATGTAAGGATTGACCTGCGGAATACCCTCATAAGAATCACTACTTTTTTATTTTAGCCTAGCAAAAGTTCTTAATTCTGGGGTCTGAAGTTCAAGAGTAATCCATATTAGAGGGCACATTACTATGCAAAAACAATATATATTACATGTTGTATGCATCTATGACGTTGAAACATCTTTCTTTTCAGTTTTTATACAGTTATTACAAAGTTCAGGAAATTTTCCTCCAAAATTTTGCCTAAAGCTTCTTAAAACTTGTTGTTCTTATATGCGGGCTTTTACTGTAAATATACCAATAATTGTTCTATTTACTGAACTATACGTAACCAGAAATTTATCTTCTGGAAGACTTTAGAACTTGCTGTCCAAAATAAGTATTTTTTCTTTGCTAGTAAGCAGTAAGCAGTCATTGCTAACTTTACCACATTTCTGCGCTGAGCTATTTTGGGGGCGTTCAATAAAGGNTCCAGTTTTTACAAAGTTCAGGAAATTTTCCTCCAAAATTTTGCCTAAAGCTTCTTAAAACTTGTTGTTCTTATATGCGGGCTTTTACTGTAAATATACCAATAATTGTTCTATTTACTGAACTATACGTAACCAGAAATTTATCTTCTGGAAGACTTTAGAACTTGCTGTCCAAAATAAGTATTTTTTCTTTGCTAGTAAGCAGTAAGCAGTCATTGCTAACTTTACCACATTTCTGCGCTGAGCTATTTTGGGGGCGTTCAATAAAGGTGAAGGTGAAGCGCTGGGATGGGAGAAGTAGCTAAGCGCTAATCGAGTCCGCGAATCCTTGCCATGACGCTCAAGAGGTGCTGGTGGGGTTTGAACCCCTACCGCTCGTCTGTTCTGGCTGCAAATTCGATGGATTACAACACGCGCCAGAACACCTTCAGTGCCACTTCTATTTTAAAGAAAACATTTTCTTTCCCAATACTTTATATTATTTTATCATAGTATCTAACAAATACGATTTTTGATATAGAGTTTCTCGTGACCTATACTGATCACCGAAAAACTTCTGAAACTGCTTATCAATGATAAGCAAATTGATTTTGACAAAATTTTTAAGGTTCTTTATAAACAACTGTTGTGTCTTACCGTTTCTTGTACTTTATAGACTCCAAGAGCTGGTAAGACGAGGCCCAACTCAATACCCTGGTGCCAAATACATCATTCGTGACAATGGTGAACGAATTGATCTGAGATTTCATCCAAAACCAAGTGATCTTCATCTTCAATTTGGATACAAAGTGGAACGACACATTATCGATGACGACATCATTGTTTTCAATCGTCAGCCAACCCTGCATAAAATGTCCATGATGGGACACAGAGTTAAAGTACTGCCATGGTCTACTTTCAGGTTGAATTTGAGGTACGTTTGTGCTGGTTGTATTTCAAAATTATTTTGTAACAAATCAAGGGCTGCACAAATATGCTACAAGGCAAGCGACAGGTTATATATATAAATCGCGTACAATTTGGCAGGATATAACTTTTAGAAACAAGGGTGCACGATTATGGAACAATCTGCCCAAATTGATAAAAAACATAACAACAATAAAACAGTTTACTACAAGCTATAAAGCGTTAAAAATAGCGAAATACCAACAATCATAAAAGCCTTACATCAGAATTATCATTGTATGAACAATTGATTTTTCGTCTATGTACCTCTATTTCAACAATGCTGTATTATTTTATATTTGCTCATATTTCTTTTTTACAACATTTTAAGTTAATGGCCAAAGCTAGATAAGCTATGCTTTACTTTGGTCGTATAGGATACAGATCTTTTTTATATATCTGTAATAGCATTTAGCCCTGTATTCTATGAAAAAAATTGGATTGAATTGAATGGTTGACTTGTAAATAGGCCCCCTGTTTGAACATTTTTTATCATAACAGAAGACAGAAACAAATATATTGTCAAAGTTGGATGATTTAAACTATTTAGATAAGATATGTTGAAGAGTTGTATTTGCATTTGATAAATTGTACTTTGGGGAACAAGGACAGATTTTGTAACACAATAGGATCAGTTGCTTTGGATTGACACCGCAATTCAAAGCGATTAGAAATTGAAGACAAAAGAAATTCTCTCGACCAGTAATTCAAAACAAACAGAGCCGCAAAAGTTGCTCTGAAACCCAAGTAGCTAGCTTGCTCGTTGTGTCAAGGTAGGAAAAGAACGAGACAATTTTAAATGCTTAACCCTATCTGACCTGGGCATTTTGAACCGCCCCCCCCTCTTTATTTCAGTTGTTATATTAGATATGACTACCTAACTTGACACAAATGTTATTCATCATATAAACAATGATTATTTAAAATCGTAATTCAATTAGCGCTGTTGTTGTTGTTGCTAGAGCATAATAATCATTATGATGTTGAATGACGTCATAAAAATGAAAGCATGTTAAAAGATCGTCAAACTTAACTTTTCATATAGAAATGAAAAATATAGATCAAAATATATGTAAATCAAAGATTTTAGCTTAATTGGACCAATTAAAAAAGAATAAGAGAGATATAAAGTTAATTTTCGCAGAATGTCAGATGACAACTTGGTAACCATGGAGACAGTGCTAAATATAGAATGTCAAAATTATTACAGTTTCGTTGCTCTATGATACAAAGTTAAACTTACTAAATCTCAGCAGCCTTCTACATATAACGAACATAGCGGAAACAAAAATATACTAGGGGGGG
>REGM01000116.1:943195-980790 GCA_004194415.1 Aurelia aurita | reverse complement strand
TTTGGTGGGTGAGCTTTCTCTTTCATTGAGAGATTGATAATTGGGAGCATGGTAAAAGTTTCCAGCTGTGTCATCTCTAGTGCAGTTGTCTTTTTATTCACTGTAGAGTAGTTTTCTTTTAGCGTAAAGTAGGGTACAATATTTGTAATGTAATTGAATTGGTTTATAAAAATAAAAAGAAGAAACTACAGTAATAACGGATTATATTTGTGAGGCTTGTTGCATCTCTTTCTTGAATGCTATCTTTTCCATCTTAGGTCTTGATTGAAGATGGTGAGCACATCTCTGGTATCATGTGCAAGAAATCTCTGGGGACATCTGCAGGATCTCTCGTGCATATTGTGTTCTTGGAACTTGGGCCTGAGATTTCTAAAGAATTCTATGGTGACATTCAGAAACTGGTGAATAATTGGCTGTTGATTGAAGGACACAGTATTGGGATTGGTGACTGTATTGCTGATACTGAGACCTATCAAGAAATCCAGTCTACCATTAAGAAATCCAAGGTAGACTTATAAAGCATTTTGTCTGAATTCCTTCACTCATTTGTCGACAAGCAGAGCTTCTGATCGAGATTTTTACATTGTCATCAAGATTCTCAAAATTTATATACAAATATAAAAAGTCGAAGAAATTGGACAGTCCATCTCTAAAATTGACGCCTTTACTCGCAATACAAACGTTTGCTTGTGAATTCTCAGATGGTATAAAAAATCAGCAGTCCTGCCTATGTATCTATTTGTTAATTGATTTAGCGTTAGTATGTAACTCTTGAAGTTGAAATTGAAACCTCATTCGGGAAACGCAGCTTTATGTTGAATTTAATAAGTAGAAATGCGACGAAAATCATGTTTTAGGATCAGACCAGCAGATGTTGACAAAAGATGACAATTCAGTTCCAAATTCGATGAGACATATTCCAATTGATAACTAGTTGATAATTCCAGTTAGTTTTTAGACGTAAACAGTTGATATGAAGACTATGCTGTGGTAAGTTACCAATAGATTGCAGATAGATTGAATAAATCGACAAATTCAGTTGAGTAGGTCATATTGTTATTATAGGATATTTCGAGGAAAGCTTGTCTCATCTTCAGCTCTTAAAGCTTGTTGTCCAAGCTCCACATGATAGCAGATTTTGTTGAAACTTTTTTCAAATCATCAGCATCAGCGGTTTCTTGTAATCTATGCCAAATTTATTTGAAGAAAATTGCAAATTGCTTCTGACTAATCAACAATATTTTTTTCCTAAATTCTTATGAAATTAGTTCTATCAATAAAATACTGTATGAGGTCAGTCTAGTTTATTCTAAAGATATTTCTTATCTATTTTGCAGCAAGAAGTCATAGAAGTTATCGAACAGGCACACAACAATCAATTAGAACCGACGCCAGGAAACACACTCAGGCAAACTTTTGAAAACAAGGTAAGAGATTGCTCTTCGTAAAGTCCTGGGGGGAGGGAGGGATACTTGGCTAGGAAAGTGGCAGGCATAAAGTGTATGATTTTCAGGGCTTGGGAAGCACTTTTTTATATTCTGAGCACGACAAAGGATACCGATTTCCAACACAAAAGTATCAGTTTATTGTTTCTGAAGCCACTAAACCGGACAAAGCACTTCTGCAGGTGAATTAGAATATTCTCGTTTTTTATTCCCTGGTGGTCTGCAAAAAGAAATGCCCTTAAAACAGTTTTTGGAACAATTTTCGTTAGGTTCGACTTAACATGTGTTGGATCAGCAGCAAACTTTATCAGTTATGTTTCTTGCTAAAAATTTCCTGTTCCTAGAATTTGGCTTATCAGTAGCTATGAAGTTTAAGCATTTTGTTCTTCGCCATTGAAGGCCACACCTACCGGATGACCCAAAATAACTTCACGAGCTATATCGCATCTTGCTTACTGAGACCAAACGTCTTCAATGAAACGGTTTTATCAGCATTTAACTGGAAAGCCAAGCTACCTTTTGAGATGTTACTTGGTCGATACGAAGCATTTGACCATACCTTTTGATTTCAAGTGCGATCTGGCTCGTAAAGGTTTTTTGGTTACCCTGTACATTGCCTCGTTTGGAAGATATTCTTTCAGGGATACATATTTCAAGAAAGCTGATGCCGAAATTAATATATGTCGCTATCAACATTAAGATAGTTTCGCATGGTCAAATGCTTCCCATATGTTTGAAATCGCAGGATTTATACACTAAAGATGGAGCTTCTCAGGGAGTGGAGATCATGGTTAAAATCAAGTGTTCTTAAAAACGATATGAAAGTGTCTGAGATTATATTGAATAGATTTTATTTTAAATTACATAATGAAGAAGGTCAAGAATTTTATTTATTATGGATGCATTTTCATTTGTATTGTTGTGTTTAGTTTCTTGTGATCTGTCTGTTGAAGTTTTTCATAATATTCACATTTTACAAACCCAGGTGAATCGAATTCTGAATGACTGTCGTGACAAGACAGGAGGAAGTGCTCAAAAGAGTTTGTCAGAATTCAACAGTTTCAAATCGATGGTGGTAGCTGGCTCAAAGGGATCGAAAATTAACATTTCTCAGGTATGAATTCATTTAAGGGATCGTCTCCAATCATTCGTATCAAATTCGTATAGGAAATTCGTATATTATACGATATCTATACGATATTTGAGAAGCCCTATACGAATTAATTCGTATCGACACCTTTTGGAATTCGTATAGATTCGTATACAATTCGTATGTGATTCGTATACAATTCGTATGTGATTCGTATACAATTCGTATATGAATCGTATACAATTCGTATGATAATTCGTATACAATTCGTATATGAATCGAATACAATTCGTATAATAATTCGTATACAATTCGTATANAAAACAGTTTTTGGAACAATTTTCGTTAGGTTCGACTTAACATGTGTTGGATCAGCAGCAAACTTTATCAGTTATGTTTCTTGCTAAAAATTTCCTGTTCCTAGAATTTGGCTTATCAGTAGCTATGAAGTTTAAGCATTTTGTTCTTCGCCATTGAAGGCCACACCTACCGGATTACCCAAAATAACTTCACGAGCTATATCGCATCTTGCTTACTGAGACCAAACGTCTTCAATGAAACGGTTTTATCAGCATTTAACTGGAAAGCCAAGCTACCTTTTGAGATGTTACTTGGTCGATACGAAGCATTTGACCATACCTTTTGATTTCAAGTGCGATCTGGCTCGTAAAGGTTTTTTGGTTACCCTGTACATTGCCTCGTTTGGAAGATATTCTTTCAGGGATACATATTTCAAGAAAGCTGATGCCGAAATCAATATATGTCGCTATCAACATTAAGATAGTTTCGCATGGTCAAATGCTTCCCATATGTTTGAAATCGCAGGATTTATACACTAAAGATGGAGCTTCTCAGGGAGTGGAGATCATGGTTAAAATCAAGTGTTCTTAAAAACGATATGAAAGTGTCTGAGATTATATTGAATAGATTTTATTTTAAATTACATAATGAAGAAGGTCTAGAATTTTATTTATTATGGATGCATTTTCATTTGTATTGTTGTGTTTAGTTTCTTGTGATCTGTCTGTTGAAATTTTTCATAATATTCACATTTTACAAACCCAGGTGAATCGAATTCTGAATGACTGTCGTGACAAGACAGGAGGAAGTGCTCAAAAGAGTTTGTCAGAATTCAACAGTTTCAAATCGATGGTGGTAGCTGGCTCAAAGGGATCGAAAATTAACATTTCTCAGGTATGAATTCATTTAAAACCGTTTGCTGCTTCTTTGGAAACAGTCTCGAAACACTTGGAATTGCTCTCTAAGTAATGCTTGTCAAAGCGAATGAGTTGTTTCTGTAGATAGTAGCCATTCTTTTCATTTTTTTTATATTCATATAAAAATTTACAATACATGTTATATCCTACTATACTTTCTAATTACTATACAACTATACAGCACTACATGGACGATACCATGGGGAGCAAAACAGTATGACTGCCCTATGGCCATAACATGAAACAAAAAAAAAATACGAGAACAACATGCAAAGAGACGACGAGAGAAAAAAACATAAACAAACAAGATACAAACTATAAGTTAAGCTACTAGTTAAAGGGAATTGACATAGATAAAAGCTGGCCCGGGTCAAGTTGAAAATATAGTCTATTGTATTTGATACTGTTGGCACGTGCCGTTTCATTGTGTAGCTGAAGAAACAATGGGTGCGTGGGCGTTTTCGTAGCCTATTTATAGCGACCACTCAATATAGCTATGTCTATTCCCTTTAAGGTAGCTTGGAACCATTTAATTACAAATTTATCTTGAGTCAAAATTTAGACCCACATATTATGGTTCGCAAAATTGATTATTTGGTTGCAAGCTACCTCAAACTACCATGTAATTACAAAGCAAAAGCGCTAAACAAATGGAGGGTTAGGATATGGGTGGTATTCGTGGGGAAATGGATAAATTAATTAAGACCTTTTGTTATTTTCGTTTAAGCAGTGTCACAGGACTATAGTAGATATAACCTGATCTATGAGCCTTTGATGCAACTTGCAAACTTAATTTTGTAGTACATTCAATTTATCGGAAACTTAAGGGTGTGTTTGATTGGTACCAATACTGAAAACGGTAGACGTGGTAGACTCGGACTTTGTGTTTGATTAGTTCAGAAATTCTCAAAATGGTAGGTTTTGTAGGTTTGGAAGGCCTTCTGAACCTTTTGCTCCAAAAGACAGAAGGTTTGGCAGACTTTGGAGAGATCCTCATTTTCGTTAGCAAACCCTGGTAATGAATTCGAAACCTACCGTTTCAAGACTTTGTGTTTGATTGGAAAATATATTTCAGTCTCTGCGAAATCTACTGTTTTCAGAATTTGGCAAGTTTCTAATTATCAAACACGCCCTTCGTGTATAATTTTTCAGAATTCCCATCATTACCGTGGCAAGACATTACTTCGAGGCCTCAGAAATTGAAGTGAGGGAAAAATGTACTTTCTCCATGCAGTAGGCCGTCTTTGCAAATCTATGTGAGCAGTTTATCAGTTGCGTTCTCAATACTGATCTATTTGACGCTCTTGTAACACCATACGAACTACTTGCCAAAAATCTGCTGACCTTTTTTCCGATGATAAATTTATCAAACAATCGTTTAACCGTTTCAGGTTATCGCTGTTGTCGGACAACAGAACGTTGAAGGGAAACGTATCCCATTTGGCTTCAGTCATCGAACCCTGCCTCATTTCATCAAAGACGATTACGGTCCAGAAAGTCGTGGGTTTGTTGAGAATTCATACCTTGCCGGTTTGACACCATCAGAATTCTTCTTCCATGCCATGGGAGGTCGTGAAGGTAACAATGATCATATAGTTCGTAAACATTATATTGTTATTTAGCGTCATGATTCTCATACAAAATAGTGTACGAATTCTTTTTTGTATGGAACTGTCAGTCTGCTTTTATGTATCAAATATAGGGACGACTGCACTTTAGCGGACCAGCTTTATGTCACATCTCTCGGGAACTTATTTGACCAAATTCCCTACTAACCCTAACTAAACCCTACCTTACCCTAACGAACTCTAACTAAACCTAACTAACCCTAACTAACCCTAACATACCCTAAAAACCCCTTTTTCAAACCTAACCCTGACCCCAACCCTTACCCCATGACACATAACTTGCCGATATTGAAAGCTGGTCCGCTAAAGTGCAGACTAGCCCAAATATGATAGGTTATGTTCGACAATTATATCGCTGTTCAAACGCCGTTTACAGTCAAACTCTGAGAAGTTGGATCTCTTCAGATTAACGGAAATGATCTGACTTTCACGAAATCGACTGCGCATAAGACTTACAACGACAATAAACTTATCAACTTTTCGCTTGCACATATGTTCCTCCCAATTTCGTAAGTGTCAATTTTTCAAGGTAAACACCGCTTTTCTGTGGTAAAATCTTACTTATACAACGTTATGTAATGATGGGACTCCATAAAAGATCTAATTTAACGCGAAAATCCGGATTAAGAAATCCAACTTAGGCGAATGAATTTCAAAGGATTCATCGCAGTTGGCGTTGGAGTGATGCATTCTATTCAACTTGTGAAAAATCCGTCTTTGCGAGTCCAATTTTTGTGAAATTGTATCTCTGCTCATTCGATGCAAATCTTGCAAAGTTGCTGACTAAGGACAATTCCGGGGTGTATAAAAGTAATGTCAAAAAACAACCTTACCAACTCCTGACGAAGAATTGCGACTTTTTTCCACATTTAGGCACGGCTGCCAATGTGTCAAACGTTTTCCATAAGTTAGGCCCAAGCTCGTCGCCATTTTGGAAGAGTTCACGATGAGGAGTGTAGCCTCGCTTTAGATGCAAGACGGTGATGTCAGAGCTTACGAGATTTGCAGGGAGAATTTTCTGATAGCCTCGTTTGCGTTCAATATGACGTAGGCTCGCACTGACCTTCTGGTCAATGACGTAGGCTCGCACTGACCCTCAGATTATAATACGCAATTTCCAAGAGAAAAGACGCAAAAAAGTTAAAAAAAGTACGATACACCATTCATAACAGTATAATCTTTCATTTTATGATGAATCATACCAACCCCGGAATTGTCCTTTAATTTTCCGCATAATTCTCTGATATTGAATCAAACTGTTACCTGTTATTTATTTTACTAAGGTCTCATTGATACTGCTGTAAAGACTAGTGAAACTGGTTATATTCAGCGTCGGTTGATCAAAGCTATGGAGAGTGTGATGGTAGCTTATGACGGCACGGTCAGAAATTCAAATCAGTATGTCGTGCAGTTGTGTTATGGGGAAGATGGAATGGCTGCGGAGGCTATTGAGTTTCAGAATCTTGCAACTCTCAAACCGAATAACAATACATTCAAGAGGAAGTTTTATTTTGATGTTAGCAGTGAAAGGTGAATATTGTTTGTGACTTTATTTTAAGATATATTGGTTGAGTCAAGAAATGTATCTCGTACAGCAGGGACTGCAAATCTTTTCAAAACGATTGCACAAATGGTTAATGCATCGCAAGGTCTTCTATGTTTCAACCAGTTTTGGTTATGACGTCATCAAAGTGCTAAGTCGTAAACCAGAGAAGCTTCAAATTTCTGCTTACGTCCATATTGTACCTTCATAGACTTTGATTTTCTTGAAGATCGTACCGTTTTTCACCTATTGACCTATTGACCTATTGACCTATTGATTTACGATGATTTTAATATATTTCTAAACTTTTCATAAATTTATTCAATAAAAAGAAAAATGCTGTAATTCTGGAATAATCAAGATATCAAAACCGCACAAAGCAACATACCTGAAGTTCCTTTCAAGCCATAAAATCAAACGGAAGATGCCTCCACCATCTGTGCAATTTTTTTATGCTATCTCGTGCTTGAATAATACTGCAAAAACCATCCAACCGATTCGTAAATTTGCAAATCCTTCAACTCAATTGGGTTTCGAACTAATTTTCGAGATTTTCCTCCTAATTTTAGATGTTTTGTTTCTCTCAGAAATCACTAATCAACGAAAATTCACATTCTACGATTTTCCCAAAAACAGTCAAAATGCGCTATTCAATCTCATACAGTTTTTGAAACAAGTTTATCTTTTTGGTGATCATTAGTTGGAGAAAATAATTTAATTTTAACAGTTTCCTTGTCAAGAAAGCAGTACCCTGATCCCATCAAAGCAGAACAGTCTTTTATCATTCCAAAAGTCTATCTTGAAACAAAAAGGCCTTACGACCTTGATTTGTACAGCTTTAAGTTTACATGTTGAACTTTACCCACTTATTGCTGTTTTTAGTGATGTGCTTGTATTCAAGTCTGATTGCCAGTTAACTCTTTTCCTTGTTTGTAGACGTTTGAAGCACTTTTTGCAAGAAGATGTCGTGAAACATTTGACTGAAAATTCTGGATCTGTCGCTGAATTTGAAGAAGAGTTTGACAAGTTACGAAAGGACAGAGAAGTCGTTAGACAAATTTTCCCAACTGGAGATGCAAGGGTGAGTGGCGGAGCGGCTTATACAGCTTCCGTTAGGTGTTAAGTCAAAATCCGGATGGATGACCTGCCAGATGCCTGACCAAGCAACCCACTTCGCTGTCCTTCAGAAGGGACGTTAAACTAGGCGTCCCATGCCTGGATGCGGCATGCATAGTAGGCCTAAATTAGCTGTAATATAGCTCGGAATCGTGCCAGCCTACTTGAAATATAGTAATAAATAAATGAATGAAGGAATGAAAGGTTGTGGACCTTTTCCATATATTTCGTTTTTTGAAACTTGACTCAATTCTAAGATTAAACTTATACATTGTGGTTGCTGTCCTTCTTCTACTATCGATTTTTTATAGAAGTCCCAGAACCTTTGATTCATAAGTAGGAATTGCAATTCTAGCCTACCGCTAATCAAAACTGATTTGAAAAAGAATTACTTGAACTTTGAGGTGTTTCCAAACAATTTTGTTTAAAAAAATCAGCCATGATGTAGGTAGAGCCTGCTTCGATAGTTATTAGGTGTTAGAATCGTATTCTTCACGTGATCTGATTTTTGCTAACGCTTTTAGCCGTTGTTGTATTATGTCTGTTTGAATTTACAGTGTGCACTTCCAGTAAATCTGAACAGAATAATCTGGAATGCTCAGAAAACATTCAAGGTCAACACCAGACTGCCAACAGATTTGCATCCATCAAGAGTTTGTGAAGGTAATGTTTCTTTTATGATCCTGGACAGGTAGGGACCCAGAACGAGCTGAATTGTCTTTCTGCCTCCAGCTATTCAGTTTAAAGGCGCACATGGATGGGTGACGTGATTAAGTTTCGGCATATTTCCCGCTCTTTTTTCTTACGTTTTTTGCTAGCCACGAAGCAACAGCACCAAGCAGTGAAGAAAACTGTTGAGGATTGCCTTACTCGCCTCTAAGACACTTAGTTTGTGGCTCAGTTGGATGTTAGAAGATTTGAATAAAGTTTCTATGATGGCTGGTGGTTTTTGTCTCTATTGCGTCTTGTTCACTGCCATTTTTATCACCGCTTTCACCACAGCTTTTCTTCTGTTTCCTGTCAATAACTTAATTTAATTTCCAGGCAACGTTGCTAAGAGTTTGCATGTGATCCTTCCGTGTGCGGCTTTAATTTGATTCTAAATTCTTTCATCAATGTCCTCAGTTATTCAAAAACACGAGATTTTCGGAGGGTGATACAGAAGCTTAACATTCATAGCAATACAAAGTTCGTCACGGTTTTAACTAATGAAGCACAAAGATAGAGGTTATAAACCAACGCATTTTTAAGGTGCAAGGACGAAACAATATGAGTCCTCGGCTTTTTTGAGCAGAGTAAATGTTGCTGGCAGTTTGATTTCTGCGTTTTAATAATTCCACATTCAACTCACGTTCTAATCATATAATTAAAATATATTGCGCAAACACAGTGCATATTTCTTATGCGTCTCATTCACTTTACAATCGCAATTATTAGGTGACAAGATTTTAGAACGATGTTTTTAGCGCGTATGTTGCTAGCATGCCTATAATTTTTAATTAACTCTTTAAATTTGTTATGTAGGTGTACGCGAATTGGAGAAGAAGCTATTGGTTATCAAGGGAGAGGACGCAATGAGTAAAGTTGCACAATACAATGCAACCTTGTTGTTCAACTGTTTGTTGAGATCCACATTGTGTTCAAAGAAGGTGATCGAAGAATTCAGATTGTCTTCAGAAGCATTTGAATGGACACTGGGTGAAATAGAAGCGAGGTTCAACGTGTCACAGGTAATTTACGGACCAATAATGGATGTTACGCGAGAGTATATTCCAAAAATTCCATTCTTCTTTTCTATCATGTCATATTTCTATGGTTCTGTCTCCATGATGTAGCTCTTAGCATTTATTATAAACAATTTCAGATTGTGAATATGTCTCCACTGTGGCCATTGTAAAGCAGTGATTTCATTGTGTTGAATTCCGTAAATGTTATCCTCCTGTTTTAGTGGTGCATTTGTAGCCTGCAGACCAGTCTGTAGGATGTTTAATTGAGTAATCTCTACGTGTACAACCCGGTGAAATAAATCATGCGAAGTCTTTATTTTAAGCTTTGTCATTCATATATTTGTGGCCTAATCTGTATAAGGTATAATCTTATGAAATATATATCGCATATACATTCTTGTCTGTACGATAAAAAGATATCGTTAATGTGCATCTCATTCAATAGGATTATAGAGTTTTTAAATGCTACAGGTGGAACCTGGTGAGATATGGTACATATGTGGTCTACTCTCGAGTCCGGAATAAACTCCCCCCCCTTATTAAATTTTTGAAAAAAATCCACCCGGACATCCTCATTCCAGACCACCCGTTTATTAATTTTGAGCTTCTTGGAATGAGAAACATGGGGAAACATGTGACATCATCTTTCCTGAATGTGATTTGAACTGTTTTTCTCATTTTAATAATTTTTCTGTGATTGTTAACTTGTTTGTGGTGCTCTTTACAGTAAAAACAAAATCGTTTGTTCTAATTCCAGAGCCCCCTTTTATTTATGTTCAGGAAATTTTCCAAAAACGTGGAAAGTTTATTAGGCTTTTGGAAATTTTCCACCCATCCCGTTTATAGAAATAACCCCCCCCCCCCCCGTCTATTCCAGACTTGAGAGAATTCTTTAGGATTATAAATTATGTTTATCTACAGTGCCAACCTGGTGAAATGTGTGGTGCACTAGCCGCCCAGTCTCTTGGAGAGCCCGCAACACAGATGACACTGAACACTTTCCATTACGCTGGTGTCTCAGCTAAAAACGTAACTCTTGGTGTACCACGTTTGAAAGAAATCATCAACGTGTCAAAGAAACCAAAGACCCCATCGTTGACTGTATTTTTGACAGGACAGGCTGCAAGGGATGCTGAAAAATGCAAGGTAATCATGTCATTTTGTTTTGACTTTGTAGAGGATGGTTTAGAGCTGGTAGAGCATATATTCACACAAAATTCACACAAAATGAGGTGGTAAAGTGAGGGGGGGTATTTCTGCTTACAGGTATTTTAGCTACAAATAGTTTGAGTTGAAGTCGATTTCCTATTATATGCAAGGATGAAATGCTAGTTTGGATCTTTTTCTATAGAGTATTTATGTTTGGGAAATTTCCAAAATTCCACTAGAACGCCAATCAAAGAGTTTTCCTTCTTGCTAATAAGGTGTTATTGTAGTAGGTGAGGGATAGGCGAGTTTATTAAAACTGACGTTTATTTTAATAGATTGGGGGTAGGCGAGGGGATTTTCTGACGGTAGTTTATGCTTGTTCTCCAGCCTCATCATTATTAAAAAGGTATACTGTATTTTGTAGATCTATGGCTAACTGTATTCGAAGATTTTCTTGCAATAATTTAACTGTTTTTTTTTTATTCTATAGGACGTTTTATGTCGTCTGGAGCATACAACCCTTCGAAAAGTAACAGCCAACACAGCCATATTTTACGATCCAGACCCTCAGAACACAGTGATCCGAGAAGATCAGGAATTTGTCAATGTGTATTATGAAATGCCGGATTTCGATCCATCAAGAATCTCACCTTGGTTGCTTCGGATTGAGCTTGATCGTAAGCGTATGACGGACAAGAAATTGACCATGGAGCAGATTGCAGACAAGATTAATCAAGGATTCGGGGATGATCTCAATTGTATTTTCAATGATGATAATGCTGAAAAGCTGATCTTGCGAATCAGGATTATGAACAGTGATGACAAAATGGCTGAGGTATGCCTGTCTACTTCTAGGGCATTGGGCATTTGATTGCATGTATTTATAGAGGAGAAACCTTCAGCAAATGCTGATTTTCAAGGGGCCCATTCATCTAGAGTCAGTCAGTTATTTGTTTTAAGTGGGCTGTCAGGATTTTCTAGCTACTGAAAGCTCATTTAGGCCCACTATGCATGCCGCATCCAGACATGGGACCCCTAGTTTAGCGTCCTTTCCGAAGGACGGCGAAGTGAGTTGCGAGGTCAGTCCCCGGGTCAGGCCTCCGAGGTCACCCATCCGGAGTTTGACCTCACTCGACCGAGCCTAACTTCAGTCACCTGATGAAAACTGTATAAGGCGCTCGGCCACTCACCCCCAGAACACAATAAAATCATGCTAATATATGAAGAAAAATCTAATTACAATAAATGAATAAATCTAGTTAATATATTACAACATATAAGCCAAAATCAATTTGGAGATCAGTTTGAAATATTTAAAATCTCCACACATCGTTCTTGGCTAAAGATGGCACTTAAAGGCATTAATTGAAGATACCTGTTCAACCTCAGTTGAAAGGCTATTCCAGCTTTTTTCACCTCTAAACGAAAATATTTCTGTCCTGTTGCAGAACTTTTCAAAGGCAGCCTTTATTAGTGTTTGTATTTGGTAGGTTGGAATTATAGGTTCAAACAGAATTATAGGCTTATAGGCTCAAACAATATGCCAACGAACCGCATCATAGAGATGGGATTTCAGGCTTGCACAGAAAATGGCTTCTGTGTGTTGTGAAGACTAGAGACCTGATATACCTCAGATTTCTCCGTCAAGTTTATCGCACTTGAGTGGCGCAGTAAATTTTGCAAGAATTTTGAGATCCGGCGGTCCCTAGATCAATTCTCAACAGGAGAAACATTTAGATTCCAATTTTGGTAGCCCACTCATGTTGAATATTATTTCACCTTGTCGGCTTAAGCTGAATGATTCATATGTGCTAAAGAAAATCAATGGAGTTAAAAACAGCTTAGCTAGGGGGGGACTAGGGCAATCTAAATATAACCAATTGTATTTGATTACCCTATGATCAGGGCAGCAACTCTGTTATGCAATCTGATTGGCTGAAAAAGTTCGAATGTGACGTAATGATAGGGCATTATTATTTGGTAATGCCCGCTCATTACGTAACAACTCAGCTTCGAACACAAATCAGTGCTTCGAACACGAACAAAAAGTCGAACAGCATCAAATGGCTTCATCTGCAATGGCTTCATGCTAGGTCTTCGATCGTTTTGCTTTTTAAAATTATCTTTTTGCTTTTTAAGAAACGAAAGGCCTTTACCCAGCCCTGACCATAGGGTAAGAAACTATATAATAACTGTTTCCTTCGGGCAATACCGAAAATATTGACCCTAAGCTTCTGTACAAAACCTCGCAAGCTCAGTCTTGTACTGACGGCTTCGGGTTAATATTTTCTGGTATTGCCCTCGGAAACAGTTATCATTGGGTTGTTCTCGATAAATAAAGACAATAGCAACATAAGTGGCTTCTTGTGGCATTCTTTTGTCCTATTCTTAGACTGGTCGCTATATCTCTNTGTCAGGATTTTCTAGCTACTTAAAGCTAATTTAGGCCCACTATGCATGCCGCATCCAGACATGGGACCCCTAGTTTAACGTCCCTTCAGCAAATAAACTATATAATAACTGTTTCCTTCGGGCAATACCGATAATATTGACCCTAAGCTTCTGTACAAAACCTCGCAAGCTCAGTCTTGTACTGACGGCTTCGGGTTAATATTTTCTGGTATTGCCCTCGGAAACAGTTATCATTGGGTTGTTCTCGATAAATAAAGACAATAGCAACATAAGTGGCTTCTTATGGCATTCTTTTGTCCTATTCTTAGACTGGTCGCTATATCTCGGTCCATTTACTTTAATATTAGATAATTGTTGAATGTCATATTTTATAGGAAGAAGAGCAGCTGGATAAGATGGACGATGACGTATTCTTACGTTGTATTGAAGCTAACATGCTCACAGATATGACATTACAAGGAATTGATTCAATCGGCAAAGTATACATGCATTGGCCACAACAGGATGCTAAAAAGAGGATTATCATAAATGAAGAAGGAGAATTCAAAGCTTTGCAAGAATGGATTTTAGAAACGGACGGGAATGGTCTAATGAAGGTATCAAATTTGAAAATCATGTTGATTTAAAAACCCATTGCACACCACTAAAACTGCACGTATGTTTACGGAGCCTTTGCAGAATTTCTGTTCTATTTTCTTTAAGTCGACAATAGGGTTTTCCATTAATGGTGGAAAAACAAATAATTCTTCTGGTTGGAACTCAAAGTTTAGTAGCAGGGAACTTTGTGTCCAATTTATTAACACTTTAAATAGGAGTTGAGTTAGTCGATAACTTGTCTAATATGTTACTCTGATCATGATAGGTTCCAAATCTTTAAAAAGGTTGGTTGGTGTAAAATCCTATGACCTATGTTTTGAGTTGAATGGCTTGAAGGAAACTTTAGCTATTTTGATATGATTCTACCATTGGACTTTTCTGGAATCTTCAATATTTTCAGAATTGGAGGGTTTTTCTTCTTTTTTAAGAATTCAAGAAGAAAACTGAAGAAAACTTGAAACCATCGTAATTTCTAAAATTTTTGAGGAAACATGGAATAATTTTCAAAAAACCATAGTTTTTGAATGTCTTCAGTATGATATCAAGCAAAAATCTTTCACTCTTCTGGTTTACGATTGAGAAATTTGATGACGTAACATCCTATGAGTTGAAATATAAAATATGCTGTAATTTCGAAAAATATTTAAGGGTTCTGAAATCCATCGGTAGAATTATAGCACAATAGCTAAAGTTTCTTTCAAGCCATTCAATTCAAAGAAATAGGTCATAGAATTTTACACCGACTTTTTTAAAGATTTGGAACCTATGCTGCTCTGATCAGGTATGTAGGCGTTGAAACTGAAATATATGCTGATCAAACGTATTTAGTTGTTTTTCGTAGTCACATCAAACTTTATAAAGTAAGTTCGTCATATTTGTCTCTTTTAGGTTTTGAGCCAAAGATCTGTCGATCCAGTCAGGACAACATCAAATGACATTTGTGAAATCTTTGCGGTACGTTTTTCATTGAATTCTTTGCAGACACACTGATTTCCTTTTGAGCTACGGGTTTGGAAAAATTCCCTCATACTTTGGATTGTTCAAGTCCAACTTCTACGAGATGAGCTCTCCAAATATTATGAAGATCGTAGTTATTAACTAAAGTGATGGCAAGGTAATTCTACGAAAGACTACCAAGGTATAGAACTAAAAACAAATTGATTACAAAAGCATTTATAGATTTTTAAAGTAGTTCCTCTTGGTGTTTATTTTGTCCCCTCGTTACATGCAATGTTATTCTTTTTGGCCGAAGCTTTCGCTGCATCTCTGAAGCCTCTTCAACGACTGATCTTTGATGACTGATTCAATCAGTCATCAAAGAGGCCTCACAGGTGAGACAAAAGCTCCGTCTAAAAATAACAACATTAAATGCAATGAGCGAACAAATTAACGGTGTTTACTATATGCTTGTGTTATTAATATGGCCCAACCCTTTGTCATTAATTGTCACAATATATTGTTTGTCAACAGGTTTTGGGCGTAGAAGCCGTCCGTAAGTCAGTGGAAAAAGAAATGAACCACGTCATCTCTTTCGATGGATCATACGTCAACTACCGCCATCTTGCTTTACTCTGTGACATCATGACATCAAAAGGACATCTTATGGCTATAACACGTCATGGAATTAACAGGCAGGAAGTTGGTGCACTTATGAGATGTTCATTCGAAGAGACGGTAAGACCAGGCTTTATCAAATGTCTCTCATATTCACTTCTATGGTGTACCAAATAGACAGGGGTGCGGAATAAAAGAAGAGGGGGCTTGGAAAGCTGAATGTTATGATGAATATGATCATGAACTGGTAAGCGGGAAGGGCGAAAGTTCAGCCTACAGAAATAATAGATACTTAGGTATAAAAACCTCCTTCGGGCATTTTTTGAAATGGCCATTATGGATGCGAGGTCAAATCAGTGATGATGTAAAGTCACTGCACAAGCTTTCTGTAACTTGATCATTTTTTATAAGACCCCAACTAGTAAAAAGAGCCCAGTTTTTATAATATGCAATTAAAACTTTTACAAGGACAAAGTGCTTAAGACACTACATTTGAATTACTTTACAACACTACAAGGACGATGCCACGGGGAGCAAAAGACAATAACTACCCCGCGGCCATTGCATAAAAACATACAACGAAATAGCAACTAAATAAACTACTAAAAGAGCTACACATAAACGATTAAATACTGATAAATACTAGAAACCTGTTCCACACATGATGTCAGGCCAGCACAGGCGCATGATGCTGAACAATAGAAATCCCGGCCGAGAGAACAACAGCAACAAGAACCCAGTTTCACTCATTTTATCTAGATCCGTCTATGATTTATTCTNTCAATTAGATGAGCGCAAGTTAAGGGCCTTATGCAGTGAGGCTAATAAAAACCTCCTTCGGGCATATTTTGAAATGGCCATTATTGATGCGAGGTCAAATCAGTGATGATGTAAAGTCACTGCACAAGCTTTCTGTAACTTGATCATTTTTTATAAGACCCCAACTAGTAAAAAGAGCCCAGTTTTTATAATATGCAATTAAAACTTTTACAAGGACAAAGTACTTAAGACACTACATTTGAATTACTTTACAACACTACAAGGACGATGCCACGGGGAGCAAAAGACAATAACTACCCCGCGGCCATTGCATAAAAACATACAACGAAATAGCAACTAAATAAACTACTACAAAGAGCTACACATAAACGATTAAATACTGATAAATACTAGAAACCTGTTCCACACATGATGTCAGGCCAGCACAGGCGCATGATGCTGAACAATAGAAATCCCGGCCGAGAGAACAACAGCAACAAGAACCCAGTTTCACTCATTTTATCTAGATCCGTCTATGATTTATTCTTCCTACTAATAATTAGAAGGAATCAAAGTTTGATGCGGTATCGTCCTTGTAGTGTTGTAGACATGTATAAGCAAAGAAGGTCTAGCAACTTTCATGAATTTCATTTGATGCCTCATTTTTGCGTTGCTCAACTCGCGTCTCTCCCATCTGACATTAAAACTCACCCCTTCTTGGATAGACAGGGAATTTCTCTAACAATCTAGCAATCTGGGTAACCATTATTTTTAAGCCCTGTCTCCACAAAATAGGCTATGAAGATTCAAAATTTGCTTGGGCACATATTGAATTTTAATCAGAAGTTGGATGTTTGATAATGTCATAATTTGAGAACTAATATGGCTATACATTTTTGCAGGTCTGTCTAAACACATAGCGTAATTGAACAGTACTTGATTAGAACTTTCAAATGACGCATAATTTTTTGTGTTTTGATAAAATGTATGCAAATTTGATGACGTCATCAGTGCTATGACATCATAATTGAGCTATTTTTAGAATCACTCTAGCTAAAAAGATTTCTGGATTTCGACCAAATCGACCATGCTGATTCTGAATCTGTTGTTCGATATCTGCGGAATATGTATTACCAATTAATTTATTTCAATAATTAATAACTTGATTTTAGAAAGACGATTCGTTGAATGTAAAAAGAAATGTAACGAACATTTTCCTGTCAGTCTAAAATTGTATTTAATCTCAATTTCAGGTTGATATCCTTGTTGAAGCTGCATGTCTTGCTGAAATGGACCCTCTCAAAGGTGTCAGTGAAAATATCATTCTTGGTCAACTGCCTCCGATTGGAACAGGCAGCTTCAAATTGATGTTAGATGCGGAAAAATGCAAAGAAGGCATGGAGGTACCATTGAATATGATGGGAGGAGGCATGATGATGGGAGGAGCAGGTATTTGTCTTTTATTCTCGAAATACATTTACGAGAGGCACTTTGCACCAACATGTATTGCGGTGCTCCTTTAGGGTACACTTACACTATATGGGATCAATTTTCAAATTAATGGCTGAGGGCAAACTGTCTTTGAGTAAATTGGCATGAAAACTACAGCAACATTGCAGACTTCCCAGTTAAATTCCGTACAAATGGACTTATTTAAAGTTATGCACAATTTTAGGAGCATCGTTGGCACAACAGTTTACACTGTTGATATCCTGTACAGTGACAACTACCTGTTACAAAAAATATTGAAGTGCCCCCCCCCCCCCCCCCCCCCCCNGATCAATTTTCAAATTAATGGCTGAGGGCAAACTTTCTTTGGGTAAATTGGCATGAAAACTACAGCAACATTGCAGACTTCCCAGTTAAATTCCGTACAAATGGACTTATTTAAAGTTATGCACAATTTTAGGAGCATCGTTGGCACAACAGTTTACACTGTTGAGTATCCTGTACAGGGAAAACTACCTGTTACAAAAAATATTGAAGTGCCCCCCCCCCCCCTTCCTCCCTCTTCCAGAAGACAACTATTATTTTTAAGCCATGCGTGTGAATGTGACAATTCCTGTCTCCCTAATACATTGCAATACCTTTACCGTTTTGACGCTTTTAAAGGCTTTTTAAGGCTACAGTAAAACTCGTGTAATCTCGAGATTTTCAAGCCGGAATGCCTTGTTCGTATGCTATCTCCAAGTACTAAGAATGTGATACAATGCTCAGATAAACAGAATTTCAGTCACCTGTACAGTTTGATAATATTTAATCTCTTTATTTAAGTGTTTCTCTTTTCTTTTAAGGTTCAGGGATGTTCTATGGTAATATCGCATCTCCCACCAACATGATGTCACCACAAATGACTCCATGGAACCAAGAAGCTACGCCATCTTACGGTGTAGCATGGAGTCCTGGACTTGGATCTGGTATGACACCAGGAGCTCCTAGCTTCTCTCCTTCAGCACATTCAGAAGCCGGTTTTAGCCCTGCTGGTGGATTCAGCCCAGCATGGAGCCCTCAGCCAATGTCACCCGGTTCTCCTGATGCCTCACCGTATATTCCAATCCAGTCGAAGGGTGCTATGAGCCCAAGCTACAGTCCAGCAAGTCCTGCATTCATGCCAGCATCTCCAGGTATGTCGCCTGCCAGCCCATCGTACTCACCGACGTCGCCTGGCTATTCTCCTACATCACCTGGCTACTCACCAACGAGTCCAAGCTACTCGCCAACGTCCCCAAACTATTCCCCTACCTCCCCAAGTTATTCTCCTACATCACCAAGTTATTCGCCAACCTCACCCTCTTACAGCCCTACCTCCCCATCATACTCTCCAACCTCTCCATCCTACAGCCCCACTTCTCCATCCTACAGCCCAACTTCTCCCTCCTACTCGCCAACATCTCCAAGCTATTCACCAACAAGCCCTTCTTATTCTCCAACCTCACCATCCTACAGTCCTACTTCTCCTTCGTATTCTCCGACATCTCCAAGCTATTCTCCCACCAGCCCATCGTACTCTCCTACCTCACCAAAGTACTCTCCAACATCTCCAAGCTACAGTCCTACTTCACCATCCTATTCACCAACATCACCCTCTTATTCTCCAACATCACCATCTTACTCACCTTCCTCGCCATCTTATTCCCCACAATCTCCATCCTACTCTCCGGCATCTCCTTCCTTCAGTTCACCAACATCCCCCAAGTACTCTCCAACTTCTCCAAACTATTCTCCTACCTCACCACGGTATTCTCCCTCCTCTCCAAAGTACAGTCCATCATCTCCAACGTACAGCCCGTCATCATCCTATTCTCCTGCTTCACCAAAATATTCTCCAACCTCCCCAGCATATTCTCCCACATCTCCCTCCTACTCTCCGACATCCCCAACGTACTCCCCAGATTCCCCCCGTTATTCCCCATCATCACCAGTGTACTCTCCAAGCTCCCCGAAGTACTCCCCAACGTCTCCAAAGTACACTCCGTCATCCCCGCAATACTCTCCATCTTCGCCAAAGTACAGCCCAGCAGCACCCGATTACAGCCCGTCTACTCCGAAGTACAGCCCAACGATGCCAGATTACAGCCCAGCAGCGCCACAGTACGGTACAGCGTCACCTCAGTATTCACCGATGTCGCCACAGTACTCGCCAATGCCGGCATATTCGCCAAGCTCGCCGTCTGGGGGGTCATCGTTCTCAGAAGAGCCACCGAAGAAGAAGAAGAAGTAAGGTGGTGGCTTTCATTTCATACAAAGACTTGGGTGCATTATATGTAATTGCATGCTGTGTTTCCTCTGTTATGCACCCCTTTGAATATGCTCTCCTCATTCCACTGCTTTAACCAACATTTGAACATACGAACGGGGTAATTACTTGCAAAATATTGAGAATTTGGAGTACAACCAACATTTGAACATGGTAAATTACTCCCAAATGCTGAGAATTTGGCGATTTTGAGATTCTTGTAGGACTATGCGAGTTTGTCTATAAGCCCTCAAAATGTAACGATTTGAATAAGTGCCGCATAGAATCGCATGTACTGTACGGAGACCTCTCTTGACTGAAGGAGAAAGAAGTTATAATGTGAAAGAGATGGAATTTGCAAGCAATTGACTGACGAGCTTCTCATCTTAGTAGTGGAAGGTTTTTGTTTTGTCTACTACCTCACGATTGCACCAGAAGCGTTTTAGCAGTTTCTTGATTTTGTGTCACCTTTTGACATTGCTTGATTATAAATCCTAGTTGTAGAAAATATAGCAGTTCAGGTGGGGGAGCGAAACTGTGATAAGTCTCAGTTCCCTATGAGCTTAACAGAGGAAATATGATATGTAGCTAATGATTGACTGCAGTATAACTTTTTTGGTTAGTCATTGGGAAAAACAGACAAAAGTAGTAAGGTATTACTTATGTAGGTAGTGAAAGGCAGACGGACAAAATGTATTACAAAAATTAAGGTTAAAGCCGCCACAGGAATGAATCGAAATCCCTTAGTCAGTGTATGGACAACGGCATTTGCTTATAGGGCATCCGAAATAACGTAAATTTGCCGGTGATCAACTCAAACTCTCTCTCTCTCTGGAAGCGGGAATTCCCAAGACAATTCTAATTTTGTAGGAGCAAGCAAATTTGCGTAGTACGACTGAAAAGGCTGGACCTGATATTATCAAGGGTGGATATAATTTCACACAATCTTTAAACAATTTTTTGGAGACCACATTTCCTTATTCTGAAAGTCTTACTGAACATTTGATGCATACCCGACAACGCATACAGGATACAGTCGAAAATTTGTAACCTGCACAGCATCTTTTCTCCGACGTAGGAATCGCAGGAGGAATTAAACATGCCTGACTGTTAGGTGAATTTTTTACCAGTAGAACTGAACTGTAACTTTCCAATTTAAAGACGGCGGAGAAAAGGAAACTTTCGAAAAGCTTCGGGGCATGGTGCCCCTTTACCTTGGTTCATACGTCACTGCTTATTACCTTGTTGGATTTACAATCAGTCAAGCGAGGGCGGAGACTAGTTCATTTTAAGGTCTTGTTGTTTCGAAGGCTGCATGTTTGATTTTTTAATACCCAAACAAATAAGTGTATTTTGACTCTGTCCATGTTGCTTCAAAGGTCTTACAACAGCCATACAGCCCATGTAGGTTTCTTCTAGTAACTTGGAAAACTAAGCTATGTAGCCTCCACTGTAGGATCGTTTGTAACAGGGGGATGAGAGATGTGGAAGTCATTGAAATATTGGTTCAACATTGTTTACATTGTATCGTAAAATGTAACTAGAAATTTTGTTTGTTCAACGTATCATGTCAAAGATAACTTGCAACTAATGAACACTGAAGTGGTGTATTGTTAGTTTCATAATAAAGCATATTTCTTTGGAGAAAGTGGGTACCATTGGGAACGTTGATTTCATTGAGCGCTGAACTTAAAGGCAGACTGTCGTGGCGCTGATTGGGTAAATAAGACCAATAAGACAATCCAAAAGAATAGAATTAGGCAAGCTTCAGTAATTTTGCTGTACATCGAAATTCGTGAAGGTGATAACGATCTGACTCCCTTTATTTATGTCTTATGAGAAAGCATGATCAAAAGCATCAAAGCTTGGTGAATACTCAGTTGCTAGATGTTGTATTATTAATGAACGCCAATCAACCAGCATCCTTTGCGCGCTTCGCTTGTTGCCTTTCGACCGCGGCTGCCATTTTAATATGACAACATTCTCTGCAAAGCGTGACCGCAAAGGATGCTGGTTGACCGGCGTTCTTTAAAGTCTATCGCAAATTAGATGTCACGCTGTGACGCAAAATTACTCATGGAAAACACTTCAGTTGTTTTTATTCACGGTCATTTTCATGTGACATCTAGTTTGAGACTCGTGGTCTATCAGCGCTAAAAGAATATAATGACTTCTGCGGGGGCGTATGCCACGAGGACACTGCGAGGGAGAAGACGAGAGGAGACCGTTTCATCTAAAGATCTAGCCAATCACATCCACGACAGTGTGCCTTTAACGCCAGTTGAAAGTTCTTTCTTTTTGTTAAGCATAATTGAGTGCAAAACTCTCCCACACATTTATTTTAGTTCCTTTTTAAACAGGAAAATATCTGTAGCAATAGTAAGCTTGTAAAGTAGTGAAGCCGTGGCAATCATGTATCGGTGATTGTGATTTGTTGAGTTAAAATCTGCAGTTTTGTTTTTATTTAGACACTGTTTGTTTTTTTGCTTGTTGCTGCTAATTTCTTCAGTTGGAACGACAGCCTTTTTCGAAAGTTTTGTCACATTGAAGGTAACTTTTTTAACATTAGGGCTGCGGCAGGTTCTTAGTCTAAAGCTATGAAATTTGCCAGTGGTGGAGCCAGATAAAAAATATTGAGTGTGTAAAAGTCCAAAATTTCTCTCCCTTATCCCCTTTGTTCCTTTACGGAATGTTGGAATGGCGGATCCGTGAACTATGGGAAAGAGATCGGTCGGATGGACTTCAGGAAATAGACTTGGGGCAAGTCTATCGCATGGTTGGTTTGTAATCAGATTTGGATTTTTGGCAGACTAGTTCAGTCCGAAATTTTCTCAATGTTCAGTTTATCTTGTGGGGATTTACTAGGGGTTTACTAGATCGCCGCTCACTGTGCAATTTTCCCTCAGAACGCAAAGAATTTTTATGCACAGATGCTTTTAGTTTGAGCAATACACTCTTTTTTTAGTAAGAAACTTGGCTCTGAGTTTTGTAGTAGAGTTTCTTAACGTATAACCCAATTCTTATATATATAGGTTTCTTGTAGAGTTTCTTAATTATTCATAAAACTGAATTTTACGTTTTATCACAAGTCACTATAGACCGATTTTGGAACCAAGAGTTACAAGAAAGAACTATATCATAAACAGGAATTATACTTTTTAGTATTATTTGGGTTGGTGATGCACTTTCTGTTTAAAGACACTTTGCAACTTATAACAAAAATTGAATACCGGGTGTCCCAAAAAAAAGTATACAGATTTTGTTGGGTCCAGCGACGTGAATTTAGCTCTAATCTATGGCTAATCACTCTAAAAATGTTCCTATGTAGTTAACTTGAACATTGATACCTTGTTTGTTGGTATTGGTGCTTTGAGAGCAGAGGTATCAATCTTGAAAGCTCAAATTTGTACCCACGTGCAAACCAGAGCTTTGGCCTAAGCAAATTCTTAAAGCACATCAAAATTGAAAACTGAAATCAAAGAAAAATCAAGAAATTGCCCAATGGGTGAATGGGGGATGACTTCTGGCAAACAGAATATAATAAGATCTAAAATTATTCAAATTTTATCAAGGCTATAGCTGATTTATTCGCTGTGCCTCAAGAATTTGTTTAGGCCATAAGGCCAAAGCTCTGGTTTGCACGTGGGTGTAAATTTTGGCTTTCGATGTTAATATGTCTGCTTTCAAAGCACCAATACCAACAAACGAGGTATCCATGTTCAAGTTAACTATCGAGGAACATTTTGAGAGCAATTAGCCATCGATTAAAGCTAAATTCACATCGCTGGAGCCAACCAAATCCGTATGCTTTTTTTGGGACACCCGGTAGTTTCTCTGAACTTCGAATTGACCTCTGATCGTTTCTAGTAGAGTTTCTTAATTTTTCTGGAAGAGGCTACTACAGTTTCTTATAAGCGGTTTCTTATGAGAAAACAAATGAGTGCATTTCTCCTTTGTAGAAATAGTTCGTAACACTTGCTTGTACAGGGATGTGTCGCAGATGAACTCAACTCTTTATTAGCATAGGGCTCAAATCTTTAAAAAGGTGGGTGTGAAATTCTATTAAATATTTCTTTGAATTAAATGGCTTGAAAGGAACTTAGGGTACTTTGCAGGGATGGCGCTAGGGGAGCCCCCCTTTGGAGGAAATTTTGGGTTATTGTCGGAGGAAATTTGGCAAAATGACGTACGAAAACAGCATTTCTTTGCCATTTTAGCCCCCCTGTTGGAAGTTCCAGCCCCTCCGTCGGAAGATTCCTGGCGCCACCCCTGGTACTTTGATGTGAATCTGTCATGGAAATTTTTTTATATCTAGATATTTTTCAAAATGGCTGCATTTATTATATTTGAGGCTGTGACGTCACCAAATTTCTAACTCCTAAGCCAGAAGAGCGGCAGATTTCTGTTTGCCATCATATTGTAGACCTTCGTAAACTATGGTTTTCTTGAAGATTATATCATTTTTCCTGTATTGATTTGGGATTTATGGCGATTTTAATTGTTTCAAAATTTTCCATGAATTCTTTCAATAAAAATAAAAACGCCGCTATTTGAAAATAATAAAGATATCAAAAAAAGTTCACTAAAAAATACACACTTTTTCGACATGAAAATTCCTTTCTATATCTTATGAAAAATAACCTGCCTGGAGGTAACAATCTAACAGGGCCGTAGGAAGCATCTTAAACTTGGAGGGGCACGACACTTCAAGGGCACTTTTTTCAATTAGCTAAGGGGGCATTTCCTGAAACAAAAAGGGCACTTCTTTGTTTATTTCAAAATCTTGGGGGGGCACGTGCCCCCAGTGCCCCCCGGTTCCTACGTTCTAATATCTAATATTTTATTTGATCTACATGGTGTTTCAGAAAAAACACAACCAAACTATAACTGAAAATTTTCAAAATATAACAAGATTTGAATAGATGTGATGCATACCGTCTGATAGCGCAATCTATGTTCGTTCTAATGATAATTTATATGCAGTTTGGATACATTAATGGAATTATTTTTCATTCAATTGATGTTTTAGTAAGTATAGCCAATTTAAATTAAAGAGAATCAACGGAGATAAAAGCCCCGCGCGGAAGGGGTCTGGGTATTCTATTATTAGCCTATTGTATTTGATGATTCGACACTGTCTTTGTCCTTTATATAGATGACCTCCACTTAGCACCCCCCCCCCCCCCGTTTCAATCCCATGCAGATTTGTTGCTTCAGTTGCACCATGGTTGCATAACTGACTTAAAATATTGGGGAGTACCCTGCGAAATTGACGTACGTTCATGGAGGGTATGGGTTTGTTGTCTGTATTTGGAGACACTGTTCCTGGGATTACAGATCTAATCGAACAATAAACAACTCCAACTGTTTTCCAAATAAAGCAATACAATGAATGCCTCGCTGGCCCGCCATGGTACCGAGTAATTGCTAAGTGGAGGTCATCTTTAAATAGGAAAAAGACAGTGTCGAAATCATCAAATACAGTAGGCCAATAATAGAATATCCAGACCCCTTACGCGCGGGGCTTCTATCTCCGTTGACTCCCCGGGGGGTCTACTTAATACATCGAGCACCTGGGATGTGCCTGCCAATAGGGTATTATTTTCGGCTAAAAATTCCAGAACAGGATTATACCTTTTGTAACAAGTCTGCATGGGATTTGCTAAGTGGAGGTCATCTTTAAATAGGAAAAAGACAGTTAGTAAAATTTCTTCCGAGGGCACCCCCGCCGGGGGCTTTGCAATTTGAAATAACAAATTTCTTTGGTCTTCATAGGCTGGACACACACAGAGAAAATGTATTTCGTCTTCGATTTCATCAAGGCTACACATTTGACATTTTCGTTCAGTCAACTGGAGACCTGCGTGTCTTCCTGTCTCAACTAGGAGCTTGTNTCGCTCGTTGATTACTCACTTCTGCAAAGTCACGTCACCCACACAGTCCTGGAAATCAGGCATACTTCTCCTGTCTAGCAACGTCGATTTCATTGCTTGATTAGACAGTCATCGAACTCCTCTCAAACATTGATTTCAGCTACTACATTCCCGTACGCACCAAATTTTTGATTGCGAGTACACCAACTTAAACTTGTACATTTCTCGTCCAAAATCACATAAGTTCACATCATCGCTATTTCGATTTTCTAATGGGGGCCTTTCGTACGTATAAACTTGTTCTTGTCTTCACAGATTTCTGACATGGTTTGCCTGCAGTTCCCAACGATGTTGAATGACACGCCCTTGAGACCTGACGTTCCTTTCAGTCCAGTTTTATCCTCGTTCTTTCAAAGACGTTGGCCACTTTGACAATTCATATTCTCTCTGTCGAACTCCCTGTATCTGCACTCCAATCCCCCTCTGTCACCAGTGTAACGAATTGTGGCTCTTTGCTAATGGAGTGAGATACACATAGGCAAGGCCCGAGGGCCTAAGCCTCGATAGAAAACACAGCTCTTATTTTCGTGACCAGCTTCTATCTCAGTATCGACGACAACTGACTACTGTTCTACTTGAACTACATAAAAGGCGTGTACATGAAAGGAAATACCATGCTAATTGCTCTTGGCAACACACTAATTAGTCCTGTTCAATGTCAGTAGTATTTACGTCATCGCATTCCAATCCCAATACGCTACATTTTGATATCCTGCACTAGAAAAAAGAGGCGAAAACGATACCCAGAAAGAAGTGCACATCACGTCAGCAAATATATTAAGTACCCCCCATTTCCCCCCGGCAAATATCCTACTTACTCTAACTAAACCCTACCTTATCCTGACTAGCCGTAACTAACCCTAACTAACCCTAAATCAAACCCTAACCAACCCAAACTAACACCCCTTTTCCAAAACCTAACTCTGACCCTTACCCCATGACACATAACTTGCCGATATTGAACGTTGGTCCGCTTTAGTGCAGACTAGGCTAGCCAATTTTTTCAAAATTTGGAATAGGGTCACAGTGTTGCTTTTGATGTCAGCAACGCTATTGACCCTTTTCAAAATGTTGAAAAAATGAATAAAAAACGCTACAACCTACTCTTGCAACATCTTCTCGATTTTGGTATCGCTGCTAAACAAATAACCTGCTGTTTTTTAAGCAACCATTTTATTTGACTTTCTTGTGCTATAAATCAGCAACCACTTGTCTAACTCTAAGTTGATGACTGACCTATGCATCTGTATAAATATGGGACAATGCTAGTTACAGCTTCTCCACAGTAGCCATACAAACGAGGCACAAATATTTTGGGACACCTTGTATTATGCTGGGTAAACAGGGACCAAAGAAAGCAATGTACCAGAAAACCATACAAATCTTCAGACTATTTTTCAGGACGCGATGCAAAATTTTCCCTAAATAAACTGACGTGATAAACTATGGTCTTGTTTACAGAACAGAAATTGCTTGAAAATTGAAATGATACTTTAAGTTAAAGATACAACCTTTGGATTAAGTACTAAGTACTCTGACGATGTTCCCTGTCTTGAAAGTTTGGCGTCATTTGAGCTCTGTTTGCCCTTACACAAAACGAAAAATACAAGTAACTAAAGAGCCCCATATCAGAGTACACCGTTAATTATTTAATATTTGTTTATTGGACATGGACAATGCCAAAGTGACGAGTATCACATTTTTGAAAACTTAAGCTTTTTCTGTTACAATTCTGTTTGTTGTACCAAGGGTAATGTAGGGCTGTCTACATCTTGAATTCTGGATCTTGAATTAGGGTGTTTCGTTTTGAATTTTCAATTCCGGATCTTGAATTAGGGTGTTTCGTTTTGAATTTTCAATTCCGGATCTTGAATTAGGGTGTTTCGTTTTGAATTTTCAATTCCGGATCTTGAATATTGGATCTTGAAATAGAGAGTCCCATCGATTTGGGCCGTTTTCTACAAAACTAAGACATTGCCCTCGTGAATCTTCGTTCTTAGGTTTGTAGTTCTTAGGTCTTTAGGTCTTGGTTTTGCAGTTCTTTGGTCTTAGGTCTTATATTTGTAGTTCTTAGATCTTCGTTTTGTAGTTCTTATGTCTTAGGTTTGTAGTTCTTAGGTCTTACGGTCTACAAGGTCGTTACGACCATATGTATTTTCTCTGGTCTATTCATGGGTCTAGTCTTGGACATGACTGGTGTGGGCATAAATTGATAAATGTCCTTAGTTATCTTGTTTGTCTTCGTTAGTATCTTTTCTCTCCTGGTTCGCTGTCTCTAGCTTAGCTTGCTGTCGTTTTATGGCCTAAGTGTCAAACTGTTACCGCGCTTTGAAAGTTATGGCCTGAGAACTAGTTCCCAGGATAATGCATCCTTCGAACGAGCAATCCTGAAATTCCGTGTGTGGCTCCTCTGCTATCTTCAGAGTCCATCCATAAACCTGTATAGTGCTAAAATCCTCTGCTGGGCGTCAATAGCCAAACACTATATCCATTACTGTTTGGATTAAGTAATAATCATTTCACGAAGATTTATGTAGTACTAGCTCGTGAGTGAGGAGAACACCTTAGGCCAATTTTAATCATGTTACTTGGGCTCAGTCGTAATGTCAGTCCCCCGGGGGGGGGGGGTACTTCATTGTGACCATGATCCGACGTGAATCTGGACTTTGACAAAAGGACCCATTTGTATGACGCGATTTTCGAGAATTTCGAAACCATTTGCATGAATATCGGGAAATTTCAAGCCCATGCGTATGAATTTGGTTGATTTTGAAACCCTTTTTTAAAGAAAAGCAAAATGCAAAAAGAGATTTTTCGGTAATTTTGCGGCCCTTTTGCGGCTAATCATCATGGGACCCATTTTCGGGACCCATTGGTAAGAAAATCCTAAAATACCAACTCCTTTATCAGAATCAAGCCAAATATCGGACCCATGTGTAGGGAATTTCAGATGAAATAACCCACCCATATGAGCGGCACGTCCAGTATGACTTCACAATGAAGTACCCCCCCGGGCTTTAAATTCATTGGCTGTTATCTATCACACGTGACCAATTATTCATACTACACAGGTACTGATTGGCTCAGACGGCTTTGCTCTAGAGATAAAAGTGGGGGTGATTTTACGCCCACTTTCTTGTTGCAGAGAGTGCAAGAGAGAGGACAAGATCAAGGTGAGTTGTGATGTTAGTTTATTCAGACCTGTATTTCGTTTGAGTGCATTGAGTAATGCCCAAACGTCGGAAAGGCTTCAAAAAACTTTGTTTTGAAATTTTCACGAGGGCACAGGTAGTAAGCATGAAGATCGTTATGGAGCCTGTAAGAAACTCATAAGAAACTCTTGAGTAATAAAAATTTGATAATTATAAGAAACTTTCAGTACTGGCTCCAATTCTTAGTTTCTTATAAGAAAAAATACTTGTATATCGCTGACCTATAAACGGTTGCATTTATATTGCCTAAATAACATAATCTTAAATTTCGATTGGAATGGCTGTCCTGGTATAAAGAATTATTTTGAAACTGGACTGGAAGAGAAGCCTTCAAAGTTTATGAGATGTTCATGCCGTAAACAAGGGGGCGTTAACCTAGCTTCACGCCTGCAGGGCCTGTCCAGAGACACATGATCCGTCGCGTCGGGTACGCAGGCCTTACATAATGCCATAGAATGAGAATGAGGAACGCCATAGTCATGTAGTTCTTTAACTATCATTTGCAATTTTTATTCAAGAAAACTTTTTAACTGGATCGGACTTAAGAGATTAGTATCAAGGTTTTGTTGTACAGGATTGATAAAGCTACCCTCCCATAAATAGGCACAAGGCTGCTGGGGCTTGGCTGCCCTTCAGATATAATACAACCTATTTCGTAAATCTTTCTTCACAAGCATCAGACAAACACGAGGTTGCAGTTTCTTATCATTAGGACAAGCTGGGCTTTTGAGGGAACTAGCCTATGTCCCGAAACGCAAATTACCCTCCTGGAGGTGGGGATGGAAGGGAAACCTGCATTTTCCCCCAAAACCAGTCCCTCGTCCATGATACGGTAGAAAAATCTTTCCAGATGCATCTGCAAAAGAAAGAAGTTCCAACATGAAAAAACTGAAGAGGCGGGTGGATGGGAGATTCAGTTTGCAAAACCACTTCGCTTGAGTCCATGAGTGTGCAAAATTATTAAATTCTCAAATCGAACTCTGTTTTATACTGCATAGAAGAAACCATGCCGCATGCACGATCATCTACGACACGTAGATAATAAGACAAACTACATTCTCAAAATCGCCAGAGGCGTAAATGACGTATGTCTGTGATGAATAAGAAGCCGCATGTTCGTTGCTTTAACTCGGATTAGAATTTCATTCTCATTCTAATCGTCGTCATTTCAAGCTACACTCCCATAAATAGGCACACACAAGGCTGCTTGGGCTTGGCTGCCCTTTAGATCTATTGCAACCTATTTCGTAAGTCTTTCTTCACAAGCCTCAAACAAGCATCAAACAAGCACAAGGCTGCATTTTTTTCTCATCATTATGGCAAGTTGGGCTTTTGAGTGAACTAGCCCATCCATCACCCGAAAAGGAATCTGTTAAATCGTGTGATCTGCGCGCGTGCCCTCTAATAATCTCGTGCCCTCGTGCCAAAATTTCTGGAGTGCCCTCGTGCCTACGTGCCAGCGTGCTCAAGCTTTTGGCGTGCTCTCGTGCCTTTTGGGCACGCCAAGATGGAGGCCCAGGGGGGGTACTCATATATATTTAGGATAGGGATGCTCAGGTTACTTTTTTGGGTCTAAAATTTGGGGAACAGTTATTTTTTTGGGTTAGTCAATTGTACAGTTATGTTTTTGGGTTCATGAAATTCTGGATTATTTTTTTGGGTCTCAAATCTGAGAACAGTTTAAAAAATATAGAAAAGCATGATTTACAATTTCTTTTGTTACTTTTTTGGGTGTGTAGGGTAAGACAAATTACTTTTTGGGTCAACTTTTATGCTAGGAATTATTTTTTTGGGTTGATGGTTTGTACCCCAGCCTGAGCACCCCTATCCTAAATACATATGAGTACCCCCCTGGGGATGGAGGACACGAGGGCTCGCCGAAGATTTGGGCACGCGGGCACGAAGGCACGAGGGCACGCTGACATTGAGGGCACGAGAGCACGCCGAAAATTTAGGCACGCGGGAACGATGACATTGAGGGCACGAGGCCACGCCAAAAATCCTGGCATGTAGGCACGAGGGCACGCCGACATCCATGGCACGAGGGCACGCCATAAATTTGGGCAGGAGGGCCCGTCAACTTGTAGGGCACGTAAGGCACGTAGGGCACGCCATTTAACAGACTCCCCGAAAAGCACATTTTCCTGAAGGTGACCTAACCTAAAACTTAGCAACTGACCTAAGAATATTTTGTAAGTACCCTACGAAATTGACGTACGTACGTGGAGGGTATGGGTTTGTTGTCTGTATTTCCAGTCTACACAATGGTTGAGGCGACTCTAGCCTTGAAAAATCGGTTAGACCACGTACACTGAGTAAAGACGAATAGAAATAAGGTGTACCCAGCCATGTTTACTGCAATTTTGCTTTAACCCTACTCTACCAGGGGGAGGGCAAAAAATGCCCCCCCTCCAACCAAACTTTCTACAATAAAACAGAAAGTAAAGGGGATAGAGAGCCAAGACGCTCTGATTTCTCCTCTTATTTAATTGGCAATTAAATTATAAACTTTTCATTGTCATAACTTAAGTCATGTGACCAGGAGATGCCCTTATTTGGAGAGAGGTAACAAAGAAAATCACAAAAACAGTCGTAGATTCTTTGTTTTAGCTTTGAAGAAAAGTTGAAGAAAAGTCAAAGTCGATTGAGTCGTGACTGCTACCAAACGATTCTATTTTCAAAGTACTTTCATTTGATATATACTTTATTTATATTTGCTGACGTCACAAAATATAAATTATATGACGTCATTCAAAAAGATGACGTCATATTTCCAACAAAAAAGACGAAATTTTGATATCAATTGATAGACAATCATATTTTCTTTACTTTTAAGTAGTTTATTGACGTTGCATTCCTTTTCATTCCTTAACCCTATTCAGACTAGGGGGGTTAAGGACTGAAAAACTCCTCTTGAGAAGGGCTTTCATTTGATATATAGTTTGTTGATTTTTGATGACGTCATCAATAATTCGTTGTTGCGCATGCGTACTTGCGAAAAACCATGTTAAGCTTCATTTTTAGAAACATTAACAATATCATAGGATGCAGCAGGTCTTTTTATGTACATCTAGCATTTTTTACGATTTTTTAGACCAATTGGTAACCGATTTTAGGCAAAAAGTTTTTTTTTTGTGAACAAAATAAATAAATGCTGACATCAGCAAAAATATTAATGATACGAAACAAAAATTTTAAAAGAAGAATATTAAGGATATAATCTTAATATGTTTCAAATCTCATATCAATATATTTAATTGATTTCGAGATACAACACGTCAAAGTCAGAGTGGTTTTACCATTTTTTACACCTTATTTGGCAACATTTGCTGACGTCAGCACTTACCCACGTGACATAAACAAAAAAAATTACGTCATCTTGTTTGCAATATCTTGTTTGTTACTTTTGCCAAGTTTTAAGTCTCTAGCACTTATTGTTGTGAGAATAAAGAGGGGGGCACAATGTGCCCCCCCTAGTCTCCCCAGAGTTTTAAAAAGCCTAGTGTTAATTAAATTCCGAAATAATTAGCACTTTTTGTTTTTCCAGTACTGCAGCTTATATGCGACATAGTACTATTGTTTGGTTGCCTGGCAACAGACCACGTGACCAACTAGCATCAGATTCTGTAATTTGACTTCTAATAGATGTAATTACTATTGTACAAAGTTACAATGGCATAGTAAATTATGGTTGCTGACCCAAAGAGCCCTGGTAGAATAGGTTTAAGAAGAAACCTTGAAGTGATGATAATTGTGTGAATAGGTCCACCCTAGCTTACCCTCTGTCACCGCTATTGCCCTTGATAATTTTTCCAAGGATTTGGAAACCACAATCTATGTCAAAACTCTTGAAAAAAATCTAATATTTTGCTCAGCTTCACCCCCTTCCCCCTTACAATGTTGGTTCCCTGTGCCTTCACACAGTGCTTACTGGCACAACAAAGCTGCTGAAGTGCTTTTCTTCATATCTGGTGGTCAGATTTCGGACCAACATTGTTCAGAGGGGGGGGGCGGAAAAAGGAGTGAAGGGAAGTTTCCTGCAGTGATGCTTAGTCAGACAAAAAGCAGCAAAATAAAGAGTTTTTTTGCAAGTTATTTGGCAAGGATTGCAGTTTTCAATAGACCTGCCTCGAGCGTATTCGTGAAGCTCGTCTCATTGCCTCTCCTACAGTTCCTGGATCCTCGCTGTTCTACCGTTTGCTGCGGAGAAGGAGGGAGCGAGATAGAGAGAATCTATTTCTCTCTCTATCTCCTTTTTTCTCCCAAAATCTCCTTCGAAGCGATGCTGTAAAATGGGGTAACTGCGGAATGGATTCTTTCTGATGGAATTCACGAAATAGACTTTGGCAGATCGCATCTTTTGTTTTGAGCACCTCCCCTCCCCAGGTTTAGGCACTTGGGCCTTTTTTTAATGCCAGATGAGTACTGTATGGCCCGTTACTACAACGAAACTCCTCCAGTACTCCAAACTTGTTTGATGATCACTAACTCTACAGTTCTTCGTAAACCTCCATCTAGGAATTATCAAGGAAGGCTCTAGAATGTATTACAAATCATCAAGGAGCAAAAATCAGCAAGATAATATCTATTTAAACTCATTATTTATTTCATTTATTCATTATTTAGTTACACCAGTTTTCAGTCTTTCATTAAAAGCACTAATTACTGATGCAAATACTCTGAAATGCCTTAGAATCATTTAAAACGATCCAGAGAACCAAGCGATATATTTATATTAAAGATTCGATTGAGTTGGGTTAGAGCTTCTATCACTATTGTGCACATTCAAAAATTCTACAACATGTATAAAAATATCGTTCGATTCAGACTCTTTTTGCAGAAGAGCTAAAAGGTCTATTGTGATTGATTTTGTGGTTTTCTTTTTGTTACCACTCTCCAAGTATGGGCATCTGCTGGTCACGTGACTTAGATCATGACAATAACAGGCCTAAAATTTCACTTCCAGTTGAGAAATGGGAAAAGTCAGAACATTTCAAATCTCTGTCCTCTTTTACTTTCTGTTTTATTGTCGAAAGTTTGGTTGAGGGTATTCTATACCCCTGGGGTTGATATCAGTATTGTTCACACTTTATTACAGTTGTGGTGCAAGGGTAGGGCTAGTGGGCTACAGCCCCTCTGTCGGAAGTATCGAGCCTCCCGGCAGAGGAAATTTTTGATTATTTTCGGAGTAAATTTGCCAGAATGACGTATAAAGTTGGTATTAAAGTTGGTAATAAAATTGGTATTTATTAGTTTGTGTTTTATAGCGCAAACTACACTTTTCTTTATCCAACTGTAAATAAAGTGATTATTATTATTATTACTATTTTTACTATTTTTACTATTATTATTATTATTATTATTATTATTATTATTATTATTATTATTATTATTATTATTATTATTATTATTATTATTAATATTATTATTATTAATAATAATGTTAGTATTATTATTATTATTATAGCGGTGTATAGCTGAATCATTTAGTCGATTTTCCCACTACCGAAAGTTCTAGCCCCCCCCCTGTCGGAAGATTTCTAGCGCCAACCCTGGTTTACTGGCTTTCCTACTAAAAACTAGCAATGTGCATAACATATTTGCCTCTGGTCATCCGGTGTAATATGATGCAACAGTGATTTTTCTTGATTTTCAATCGCAACTTTATTTTACACAGATGGCACCAATTTGGCCTGTGATGTGTTTGGGACAAGTTTCAGATTTCTCACAACTTGATGCAGCAAATCAAGAAAGAGTTAAAAGGTTGGTGAAGTTTTGATTGGGCCTAAAGTTGGATCCCACTGAGTACAAAGTATCGTGCCCGCTAAATTTCTACCGCTAAGAACAAAGATATCGCTCTTTGATTGACGTCACCTCGCAGTTAGATAATCAACACAATTTGATGATGCTCGCGGCACACCCCTATCCGAAATTTGGCCAAGAACCTGATCCCTCTTGAAGGAAGAAAAAGGGAAGAAACGGGGAAANTATTATTATTATTATTATTATTATTATTATTATTATTATTATTATTATTATTATTATTATTATTATTATTATTATTAATAATAATGTTAGTATTATTATTATTATTATAGCGGTGTATAGCTGAATCATTTAGTCGATTTTCCCACTACCGAAAGTTCTAGCCCCCCCCCTGTCGGAAGATTTCTAGCGCCAACCCTGGTTTACTGGCTTTCTTACTAAAAACAAGCAATGTGCATAACATATTTGCCTCTGGTCATCCGGTGTAATATGATGCAACAGTGATTTTTCTTGATTTTCAATCGCAACTTTATTTTACACAGATGGCACCAATTTGGCCTGTGATGTGTTTGGGACAAGTTTCAGATTTCTCACAACTTGATGCAGCAAATCAAGAAAGAGTTAAAAGGTTGGTGAAGTTTTGATTGGGCCTAAAGTTGGATCCCACTGAGTACAAAGTATCGTGCCCGCTAAATTTCTACCGCTAAGAACAAAGATATCGCTCTTTGATTGACGTCACCTCGCAGTTAGATAATCAACACAATTTGATGATGCTCGCGGCACACCCCTATCCGAAATTTGGCCAAGAACCTGATCCCTCTTGAAGGAAGAAAAAGGGAAGAAACGGGGAAAAAAGAAGGAAGGAAAAGAGGAAAAGAGGAAAAGAGGAAAAGAGAGGAAAAAAAGAGAAAGAGAGAGAGGGAAGAAAGGAGAACAAAAAAGTAAACTAAACCAATGGAAAAGGGAGGGAGGGAGTCATGAGCGAGGGGGAGAAAGACGGCGGAAAACGGAAAAAAACAAAGGAAATAACGAAAATAAAGGGGAATGGGAATGAAGAGAGAGAGAGAACAAAACAAAGAAAGAAAGTAAAAAGGAAGGCAGAAAAGAACGGAGCAAACCATGGAAGCGACAGAAAGAAATGGAAAAGACAAAAATTTACAAAATGAAGGAAGAACGGTAAAAGAGCTTTGGACAAAAAGTAGATAAAGATTGAGAAGAGAGGAGGAACAAGATAAAAAGGATGGCGAATGAAGAAAGTAAGAAATGGAGAAAAGCCTGTATAAAAACGTACAGCAATTCTTGTTCCCATTTTGGAACTTGCTTTTATGAAACGAATTCAAGGCTTCTGTTTGTATTCAAACAACGGTAGACAGAAAGCAGCATTGCCAGTGTTTTTGCAAAATTCTAATGTACCCTAACTAATCAGTATGCGGCGTTATTGCTTGAAAAGGGCAGCAAATAGGTTTTTTGGGAGTCAGGATGGGCCCTTTTTTTGGGTCCGTGATTGAGGCTTGTCATTTTTCCTTGACGCAAGGGTAAAGAGATATTCCATGCATGTACAGGGATGCAAAAATCGGCCATAGTTTGGCCAAAGATCTGCCTAAAGTCCACGCCGAATTTTCGCAGGCAATGGCTTTGGTTTGGGGCCGCCCCTCAGATTTCATATACCAGTACGTTGACGACAAGACTTTGAGCTTTTAGATCAAATGGCAATAGAGGCCAATACTGGGATCGTTGAAAAAAGCTAGTTAAGCATGAGTGAGAAAAATGCATTTTACATGGTAGCATGCAGGAATTAGGGAAGCGATCATTTAGTAAATCCCAGAAAAGCTAGTAATTTAGGTGCATGAAGATTTGCAAAGACGGGTGGGCAAGGAAATGCAATCTTACATTAATGTGCTTGTCTCTTGTATTTCAAAAGACAGGTTAAAACCACATACAAACTTTGATAAATCACGGAAAATAATTTGAAAGTCTCACTTTCTAATCAGAAGTTTCAATCTCATGAGAGTCCTTTGTTGTCACTTTCAAGGGGCAAATCACTCCAAAAATAGCGTACGAGATTTTGGGATTTTAGAAATCTCTCAGATTTTCAAAGATTTTTGAGATTATTTATGAGATTTTCAAAGATTTTTATGATTTCTAAGACTTGAGATTTGAGATATTGAAGATTTTTCAAGATTTTGCAAGATTTTTGAGGATTTAAACAATCTTTAAGATTTTCAAAGAATTGTCGAAAGATTATTTTGAGAATTTGTATCATTTGTTGGGGGAGATTTCTCTTCTGCCGATTTTTGGGAAAATACTCGAAAAACTCATGTACGATTCTTTATACTCACATCTTGTTTCAAATGAGCTACTTAACCCAAATCAATCAGGTTTTCGTCCCGGTGACTCAACAGTCAACCAATTAATCTCCATAACGCACACAATCTTTAAAGCATTCGACTGTAATCCTCCTCTTGATGTTCGTTCTGTATATCTTGATATTTCTAAAGCATTTGATAGGGTATGGCACGATGGGCTTATTTATAAACTAAAACGATGTGGCGTCTCAGGACAACTTCTCTCTCTAATCCAAAGTTTTCTTAAGGATCGGAAACAGCGAACTGTTCTGAATGGACAGAGTTCTAATTGGGGAGATATTTCAGCAGGGGTACCCCAGGGCTCTATTCTAGGTCCCTTGTTTTTTCTTGTGTATATAAATGATC
>REGM01000116.1:851270-942520 GCA_004194415.1 Aurelia aurita | reverse complement strand
AAAAGGGCCGCAATATTACCCAAAAGTCTCTTTTTGCATTTTGCTTGTCTTTAAAAAAGGATTTGAAAATCAAACAAATTCATATTGCTTGGCTTAAAATTTTCCGGTATTCATGCAAATGGGTTCGAAATTCTCGAAAATCGCCACATACAAAAGGGCCCTTTTGTCAAAGTCCCGATTCAGGGCGGATCATGGTCATAATGAAGTAGCCCCCCCCCCCCCCGGATTTACTCTGCACATCCCATGATTTTCAAAACTGCTTTGCTTCCACAGAACAGTCAGTGCCTACAATGAAGTGAAAGATCTTTTAAACATAGCAGATTCTTTCACTACTCTGCCAAATTCAGCAATCGAGGCACTGCTCAAAGATTCAATAAAACATGCTGGGGATGGAGTGGCAGAAGCATTTTTCAACCTCCATAGTACAAATGCGATATATGGTGGACAGAATTTCACGCAAACAGTTAATGACATTGCTGTATGTATGATGTCAGGAAGTTTATCACAGGTTAGTGAACCAAGTGTCTGTTTATTTAACTTTTCCACTTGTTGATCATTTTCTATTAGTGAATTTAGCTAAACGGCTCGCTGCTCTCACGTTTTAACATTCAGAGCTCTTGCAGAAGGCTAACTGGAGAGTAAATTTACGAATTTGAAACAATTATTGAGTGAATAATGAATAATTAGCGATGAGGTAGCGAAGAAACCCCTCAAGAAGACGAAATTCAAAGAGCTCTTAGGGGAGGACTCACTGATTTTGTTCATGCACCTTCCTTGAAATCACAAAAAAATCACACACAAAAATAATTAAAATCACAACAAAATCACACACGAAAATCACAAGAATCGCAAAAAAGTTACACACAAAACCACAAAAATAATAAAAAACCACAACAAACTCACAAATTACCACAAAAATCCCACGAAAAATGACAGAAAAAAATGTCATGATTTTAAAATCACAAAAATCACTTGCACTATTTTGAAATATGATTCGCCCCTCAGACTCAGGAGTCTTTATTACTTACAATCATGGACATAAATTATGAGACAAACTCATTTTTTCCGATATTTTGACCTGTTTAGCATCCTCCTCCCCCCTTCTCCCTCAATCAATGTTGGAAACTCCCAGGAACCGTCCTTAACATGTTATCAACATTGAACAAGGGGGGATGGGGAATTTAAGTTTTCAGCAATGAATTTGTCTCAAACTATTTTGTCCATGATTGTAGAAGAGGGTCGTAGCTGATTCATTATAGTACCGTCGGGGGGTCCTCCATAAAGTTGTTAATATTGCAGATATGAGGGCGAGACCTTTATACAATGGTGTAATATAACAAAATCTACACAATAGTGTATCTTCTTTATTCTGCATTACATCTATAACGTCACTATGACGTCATAATGGAAGAAAATAGCGATTGGCAATATTAAGTATTTTTGGTAATTCCATTCATAGTGCCTCTAAAATATACCACAAGTGATCAAAAGTAAACATTGGCGATATAACATCTATTTAAGCTCTTTAAGCTCATTACTTATTTGAATTACTCATTATTTCTTTACACCAGTTTGGAGGCAGTTTGTCATTGTTTCATTAAAAGCCCTAATCACTAATGCAAATACTCAAAATTATTTATAACGGTCAAAAGAGAACCAAATTTGGCCATAAAGTTTATCTATGACTTTTGTTATTTGTTATATGACGTCATGAACTTTGATGACGTCATTAACCGTTAAAATGCTGACGTCATCAAAAATGAATAAAAACATACAGCATCTGAAAGCTCTCATTGAAAGCTATCGAATGGTGGTATTATCGATGATCTGTGATTGGCAAGAATTAGACTCACTTCTCTATTTTTCCTCCCGACCATTTGTCGAAAAGATGTTGGTCACGTGATATGAGTCTAACATTTTGAAAAATGCTCCATTTTTAATTATCCTTTTAAATCTTATGAAAAGTCACAAGATCTCGGCTCTTTATCTCTTGAAATGACGGCACTACATCCAATCAAAGTTGCCGCGGGCACTTTGTGCCCCCCGGCAGAAATAGGGTTAAAGGAGCTGTATAAGCTCAATTACAAAAACCACGAATTTCTCTCCCTATGCAGGCAATTAGTAGCAGATACATTGGAAATGAAGATATTTTCTATTGGTTTTAACACAGAGAATTAGCCAATGCAACTAGATTTTTCATATCAGCAATGATTTTTTAGTTACTGCTGGACTTAGATGTGTTTAACATAAACACACAAAGGCCCATTCAAATTCGATGACGCGCGCCCTTTGTTTACTAAAATCTTGTACAGCACCTTGACATGAAGGTTTTTATATTTTGCAGAGATAAAAAGTATCTATTTCAATTCTAGGTTTCGAAATATGATTACGACAAAGTCACCAATGGCGCTGAAGCCATGATTAAGCTGAAAGCCTTGATTAAAAGCAACAATGGCGTTGCATTGGGCCAAGGATTGTTGGTGGAAGATCTTATTAAGAATCATGGATTTGGTTCCTACCTCGCTGACAAAGGTCATTGGGTGAAGAAGCTGGAAGCTTTATTTGAAAATGAGGTCTACATCTTGGGAACCATCGTGAAGCAGCTGTCGAAAGTGAGCTTGCCTGCCAAAATGAAACTGTTTATCCTGAAAGAGCTTGGATCTACGAAGTTTGATGAAATTGTCAACTTATGGGTGTCATGGAGCAGTCGTTCACAAATTGAACCAGCAGTGAATTTTGTTACCCATGAAAATCACTTGCTACTTGCCGCTGGATGGCTGGAAAGTCACCCTTTCCTAAATGATGTTGTTGGTGCTTGTTACAAATTTGGGGCACAAACTATTCAAATTGGGCGATCATCTTATGGTCTGCCCATATGGAATACTATGACACAATATGGGTCAGCCGTTGCAGCCTGGATTAGGCATCGCTATGGCCCTCCCAGTCTCTATACCGGTAATTGTCCAAACAACGTCTTTGTACTCCCAACGTCTAGCTCATCAGGGTCGTGTTTTCTGCCAGGTACCAAAGTCGTGCTGTACAATCATAAAAACATAACCATTGAACATCTCAAGGAAAACGACAAAATACTTGGTGCCCATGGAAACGCTGGTGTAATCTCGTCGGAGAAGGTTGTGCAAGTTTTGGAAGAAGATACTCCAATATTTGGCTTTAACGAAGAAAACCCATTCTTTGTGGCAAGCCATCCATTTTGGACCCAAGATGGCTGGCGAGCAGTTGACCCCCATACAGCAAGAGAGGAAAATGCATGGCTCGATGTAGGTCAGTTAACTGGAGGAGATTTGTGCGTAAAATCAGCAGCATCCAAGGCAATGACATTCATTATCAATGGGTAGAAGTGAAATCCATTCATTCTCAAGTGTTTCCTTCAGGCACCAAGGTGTATGGGGTACACACCCGCGAAGGCCCACGTTCCTACCATGCAAATGGCTATTTAGTCCTGGAAAACTACCCAGAGATTACAGCTCAGTCAACTGCTGATGGACTGAACAAGTTATCATTTGATGAGCAAAAGGAGCTGCAGGAAACATTTAATGACCTTGATCCCATCTTGACTAAAGCCTATGGACCTGCCGTCGCAAAAGCAATGCGTTCAATGTCAGAAAGGTATCACAATAGCAAAAAGGAAAATCCTTCAAGAAAAGGAAGCAGTCGTATCCCTCTAAGAGATATTTCCCTGCCACATCTAGCTCTTCACTATCAAGCTGGCAAAACAAAGTCAGATAGCTACGAAATGCCATCGAAGATCTCTTTAATGAGAGGGCATCTGTTTGTTAATGATCAGCATGTACAAGACACAAAGATTAATGCCGATGACAATATCTCTTGGACAAGGCCTGTTCCTGGAGGCAAATGGGAGCATGGGTCGATGAAATTATACCATGGAAGGTTGCAAGGACATGGGTTTGTATCTTTGACACAAAATCATGGTGACACAGTATCACTGGCATCAGCCAATTTCAATGCAGCTGCACATCTGAGCACGTACAAATGCTACCGCAGTCCACAGCCATTGCCAAAAGGCACGAAGGTAACAGATGATACAAAATGGCAAGATGATACAGGGTGGCAAGAATATGGAGAATTACAGATGGGAGACTGCAGCGGCAAAGGTGGTATTTGCAGAGAAGTTGGAAAGATAAAGATCCCACCAATGGATGTATTTGACACTTTCGAACACAATGTCGTGTTTACAGTTGATTCCATGCACAGGTTATTTGTTGATGTTGCAGTACCAGTCGATTATCAGGAGCATTTTAATTGTACAAAGCTTTCTGGCATTTTTACTCCAGACTTCACTACATTTGCAGGTGAATGCACAGCCTATGATTCCACGAAGCCAGGCTTTGAAGGGCAAAAGTATGGATGGGAGGGAACCATTGAGCACAACGTCACTTCAATGGCAATGCTGAGCAAGGCGAGAAATGAAAGCCTCAAAAGCCACATACACATGCAGAAACATGCTACGCATTCCATCCCATCAGTTCAAGCTACTGATGCTGTTGATAGACCGCAATTATCAGCAATGGCCAACACATTATCCTTGATGGCAACACAGTATTTGAGCGTGGGCGAGCTGTACACGATGACCCCTCCAGCTTCAATAGCGACGCATGAGCAGACGTTCGCCAAATTGCAAGAAGCCATGAAATATGAGATGAATACCAGTGATCGAGAGAACATCCTCGGCGTAAATAGACCAACAATTGATGGGGACTTTGCTGCAGTTGCTGATAAATACAAGGACTTCTTAGGCAATCGATTTGCAAATGCATACATGATGAACGGCCTTGCTCAAAGCACACACTACAAGAAAAAGATCACCCAAGAGGAGAGGAACAAGATGCTGTATTACTTCAGTGGAAACGCTAAAGGCTGTTTGGCTCAAGATAAAGATTACAATAACGTCAACAATGAAGTTTCCCGTATTGCATACTTGGAGCTGCAGACAGACCTGGGAAAATATGTGAATTCAACACAAGGTGGTCCGTATTGGGCGACACAGCTTTTTAACCATCTGAATGAGCCGCAAATTCTAAATGGTAAAGTCGTTCAAGTATTTAGCTCAGGAAGCATAGATTGCATCAACAAGCAGGCCATGGTTTTGTACTGTCTCGACCCCTCAAAAGACTACGGTGCTCAGTATTACAAGAAGATTCTCATGGCAAGGCTCAACATCACAAAAAGCTACTTCATTGGCAGTACAGACAAACATGCCTCTGAGATCATGAAAGTAGTCTTCAAAGATATCATGCATCAGTTGATTGTCAAAATACTTACAGGAACCGACAAAACCTCAATTGAAATCATGAAAGAGCTGAACAAGCAGCTGGGTGAAGCTACCAAGGAAATGAATGTGGATATAACGAAAAATGCCGAGGAGACTGCATCTGATATGATGGCTCATTTTGAAACGGCGCTAAGTGAGGTAATTACTCTGTATAATCACAAAAAGGGTTCTTCCTGGACCAACCTTGTTGAAAGCGTATATGCCACTCTAAAAAACAGTAAATTTAAATTTTATACTGTCAAAGTCTTTTCCTTTTTGGTGTGTAACGCACTTTGGGCTGCTGGCTTCTACTTCACAATCGAAACTTTCATGAATTGGAAGAACCTCTCTCCAGAAAAGAAGGTCAGTTTGATTATTGATGTCGTCAATATGTCTGTTGACATGATCACAAAGTTCCCAGGAATGGTGAAGAACTTCCAGACAGCTTGTGCTAAAGGAAAAACTGGATGGGAGTGGATGAAAGCAAAGTTCAAGGCTGATGCAGATCCTGGCATTCCTGACGAAATGGAAGGGTTAATAGGGAATGAGATTCATGAAATGAAAGGTAAGAAAGTTTTCTACTCTTTCTTATACTGTGCAATCTGACTGGCTGTTGAGTTGAAGGTTTCATTTTTACAACGATCATAGACAGCTGAACTAATGGATCGATTTAAATGATCCTGCTGTAATGTACAGGTTAAAGTCAGCATAGGTTCCAAATCTTTAAAAAGGTCGGTTTAAAATTCTGACCAATTTCTTTGAATGCAATGGCTTGAAAGAAATTTTAGCTACTATGCTATTATTCTACCATTGGATTTATCAGAAATCCTCAATATTTTCAGAATTTGAGTGTTCTTCTTCTTTTTTGAGAATTCAAGACAAAATTTGGAAAAAGTTTAAAATGGCTCAACAATTCCCCTATACATTTTCTGCAGATCACCTAATGGGAGAAATTTCTTGGCATGCTTGATGAGACCGAGAGCTCGCAGTGCCTTTGTCTTAACTTGTTGAATATGGCGATCCCATTGGAGTTTATCATCAATCTGAACTCCCAGATACTTTGTATCTGTTAACATATTGATTTTTTGGTCGCCTATTTTAAAACTAGGCTTAGCTTCAGTCTGCTTTTCGATCTTTTGAATATTTGGTTCGACGCCTAGGCTGATGGGGTGACTTTGATAAGTAAGTGAGAACTCATGCTTTTATAATTGGTTTTATCGCTGATTTTATTTTAACTCAACTTGTAATTATCTGATGTGATTCATTTTAAGGTATGGCGGCGAATGTTGATGAAGTAATTGCGGAGGAAGCTACAGCCTCTGCGGAGGATTTGCCTGCCATGGTGTCAAGATGGGACACATTTTTTGCAGTAACCGAAATCTTCTCCAAGTTTACTGGTTTCCTAGCATCAGCCGCTGGATGTGTAGTCATTGGATTCCAAATTGCAAACGATTTTAAAACAGGAGCACCGATCGCACAGAAAGCTTTGGATATATGTCAGGTATGAATATCAAACTTTAGGATGCCAGCACTCTTTTTTTTATAAGAGAAAGCTTACAAGAAACGGTAGGCTCAATTTGTTTAAACTTAAGAAACTACCTTACCTGAATTAAAACAAGCTAAGAAACTTTATAATTTGCAGTTTTAATTTTCCCAGGTCACTCACAAATGTTTTGACACTGTACAATAATATTGGATGTTTTGGTTTTGTTTTGAGTGCGAATTATGTGATAACATGTTTTGAGATCATGCTAAGTAATTTGGAAGCCCTTCTAACAAAAATATATTGGATCTACACTTAGGCCACTAACAATATGAGAAACGCACAAGAAACTTTTGGTAGCAAAATGGCCCTAAAAAATATACAGGGTGAGTCAAGAAAAATGAGACGTTTGCAAGCCTGTAGTTGGCTAGTTATTCATGGGCTTCTTTAAATTTTAGTTGATTAGAATTGGTCGTATCGCTCTCAAGTTGCGAGCAATTTTATGAAAATATTTCATCACAGACTCTTAAAAAACAGGCACAAGATCCTTGATCAAATTTGCGAACGATTAAGCCTGGTAATACTAAAAACCAGGTGAAGATGGGCTAAGTGAAAGTCCCAAGCGTAAGTCGCAAGTGTATGAATTTTGTGGCAACCTCTGTTTCTAGTCAACACAAGTTGCCTTAGCAATAAATAGACCGATAGAGTTAGCGCTTGAAGAATTTTCATTTTTACAAAACCACTAGCAGTATGGAGGATCGAGGAGCGGCATCGAGCCTTCTAATGTTAAAGTAAATCAACGGGGTTAAAAGGCAACTTAGCTAGGGGGACTGGGTCCATGTAAATAGAACCTATTGTATTTGATGTTTTCGATCGATGAAAACAATAGGAGCATAAGTGGCGCGTGCCGTTCTTTTGTGCTATGTTTAGACTAGATCGCTATATCTCCGTTCATTTACTTTAACAGTTCAATATGGCGAGGCTTTCCTATCTGTTGTATTAAATTTGGCAACTAACCAAGTTTTAGTTGTCTACCCATCGAGGATGGTTCTCGGTGGGTGCACTTGATGCCGGGGTTACATGTAGGAGTTGACAAAGACTAACAATTTGTCTATGAAACAAAGTTCTGCCTAATTAAAACTTGTAATCTTCTTTAGAAAGTCATTGAAACACTTAGCTTCCTCCTCACTAAATAACAATTTCTACATTTATAGACGGAGACATGCAGCCTTTTAGCGCAATAGCTGCGAGGTCTCTTTGTCTGTAAGCAGCACAACACTGCCACCAGTTTTGGCTTTCTTGATATCAAGGTGAAGTTGCTGCAACTTGTCAATTGACGATCAAACCGCAGTGAAACTGAGGATCTCATCAAACATAACTGACCAATCACAGTAACATCGCAGTGACATCGCTTGTGGGCACGTTTATCATCTATTTTCAGGATTAATGCCTGGAGCCTTTGCTTGTTCTTGTTTGATGCCTACAAAGACTTGTCTCTAATGGCAATGCTTTGATTGGATGGGTCGTCGACAGATAGACCGGAGGGATCTTTTTCTTCTCCCTTCTTCCCCTTTTCTCTTTTGAATTGATTTGCATTGATCAAAATTCAATCAATCCTCTGTGCATTTCTGTAGGATTTCCCAGTTAACCAAGTGCATTCTTACAGTAACCCACCGAAGTCAGAAACTTCATCTGTTTCCAGCGTTCTGTTTGTTGACATCATATCAACAGTGCGTGTTCTATGTTTCTGGGGCCTCTAAGACGACATTCGCACGATACCCGCACAATTTGAAAGCAGCAAAAAATGCAGGGAAATTTTACAAGATTCCTTGCGTTCTCTCAACCCTAATCCCGATACCGCCAATAACGAATCCCTGATTCATTGGTGGGTGAGCTTTCTCTTTCATATTGCGAGATGCATTTGGGAGCATGGTAAAATTTTCCAGCTGTGTCATCTTTAGTGCAGTCGTCTATTGTATTCACTGTAGAGTAGTTTCTTTAAGCATAAAGTAGGGTACAATGTTTGTAATGTAATTGAATTGGTTTATAAAAAAAAGCAAAAAATGTGACAGTACCAAAACTTTACTTAGTGTTTACACGATACCAGTAGAATCTCAACATTATAGAAAATTGGAAATTAGAAAATGGAAAGCGTTGAAAAATGTTCCGTTTCATCACTTTTGAGTCACAAACGCGACGCTGTTTTCAAATTATGCCGTTTTCAAAATTATGCCTGCAAAAAAAGTGCCCTTCTCGTGTGGAGGGGGGATCCAAAACAATTTCATGCCGTTTTCACATTGTACCTGTATCGTGTGAACGCAGTCTAAGAGAGAGCCCAGCTTTGTTTCAAGAAGATACTTTAAGATTTCACAGAACAACCCCCTCTTTGAAGAGTTCTTGATTGTCGACTTTTAATGCATGCGTAGTAGCGATTTGTCCCTAGATTGGGTCTGTTTTTGTCTCAAGTTGTCCAGTTCCTTAAATCACACCATTATGGTACTCGCTTTCGATGAAAACAACATGAAATGCTTACAAAAAGCCGGTTAGTGGTATTTTTCTTGAGGAAAAGGGATCCATCTTTCGATGTGATTTCCAGAAAACCTACCACGCGCCCAGACGTCCACCCTCGTTTTTCTGACTTGCCTAATGATGTAGTTAACAATCATGAAGAGTGACTTAGGGCACAAAAAAATTCTACGGGATCGACCCCAGCGTATGGACTATAGCTAAACAGGATACTCCATCCCATCCAATTTGAAGCCTAAATTGAAGCCTATACCATGGGCGGTAGGAGACGCGTGGATTGCTTTTTGAAGAATATTGTGGTCATAGGTTGGAGTTATTTTGATTAAATTAGCCGCGATGTTTTCAGAGCGGCTTCCAGTTATTTTGTAGCCACTTACGGTTGACCCGGCAGACGCTATCCATCGCGGCTAATTTAATCATAATAACCCCAACCTATGATCACAATATTTTTCAAAAAGCAATCGACGCGTCTCCTACCGCCCATGCCTATACTTCCTGAAAATAGTAGATTAGAAATTTTAGCAAACAATTTTCCCCGATGTTTTGATCTATCCATCCTACTTTTATTATGAGCTTACGTCGTCCTTTAACATCGTCTTTTCTCATGGATAAGAGGTCAGTTAGCCATCAATGGTATCTTTTGCAGCCTGCTTTAAAGGGAGTACAAAGACCAGCAGCCTTTGCCATCGTTTGTTGTTGTTTTTGTGAATTTCGTACAGTCAGTTCTTCTGGAAGCTGTGCAGAGCAAGTCCCCGACGGTGCGCAAAGCATGCTGGTCTTTGTACTCCCTTTAAAGNCCTACCGCCCATGCCTATACTTCCTGAAAATAGTAGATTAGAAATTTTAGCAAACAATTTTCCCCGATGTTTTGATCTATCCATCCTACTTTTATTATGAGCTTACGTCGTCCTTTAACATCGTCTTTTCTCATGGATAAGAGGTCAGTTAGCCATCAATGGTATCTTTTGCAGCCTGCTTTAAAGGGAGTACAAAGACCAGCAGCCTTTGCCATCGTTTGTTGTTGTTTTTGTGAATTTCGTACAGTCAGTTCTTCTGGAAGCTGTGCAGAGCAAGTCCCCGACGGTGCGCAAAGCATGCTGGTCTTTGTACTCCCTTTAAAGGGAATCTAAGCATATATAAGCCTTAGATAAAAATAGCCGTGCAAAAGGCCGTGACACTTGCCAAACCATATTGGCCCATATTTGGGTAACTGATTTACGTCAACAGGAAATACTGATATCTGATAGGCTAGAATTTGACAGCAAGTGGCTTGAGCCACTTTTACACTTTTATATGCTTAGATTCCCTTTAATAACATTTGCTACATGACCAACCTCGCTCCCAGGGTGCTCTTACGTCATACGCTAATCACGAAGCCGAATGAACACCCTGGTACACATTGCACAAATTCGCCCAAAATAAGGGTGGAGTAGCAGCCATTATGGATTTGTGGTTGGCTTGGTGGCGCTAATTATGTGACGTCGATCCCAAACAATACAGTAACACTGTAATGATTGTTGCTTAGTGACAAACTTATGTTGCTTTTATTTGAATAATTAGGAAATTTCCGAGTAATAATTTATGTTTGCTATTGTTTTCGAACAGCCAATCAAATTGCCGAAAAGTGACTTGTATCCCAGAGTAGAAGTAGAGCAACGAACTCACTCTGGGTACGAGATTGCTACGTGACCAATCGGCCATTCATTGAGATCCCGTTGTTTGAAGTCACCAATCGCTCTGTATTGGCATGTCAATCAAAAGCAACAGATGCGATTGTTACAAAACCTGCCATTGTTAAAGGCACGCTGTCGTGGATTTGATTGGTTAGATCTTTAGATAAAACTAATAACAAAAGATTTAGTAATTGAGTATTTACCAACCCTTTATGCATTCGGATCCGGCTTTCTTCCTTCAATAAAGGGAGTCAGATCGTCATCGTCTTCGTGAATTTCGCTGTACATCATAATTACTGAAGCTTGCCCAATTCTATTATTTTGGATTGTCTTATTTACCCAAGCAGCGCCACGACAGTGTGCCTTTAACCATATTCTACCCGGGGGGGAGGGCAAAAAATGCCCCCCAACCAAACTTTCTACAATAAAGCCGAAAGTAAAGAGGATAGAGAGCCAAAACGTTCTGACCTTTCCGATTATTTAATTGGCAATTAAATTATAAACTTTTCATTGTCATAATTATAGTCACGTGACTAAGAGATGCCCATATTTGGAGAGTGGTAACAAAGAAAATCACGGAAACAGTCATAGATTCTTTGTCTTTGCTTTGATTAAGTCGAGACTGCTACCAAACGATTCCCCTTTCAAAGTACTTTCATTTGATATATATGTCATTTATATTTGCTGACGTCAGCAAAATATAGATTATATGACGTCATTCATATTGATGACGTCATATTTCCAACAAAAGAAGACAAAATTTTAAAATTTTGATATCAATCGATAGACAATCATATTTTCTTTACTTTTAAGTAGTTTGTTGACCTTTAATTCATTAAAATTCGAACTAATTAGCACTTTTTATTTTTCCAGTACTTAAGCTTGTATGCGACATAGTCCTATTGTTTCGTTGCCTGGCAACACGCCACGTGACCAATTAGCATCAGATTCTATAATTAGACTTCTAATAGATGTAATTACTATTGTACAAAGTTACAATGGCATAGTAATTATGGTTTGAGAGATAATTAGGGGGGCATTTTTTGCCCCCCCTGGCTGTGGTCTGACCCAAAGAGCCCCGGTAGAATAGAGTTAAACCTGACACTGCGATTTCTCGTTCTAGGGTGTTACGATGGCAGTGGCAACAACGGCTTTGGCAGTTGGCATTTTCATCGAATCAGCAATAATTCCTGTTGTTGGTATTGTTACTGCAATTATTGGCATTGTTCTTGCTATCGTTTCACTATTCATTCATCGAGATCCACCGAAGCCAAAACCGACCAAGATTGACATCTACGTGAAAGATACAGGAAAGCCGTTTGTGGACAAGATTCCAGACCCAACAGCAAAGTGGCTTAAAGATTTCCACGAAACACAGAAAGAAAGAAAGGAGAAGAAGAAAGAGATAGAAAGAGAAAGGAAGGAGAAGAAAGAACATAAAGGAGGATGAGTCTTCATTTTCTTCATGCCGATTAACAAGTTGTTAGTGTTTATGGACGCTCAAGTATGATAACAATTATGTTTATTTAGCATTTCGATAGATTCTCAGTTGGTACCAAGAATGAGTACATTATGCCATGGATTCTGGAAGAGTACACTTACATATACTAAGTGTTGCAAAATAAAGATGATACGTTTGAATGAATCAAGCGATGAATTAAGTGCTTGAATTGGTTTGAAATATGACAAATGATAATTTTCAATAGTTAAACGTATACTTTGACACCGTTGAGCCTAGCAGACACTTGGCCCAAACGATCTCTATGCCCTTTATTGGTATTACAGAACGATTCATGTTCTTTTCCGTGGCAACTTTTGAATAGATTTTTAGATAGTTCGCTTTTCATGGAGGGCATGCAAATTCTACATTCTTCATTACAGAGAAACAAATTTCTTAGACTTTTCATATAAAGTGATCTCGTATGCAGAGATTCTCTGAGGATATTACCGTGCAAGTTTACTGCACTGCGCAATTACTGCCAACGAAACCTCTGCAGGGGCGTTGCCAGCCCTGTAAAAGTGGGATGGACGAATAAATACCGCTCTGAGAAACTTGGGTGGACATGTCCACCCCAGTCCACCTGGCGACGCCACTGAACCTCTTTATAGGAGAGTCCATATAACGTATCTTTTAATAGAGCAGTTCTTACTTATTGCGGGAACAATAAGAAGAATGAATGACCTGTACGATGATTGCGCTCACAACAAATCAGCTATTATGCAGGTCACAAACAACTGGTACAACTAGTTTGAGTATTAACATAAAGCCTGAGGACCGCTTATTCGAATCGTGCTTCGGTTTAATTGTTCTCTCTGTAATCTCATGCATGCATGGCTATAGCAGATATTTCTTAACAAAGAATTTTCCATATTATGGGCAATTTTTGGAAGTACAACTTTATTTGGGGTTATTCTGAGATACCTAGGTATTGAAAAGTTAAATTCATGCTAACTAGAGTAATTAATTTTTATAAAAACTAGCGATTTTCATCCGTTGTGTTTTCGGTAGATTCGTCCAGACGGCATGACGACACAAACAGCGTTGTAAACATGACACTATCTTGTTTGGAATAAATCTGGAGAAAAGTTGTATGGGCTGGCATATGAAATTTCCACAAATTTGTACAACATTGCTCTTGTATTCTCCCTCTTGCGATATGAAAAAGAACACGATCAGTAGCAATTGTCAATCAGACCTAAAATTATGAAATAATTGGACGAACATGCTGTTCTTTGACTTTTAGCAGCTACCTATTGTGCAATTTCTTATAAAATTTCATTGAACTATGGAAATATTCTACCAAATCATGGGAAGGAAAGCATTCTCTAGGACTGACCCAGTCAAAATCACAAATTCGCAAATTTCAATTTTTGCTATGAAAATAGCTAACTTGCAATCTTATTCAAATTTCTTGTGCAGAAGAGTGTTATTTGACGTAGTCTATCGTATAAATGCTATGTTAGGCTGAAAATTGTGCTCCAAGTAAGATTTTATAGCATTTTTCTTCATTTTGGCTGATCTTGCGACTTTTCTTGATCACACATATAGAATTGCTGTGTGGAAATATTACATTTTAGATCACTTTTTGAATTTTTGAAAAGTTCATGCCTATAGCTATTAGCAGGCCAAATTGGTTTGGTCTACTTACTACAAGTCAAGATTTCGGTAAGGGGGTTTGCCCCCCCTCCAACAAAAATAGGACATGTTAGATAGCCCAACCACCATAGGGTTAAAAGCAAAACAGAAATTGAGTGAAAGAAAGCTGAGAGAAACTTGCCTTTCGACGACAACTTTGTAAGCAGCAACATCAACTCGAACATTTGTAAGATGCTCGTAGCATCTTTAAAGTAGACCTTCCTTTCCAACGTTCGTCTATTTATCCACGGAAGTTTTCAAATAATTCGAAAGGCTTTCGAACTTTAAGAATCGAGTTATTTCGTAAAGAAAACGAGAATATTTTAAAATCCCAATGCGACGATATGTTTTGTAATTATTTTATTATCCTCAGCTTTGATCTTTGAACGCGAATTGATCTAGATAAAGTCACGTGCCATGTCTTCTGGACGAATATTAGCTGAAATTTAATTACCTTGATTTTCAATGTTTACTGAATCATTGTGAGCTTAGAGGCTATTGGGCGACCGGCAAGCATTGCAGCCCTATTTGTAAAGGTGGCCTAATTTCCTGCTGCATGAAAACAAATTTGTGATGTCGCTCAAGTTAGCAGCACGTCACTGCAGCTCCAGATGCGGCCATATTTCTACTTCGGTGTGTGTTAAACATTGTACTTGAATTGAATGAAATCCATGAAATCCACGAAAAACAAAACGAAAGATCGCAATGCATGCCGGTTGCCTAAGACCCTTTAATTTTCATTATTGTGAAGGAAATGACAACCCATTCATTCTGTTGGCCTTGTGCCCTCACGTGACGTTGTGACTTTCTTCTCGTACCCAGACTTCTGGCAGTATTTCCATAACTGGCAGTTGGAGTTTACAGGATATCGAGTACAGACGTAAAAGTGAGCATTCGCCCCGCCCCCGCAGCAGGTCGGCCTAAGCGCAATGCCGCTGTGATCGGAGAACTACGTAGAAAGTGTATTGATAGCAATTAAGTAGTTAATTGTTGCATACCGCTCAGAAAACTTTTGCTTATTCTTGGACAATATTGTAGACATTAAAGTGTAGCTGATTAGTAAGTTAAGTATGTTAATCACTTTGTAGTTGAGTTGATTTTGTAATGCATCAACTCGGGGGAGTGTATTGTGAAGGAAATGACAACCCATTCATTCTGTTGGCCTTGTGCCCTCACGTGACGTTGTGACTTCCTTCTCGTACCCAGACTTCTGGCAGTATTTCCATAACTGGCAGTTGGAGTTTACAGGATATCGAGTACAGACGTAAAAGTGAGCATTCGCCCCGCCCCCGCAGCAGGTCGGCCTAAGCGCAATGCCGCTGTGATCGGAGAACTACGTAGAAAGTGTATTGATAGCAATTAAGTAGTTAATTGTTGCATACCGCTCAGAAAACTTTTGCTTATTCTTGGACAATATTGTAGACATTAAAGTGTAGCTGATTAGTAAGTTAAGTATGTTAATCACTTTGTAGTTGAGTTGATTTTGTAATGCATCAACTCGGGGGAGTGTATTGTGAAGGAAATGACAACCCATTCATTCTGTTGGCCTTGTGCCCTCACGTGACGTTGTGACTTCCTTCTCGTACCCAGACTTCTGGCAGTATTTCCATAACTGGCAGTTGGAGTTTACAGGATATCGAGTACAGACGTAAAAGTGAGCATTCGACACTAAGGTCGAAGAGTTTCTTGGTAACAGACTAAAGTTCGCATTAAGGCGTTCAAAGCAAGTTCACTGCCTCTAATTATTTAGCACTTATTACCTTATTGTTACCTTATCGTCATTATTGTTAAGTTGCTGTTTCATACATAAAGAGAAAACGTCAAATATGTGGTATTTATTTCGTCTCATTGGCTCGACCCAATCATCACAACATTCATTGATTCTCGTAATATGCTTGATTCTGATAAATTATCTTACCAGAGGGGACTAAAAGTACGCCATCGCCAGATTATGCTGTATTAAGTGAAAATTCATTTGCTGAACTTTAATAATCCTTTGATTTTCACACGATGGTTTTTTTAATTTGCTCATTATTTTTAAAGTGAATCGTTTGATATAAAAGATGAGATCTCATAGGTATATAAATAGCATATTGCATATGATAATATCGGTGCGCGCACCACCAAGAAAAGCAAAGGGAACAATTGGGAGTGTAAGGTTGTCTTTGTCCTATTTATAGACCACATCATTTAACTCAGGTCATTCACTTTAAGGTTATGCTTCATCAATACGTAAATTATCAAGAATGAGGAACTTGAAAGTAATAGATTGAAAGCTTAGATTAATTTCACTCGGTAAATTGACTGGAGCTTTTTCTGTTGGATTTTATGCTGGAGTGTAATAAAGTCACATGATGTGGCAGAAAAAGAATCTGTTTCTATACGTTTTGCAGGAGACAGTTTTATATTTCAATTTCTTTTGGGTGACTACTATTTAGCTGACCACTGGATCCTGATATCTAATCTCTGTATCTAAATATCATGAAATACGCCAGAAGCTAGAGGAGGCAGGCTTTGTGGCTAGTTGTGAGAACTGCGTAGGAGCCACGAAGCTGTAGAACTGTTCTACTAGAACATTAATGTACATACGGCGGAAAACAAAAATCAAGGCAGCAAAACATTTGACGTGGTTTGGTCTGAAAAACAAATGACCATAGAACCACAGGTGGTGGAGAGCAATTCAAAATTTGATAAAATTTAATCTTACTTGCCAATTAATTGTGTCACATTCACTCGTGTCTTCTCTCTATCAGTTCAACTGCCATTTGTATTCGTTTAGGCCCGCCATGGCGTTGTGTTGTTGTATTAATTCTACAAATTCATACGAAGTAACCTGTGCTCCTCTTATATGAGTTTGATACAATTTAATAGGAGATAGCCAATACAAGAGCTTTACAGAAGAAATTTTTCAAGTAAAGAACTCTTTTTGGATAAAAATAGTATGATTCATTTTGCAAGGTTTAAAGGGAGTACAAAGAAAAGCATGCTTTGCGCACAGTCAGGGACTTGCTCTGCACAGCTTCTAGAATAACTGACTGTACGAAATTCACAAAAACAACAACAAACGATGGCAAAGGCTGCTGGTCTTTGTACTCCCTTTAAAGATATAATCGAATAATTCAAACATTCATACACATATAAATCCCATTCGATTTACAATCCATCTCAAACGTTTCGTCACCCTACGGAGGGAATATGGCAAAGAATAAAACAATGTATAGAGTTTGCTTCAAGTTACCTTCACAGCTAAGCAGATTTGATAAACGTATTGTGATAAACATGGAATGATTTGAGAAAACACGGAATGATTTGAGAAAACACGGAATAGTGCTCGAAAACAAATAATTTTCTCAATTTCCTTGATTTGCTGATCCGTAACATGCTACCTGAAAGCCAAATTAACGTCTCATTGGCATATAAGAGATAAATTCAAAATATTTAATAGGTATTCCGTTATTCCGTCATTCCATTCCGTCATTCGATATTCCGTGTTTTAAAGACAGCCAAACGTAAACATTGTGTGACAAAACGTTTGAGACTGATTTTTGAGAGAATTTTAGAAAAATCTTAAACTGTTAAGGCAAACTTTTTATATTACATATTACACAAAATACAGAAGAAATAATCTTTGAATCTGAATCGTATTGGAAAAATATAACTATCTATCCGATTAAATAACAATCTGCATAAAATCTATAGTTTTAGTTCAATTCTCAACTCTGCATGGGATGGACGTACCTCACGAAAGTCTTTCAAACCTGAAATATATTGGAAATATAGTTAAAACAATCAGTTCTTAAGACCTGCAGAAAAGAAAACATAGCCTGCGTGCAGCCTCAAACTCCTTCTCAAAGGAACAATTTTTCTATTTTTCCTTGAGGAGGAGTTTGAGGCTGCACGCAGGCTAAGAAAACAAGGCTACAAATCCTACACCTCGGAAAACGTTGAAATTTTCTTTATTCATCCTATGATTATTTCTTTGAGGTAGGAAATGGCACAAAATTTACCAGGATCAATCCTTGCAGAGGTTGCACTAGATTTAACCAAGTGGTAGAGAAATTGAGGCCTTACTTGGCGATTTAAGTTAGAAGAATAAAAAAGATTTATCTTACTTTCTAATCCTCTTCTTTCTTCTGTGCATTACTTTCAGCTGTAGGTCTGTTCTTTCTTCTTGGAACTAAGATCAGAAAGATTTTGCAGCATAAGAATCAAATCTCTAAAAAAAGGCACGATTGGTTGATGCATCTTTCGTTTGATTTCATGGCTTGAAAGGAAGTTTAGGTACTTCCTTATATGTGTTCATTGGCAATCTTTGGGATCTCGATTATTTTCAGAATTACAGCGCCTTTTATGTTTCAAACAGTTTTCCAGTTGTGACGTCATCAAATTGCTAAATCGTGAACCACAACAGCTACGGACTTCTGCTTACCGCCATATTATAGATCTTTATTAACTATGATTTTCTTGAAAATTGTACCATTTTTTGTCTATTCATTAAGGATTTACAACGATTTCTATTTTTTCAAAGCTTTACGTGAAATCTTTCAATAAAAAGAAAAACGGAATAATTTTGAAAATGATCAAGATATTTCTTTTACCAGGTACCGCCTGCAGATGTAATGTATGCCTTCGAAATTAATTCTGTTGAAACTGTATTTAATCTTTTCTTTAAAATCATTCTGTTAATTTAATTTGTATTTTGTATCTAGATAATCGAATTAGACTCTAGTTGCTTTTGTAGCTAAAAAATAATTTCGATTTAAAATAAGAAGACAACAACAACAACAAAGATTTCCAATGAACACATATAACGAAGTACCTGGACTTCCTTTCAAGCCATCAAATCAAACGAAAGAAGCATCAACCAATCATGCAATCTGTTTTAAAGATTTGTTCCTTTGCTCGGACACACGACTTTTTGGGATATCAAACTTTTAGCTTTCTGGGATTTTTGTAGGGTTTTTCGAGGCAAACAACAAATCAACAAATCAACAAATCAACAAATCAACAAATCAACCAATCAACCAATCATGCAATCTTTTTTAAAGATTTCTTCCTTTGCTCGGGCACACGACTTTTTGGGATATCAAACTTTTAGCTTTCTGGGATTTTTGTAGGGTTTTTCGAGGCAAACAACAAATCAACAAATCAACAAATCAACAAATCGTGCGATGTTTTTTTAAGATTTAATTCCTATGCTAGATTTTACAGTATACAGGGTGCCCAAAAAACTTGTTCTCTGTTTGTACGGCTGCTGTGAAGGAGCTGTGATTTTAGTTGTCTCAGTTTTGATACTGTGTTATAAGAAAGGCTTCAACTCAAAGTTTGAGACGTTGTTTGAGTTAATCGAACAAGTAACTGCAGTGTTATGATACAAGAAAGTCGAAATTAGAGTTTGCTTAAAGACCAGAGGCCTCTCATTTTTGTACATCACCTTAAAATGGGAGTTTGAGTGTCAACAACATTTCAAGTTAACATTTCCACAATACAACGAATAAAAGAACTAATTTGTCGCCACTGGTTTACAATAGATTAACAAAGAAGCTTGTACAAATAAACATTTTATGAGTAATTGTATATTTTCTGACTTTGACAAGGAGATTACTTGATAGACATATATGACATTGCCTCTATCTCTTGTGTTGCACATTTTCACTTCTATAAACGCCGGATCTCTTACATTATTGCTGATATACAACATTTTGAACACGTAGTCATAATGATTTGGTATGGCATAATGATTTTCCCAAAGGTACGTTAGGACAAAAATTTGATGTTTCCCTCCCGGGAGGTAATGTTTCCCTCTAGACAAGGGTCATTTTTCGGCGGATTTTCCTTAAACATGGGTCGGTTTGGTAGAAATCGGCAACAAATCGTTAAAAATGAGTAGTGTTAGCAAAAATTCTTCATAAAAGAGGGCACGAAGGCAAATTTTGGCAATTACAATTGGGCGGCTTTCTCAAAGCCGGGCGGCAGACTCCCGTCCATCCTGATGGCGTGTACCTCCCCCCCCACGGGTTTTCCTATTACAAAAGACATGATACAGAAGTGAAGCGATTCAGCTCGCAATACAACAAAGTAATTACAACTGAGAATTTTTTAAATGCATAAGTTGATTGGCCACGACTTTAAAAGCTATACCTTTATTGTATGCGTTCCATATTCTGACAGTCTTGTCCCATGATGCTGATACGTACTAAAAATGAAAAATGACATTACTATGAGTATAAAATATAAATTTTTACTAAATAACAACGCATGAATTAAGGGAACGAAGTAATGGTATAGCGTTGGGCAACATTCTTTAATGCAGAGAATGGATTGTAAAGATGTATATTTGATGTGTAACCGTAGATTCTTTTTATTGGCCTTTTTGTAAATCACTTGTGTTGGTTATATTACCCTTTATAAACATTGTAAAATGAATTGAAAATAAATGAAGTAAAAACTCATTTTTCTATTTGGACATTACAGGATTTGTTTAAACACAGAAGCCAAAAATCAGCGGCTCTGATTAGTGATCTATAGTGATCGATGATTATTGATCTATAGTGATCGATGATTAGTGATCTTAGTGATCGATTTTCAGCGGCTCTGATTAGTGATCTATAACGATACCTGCTGTCTCTCAGGTAAATGTATGATACTTCGAACTGAGTCTGTATGACCAACATTTTTTTGTACTATCTTGCGATATTCCAGGTCGTACACCCTGCAAAAAGAATAAAATTTATTAAAGACTGTTGGAAACTGAAGAACTTCTTGCGACAAAATTACACGAATGAACTAAATAGAAATTGGTAAATCAAGGCTCTGTGGACGCTTCATGAAGCTCTTATGAAATCGCAAAACATGATATTTTAACTAAAAGTATGACATCTCGTTTTTTAAAAAATGATTTCTTTATCTCTTTTCCGTAGAAAATAAAATACATTCTAAATTAATTTTTCCTGGATACAATGGCACACGAAGAACTTCTTTTCAAGTGATTTTCAAAAATTTGCAGTTTAGATCAACCGGCGTTCTTAGATATGCTGATTTTCCTTGGATCAACTGTTTTTCCTTAGATTGAAGAATTAATGTGAACGCATGGTCTCTTTTAAACGCCTGTACTAAAGAATTTATATTACACACCAATTGTCAAAGAGCTCTGTTTACTTTGGAAAACCAATTTTACCCCAAAAACAGGGAAAGGAAAACATCAACTGTTTGGGATGAAATGGTGACATTATGCGGAGCAACGGTGATTCCCACTGAGATTTGATGCAGAGCACATTTTTGAAGTCAATTTCTCCCCCCCCCCCTCCCTGGAAGGGGCTTTTACGCAATCGGAATTTTCTCAATTTCATTATGTCGATCGAGTGAATTACCGCTGATCGAAAAAGCAGAAAATCTTTCGATCAAAGGAAAACCGTCGATCTAAGGAAAATACGCACATCGAAGGAGGCGGCCCTTGCTGACCGGTATGAGTAGATAGTGGTAGATAACTGAATATCTTCTATAATAATACAATTATTATTATCAATCGAAAACACATAAATACCTAATCGTGTCTTCCACACCTGCAACGATACAGCCATTTGTCCTATCAGTGCATAATGCAGACACATTTCCATGAGCAGTAAGTACCATCTCACATGACATGCCATTCCCACTCTGTGCAAAAATGAAAAATCGTTTCGACTAAAAACTCCCTGAAAGACCCAGTGAACGAACCATAATCCCGGGGGAAGGCACTTTACCAGATTTTGGTTGGGGACGTGCCACCCAAGATTAAAAAACATACAAGTTCCTTGCTGCATTTTTTCGAAAATGTATACCTGACCTTGTACCAATTTTTCAAAAATGGCCTATTAATTTGTTCTTTATACGAAACTCAAAAAAATGGATACCGTTCTTTATATCAAAATCGTGAAAATGGATACCCTTCTTTCTACCAAATCGTGAAAATCGATATCGTTCCTTATATCAAAATCGTGAAAACGATACCCTTCCCGATGGCATGTCCCCAGTACCCGAAACATACATAGTGCTCCCTCCTCTGGGACAAAATTTTTACAAACTTGATCACTCACAAATCACGAGATCTCTTTTAATTTAATACGCCACATAACAAAATTCAAACAAATCTTCTGTATTTTCTAACTAAATTACCAGAAAAGACCGGTTCTAGAGACAAAAGTTTGACAAAAAATGTTTTTGGATATATCTAGGACATCTGCGTGTAATAGAGCACCCCCATTAATTAGGCAAATTAATAATCGATTTGAAATAAATATTGCACTGACCCACATGCGAATGGTTCCATCTTCTGATCCCGTTATCCATGTTTGGTATACATGATTCCATATTACCTAGAATTAGGTGCATTTAAATTAGACTGATTTCGGTCACAATGAGTTACATACAGTTGACATCCGTTATCTCGAATTCTCAAGGGAAATTGAAGTCTGTTCGAGAAATCGAATGTTCGAGATAAAGGGCAGCATTTTGTACGAAATCCTTAAGAGTTGAAATCAAATTTGTTCAACATAGCGAATGTTCGAGATAAAGGGCAGTCGAGATGGCGAAAGTAAACTGTACTAGCAAGACTTGGACTGTCAGTGAAAACAGAAATATGATATTACTTCCATTTTATCAGTGTATGGAGCCTTTTTACTGGCATTTTACTTCAGTTCTTTTTACTGGCATTTTGCTTCAGTTCTTTTTACTGGCATTTTGCTTCAGATTTTTACAGGCATATGGCTTTGAAAGCTCTCTTCAGAGTTCTTTTTATATGTCCTTCAGCTTAATGTAATGTAACTTAGATGTATTTTTGCTACTCTTTTTCATGCTGTATCAGTTAAATTTAACATCGCTCTTCGCATTATTGTAAATAAATTGATTGCTGAGAATATATACTTGTATTGAATTGAATGCTTAGAACAAGCCTCAAAATACAAGACATTTCCAACTAGGGTGGCCAGTCTACTAGGTACCAAAGAGCAAATATTCGTACCTGAGTGACCTCTGCTTCGTGGCCCTGTAATACAGCACTCAGAGTCATATCGATGCCGGATGTGGAGAACTTTCTTATGTATACCAGTTTATCCGAAGCTGCATAAGCAAATTCTTTCCTAAGGATGAAACAAACAATTTGCAGCTCAATAACGAAGAATGGTAATCTTTTAACCTTCACAAGTTCAAAGATTCAGAAGACCTGATTTTTTGCAGTTGTTTTATTACTCTGAATATGATCTTTCAGTGTTGTATTATCTACAATAAAAAAGCTCCTTCTTTTAATAGGTGTCAAATCTTTAAAAAATATTGCACGAATGGTTAATGCATTTTCCGTTTAATTTAATAGCTCGAAAAAACTTCAAGCATTATGCTATAATTGCATTTTAGAAATCGTTGATATCTTGATTATTTTCAGAATTGCAGCGTCTACGTCTCAATCAGTTTTGAGGTTGTGACGTCGTCAGATTGCTAAATCATAAACCAGAAAAGCGACAAATTTCTGCTTACTACCATATCATAGGCTTTCATAAACTATGGTGTTTTTGACGATTTTACCACTTTTTTCTCTATCAATTTAGGATTTACGATGATTTCAATCTTTTTCAAAACTTTCCATGAATTCTTGCAATAAAAAGGAAAATGCTATAATTCTGAAAATAATCAAGATATCAAAAATCGCACAAATAGAATTATAGCAAAGTACCTGAAGTTCTTTTCAAGCCATTAAATCAAACGGAAGATGCTTTAACCATTCGTGCAATCTCTTTTAAAGATTTGACGCCGTTGCTAGAAACATTTTTTTATTTGTTTATATCTATAAAAACATCTAAACAAAAACGTATTTACATTATTATGTACCATCCGCAACGGGAGAGGACTCAGGGTCATCTTGCTCCCATTGCGTATGGTACTTACAATTCAACAATATTTTTAATAGACAATGCAACAAGAGACAATAACAATACAACAAAGTACAAGTCAACAATGATAACAATGAACAATACAACAAAAGGCAAATGGAAGATATTTAAAATTAAGCTAAGTTTTTAAAGGCAGTCTGTCTCGCGTCTGATTGGCTGCAACGGTCAATCGGTGCTCGACAAAACGTATGTCACCGTTGATATCGGCATTTGAAATAAATGAGGGCTGATCTTTATCACAGCCATCCATTTAAACCTATTTTACCTAAGTCCTTAACACCCAATCCTCTGCTAGAAACTTACCTACTTTCGCTGTATGCTAAGTCAAGAATGATGCCATCAGCTGCCAATTCTTCACTTTCAAATGCATCTTTCGCACGATTTCGAAACACATCTTGTAGCCTGACAATATCATATAAAGAAGATTTGATAAGCCTTATGAAAAGAAAATAAAAATGCAGTTTTGCCCGAATATGCTAGTCTGCACGCAGTCTAGAATATGCCGTATTTTTGTTGAATCTGCCAGCTCATCTGGGACTGCAGCCGTCCCAGTCTCGTACGCCTTCAGTTTTCTCCTCTGTGTGCGAGTGTCTGCGAGTGTTCTAATCCCTGTTTTAAAGCCGACATCCATTGCAGTAGTTTTGGTCGGCGAGCAGAGCGCTTATCTAGTGCGCATGCTCTGGTTTTAGAGAGCATGCGCACTAGACAAGCGCGCTGGTCGCCGACCATAACTACTGCAGTAGGCGTCAGCCTTATGAGTACTTAATAAAAATTCACGAAAAATCTCTCAATATTGAGTTCTTGTCTTAAAAGCTTCTTTGTTGGCAGTATACACCCTTTTGAACTAAAAAGTTTACTAATTAAAAAGTATGAAAAGTAAAAAGTAATTTTCCCAAAAATTCGATATTATAGACCAAATTAAAAACATCAACATTCTGAAAAATTTAAACTGTCAGAGTACTGTATGCCTTCATCTAACAAAGATACTACGATTTTGGGTATAAAGCACTTATTACTTACTGTAAAGTTTCCAAGTTCCAAAGTAAGATTCGACGATCCCATCCACCACTTAGCTGAAAGACAAAACATTGAATTTACAGTCGACAAACTGTGGCACGAGTTGCAACACTCCCATCATAATTTTAATTTCAAATTTACCAAAAACACAATAGCTGCACCAATGAAAGACTTTAACTTACGTTCGGTAGCCAACAGCCCAACATAGCCAATGGTGATATTACAAAGAATCTGCTCGTTGCTTGTAAAGAGAAAATTGCCTTTTTCTAAAAAGGGTTAAACTGTCCCCGGTCTCCTCTACGCTTCAAAATAAGGTACGATAAAAACCTGCATATGAGAACCACTTACATTTTGAGCACAGATTCTTAATTTTCAGGTTTAAATTTTGAGAATGATGCATATTAGAGGAAAAATTACTATACAAAACGATATAAATTACATACGTTTGTACAGCTAACACTTTGAGAGATCTTTCTTTCCAGTTTTAATGCAGTTATTACAAAGTTAAGAAAATGTTCCTCCAAAATTTTAGCCTAAAGGTTCTTAAAAGCAGTGCTTCTTATATGCGGGTTTTTATTGTGGCTACTAAAAGCACAATATTTCTTTTAACTTTGATGTTGTTCTAAATAAAGGCTTACAACACTTACCAAGAATGTGCCTCCGAAACCTGCATCTTTTCCAACAACGGCCATTCCACTAACAACTTGAGTGTGTGCAGTGAAAACTCGTTTGCAGATGAAACCAGCTACACGATTTGTAACAGAATCATGCTCGTTATGAAGCTCGGTTTCCTGAATAGGAATAAAAAACATGAAGGATTATCAGATTTAATACCCTTTTCATATGGGAAATTTTATACCGGGTGTCCCAAAAAATGTACCCCGGTTTAAAAAATCACCAAAACTCGATTATCAAGCCTATGATAATTTTTTTCATTTCAGTTGTTTTGTCAATGACCCAAAAAATTAAAAGACAATAAAATGTTTGTTTTCAATATTTAAGGGTTAACAAATTACACTATAATTTCTAAGCAACATAGTCAATCTGGCCTAACAGTTAAAATTTTCAGAATTTTTATTATCCTTGAAGTCTCCAATGATAGTGTGCGTTTATTTCTGCCATTTATGACCAAATTTAAAGCTTAATATACAGAAAGAAATTGATCGGAACGGAACGGAACGGAACGGAACGGAACGGAACGGAACACTGCTTTTCGTTCTCGTGTGAACATCTGAATCTGTTGTTTTTTCGGCCAGTTTCAAATCGTTCCATTCTGTTCTCGTGTGAATGAGGCCACATTTTCAGCTTTCCATTCAAACAAAATGATTAAAATTAGCTAATTACTTTATACTGACCTGTCAATCAAAGGCAACGAAAGCTGTTGTTACAAAATCTGGCACCTTTTCTCCCGTAGGAATAACTTCAAATTCCAAAGTGGAATTAAAGCTTGCAAAATTGTTTTGCCCTCACCTCACTTCTATGATTGTCCTTGCCTTTCAACAATATTTCAAATTTTTTCTTAAAGAAATCGTCTGCTGGTTTCATCTTCTCAAGAACTTCTACGGCCTTTTCATCAAATCCCCATACATCTGAAATAAAATTATTATTATTATTATTATCAAATTATTTACAGTTGGTACAATATATAGTAATATAAAACTAATTCAAACCAACTATTTACATACAAAGAAAAAATTACAAAAAAGTTCATTTCTAATCCTCATTATCAACTATTTTATTTTTTAACTGCAGATCTTGCATGTGCAATTTTGCCCATTCCATTCTTTGGTCATCCTTTTAAATATTGCTGCTGAGTTTGCATTTTTTATATTATCAGGTAAAGTGTTCCAAAGTAGAGCTCCTTTGAATACAAGTGAATTATTTCCGAATGTGCTTGCATTTCTTTTTGGTAATTGCAAGAGATTCTTAGTTCGTAGCTCATATTTCACGTCCTTTCTTTCGAAGAACTTAGTCACAAAAAAGTTCTTCAATGATTATACTGACTACCTAATAAGTCATTAAGATGAATGAAATCAATCTGTTCCGACACTACTTACACTACACTACTCACACTGGACTTTCAAAAGAGATTAGGGTATTTGATTTGGGAAGAGGAAAGCTTATTAAATTACCATACGTGGTGGTGCATGGCAAAATAGTAGGAAAATGTGGCATTCGCATGTTTACAAATAATAAGCAGAGAGAGTTAGGCCGCTGGCTGCATTGTATCGATAAATACAGTACAACCGAGCTGAGTTACAGTTATAAGAAATCGAAGTATTTTTTCTTGGCATGTTGTTCAGTAAGAAATGGCACTCACAAATATTGCTGTCTTCTGATGATACAACAAGCAGATCAAGGTCCTCTACGAAAACAGATTTTACAAGAGCAGTGTTGGCATGCGATGCAGCATCGATCTAGGAAAGAGGACAAATGTTCAAATAACAAGATGGTAAAACAACCTGATATGAAAAGGCAATCAAAATGTTGGCTATCAACCAAATTTTGATTCATTACCAATCAAACATACCCTTAATTTCAGTTACCTAACGAAACTGTATAAGCCACTAATTTGATTCATATCAAGTATTCTCCACGTAGCGAATTTTCAAACGTATGAACTTTATTTTGGCCCACGCAGTAGATTGGGCAAGCAGCTTAGGCGTCGAATATTAGAAAAACTTTAAAATTATTCGTGTTAAATGTTGTTGCCAATTTTTTTCAAAAAAAGTGCTTGAACTTTACGTAATTTTCCATAATTAAAGAGAGAGCATTTTAGATGTCATCAACATTGCATGAAGTACAACCTTTTTTATGTTTTATGAAAGGAAGTATAAAAGGGAGTATCTAAATCTTTGACAAACATTAACGCACAATAAATTCTGAACTGATCGAGGAAAATCAAAGGATTTTTCAAGAAAACCTCAGTTTACGGAGGTCTACAATATGGCAGTAAGCAAAAGTATGTAGCTCCTATGGTTTACGATTTAGCAATTTGATGAAGTCACAACCTCAACACTGGTTGAAACACAAAAAGCACTGTAATTCTGAAAATAATCAAGACATCATAGATCACCAGAATACAATTATAGCCAAGTACCTGAGGTTCCTTTCAAGCCATTAAATCAAACGGAAGATGCAATAACCATTTACGCAATCCTTTTTTCAAGATTCGACGCCTGAGCAACTAGCACATAAATAGATAATGGTCGAAACATATGAATCGACAAATGCCATTAGCCCTTCCTTTTTGTCGGAGTTTTTCATAACTAACGATGTCAAGTATAATCTAAGGATAAAGAACCTCCTCCAGCTGCCAAAAATCAAAACATCTTCATATGGACAAAGTTCACTATCATTCAGAGGCAGTATACTTTGGAACACTTTGTCAGACAGCATGAAATCTGCACAAAATAGCAAGACGTTTAAAACCATGATCAAAAACTGGAAGGGAGAAAAATGTAACTGTAATATTTGTAAATAGAACTTTGGTTTTAACTTATGCTTTGTAATTAGATAGTTGGTATTTATTAGTTTCATGTAAACTAAAGCCACCACCAACTGTAAATAAATTGATTATCATTATTATTATAGATACTGTACCTTCCTAGGTCTTCCAGCAAAGGATGGCCCCTGCTTCTTTTGCATCAACTGATCTCTGATTCTTCCTCTGTCCATAGCTGAACAGTTGTATCTTTCCGTTATCTGTGATGCGAGTTTTGCTATTGCCTCTGATCGCAGTAATATCTCTTTACTAAAATCAAGCATAGCTGTCAAATCACTAAAAAAACATTGCACAAATGGTTAATGCATCTTCTGTTTGATTTAATGGCTTGAAAGGAACTTCAGTTACTTTGCTATAATTCTATTAATGCAATTTTTGATGTCTTGATTATTTTCAGAATTACAGCGTCTTCTGTGATTCAATCAGCTTTGAGGTTGTGACATCATCAAATTGCTAAATCGTAAACCAGAAAAGCTACAGATTTCTGCTTATCATCATATCATAGATACTATGGCTTTCTTGAAGATTGGACCGTCTTTCCTCTATTGATTTAGGATTTACGATTAACTTAATTCTCTTCAAAACTACCCATGAATTCTTTCAATAAAAAGAAAAACGTTGTAATTCTGAAAACAATCAAGATATCAAAAGTTGCATAATTCTACTTATTGCAAAGTACCTAAAGTTCCTGTCAAGCCATTTAATCAAACGAAAGATGCATTAACCATTGCAATATCAAGGCGATAGCTGAGTTATTCTACTTGAGATATCTAGACAGGGTAAAAATTCAGTGGTCTAACAGCTTTCAATTAACACGGCTAAAATGAATAATACAATATAAAAAATAAACATAATACAATAGTTCATTCGTGTAAATCTCCCAATTTAATTTTACAACGTTCGATAGATGAAAAAGAAAAATGGCAAAAAGGTCTAATAAAATATGACAACAAATATCAAATAAAACAATGCATCAAATTGTTTTTTTTTTACCACATGAAGGTTGCCAAAGAGTAGACATTACTTAGAAATCTATATCAAGGGCTGCTTTCAGGCAGGAGAAAAGATTGTCAGCGAATGTAACTTTTTATAAAAATGAGGACAGAGAAAGTCACGTTGTGAAAAAGGAAAAAAAACTTTCAGATATTCTCGCCTTGATATACTTTGTCGTATAGGCCATCAAAGATGCAAATAAAACAGACGTCTTGAGGATCGCTTCTTTGCGAACATGCTCAACTAAATTTGTACCGGGTGTGGTGTCACAAAAATTTTTAGACACGTTAGAAAAATCACCAAAATTTGATTCCAATGTCAATTTTCAATGGGCTGAAAGATGAGAGGCCGAATAGACCTGTTAGCTATTCTACAAAAGAGTCTGGATCGAGTGATATTTTTATGCATTTTTATACGAAAGGTTGCACTGAGTGGCGTTAGAGCGTCTATCACTTTTGCTCACATTCGCAGATTTCCCAAAATTTATAAAAATATCGTTCGATTCAGACTCTTTTTAGAATAGCTAAAAGGTCCATTATGTTTCTAGGTACAGATTATCTTTTGGTAAGTTTAAATTTGCAAATATAGCTGTTTTTAGAGCTGCATGGTTTTGAAGAAAACTGCAAAACTGCACAGATGATCATCCAATTGATTTCTTTGTTTAAATTAAGAAACTTATGTGGTCTTAAATGTCAGAAAAGAATGAGCACTGTCATGCAACTCTTAAATGATGATAAAAATCGCAAAATTGGGACTGTTAGTTAAGAGTCAAAGAGTATCTTTCAAAATAAGGTTTTCAAGATTTCATTTCATACCGGTATGAACATAGATTTCATACCGGTCAAGTTCACAAAAATTGTACTGCTATTAAAAATAATTTAATCTTAGGGTGTGTTTGATTGGTACCAATTCTGAAACGGTAGACTTGGTAGACTCGAAATTTGTGTTTGGTTGACTACGAAATTCTCAAAATTTTCAAAACGGTAGGTTTGGTAGATTTGGAAGGCTTTCTGAACCTTCTGCTCCAAAAGGCAGAAGGTTTGGCATACTTTGGAGAGACTCTCGTTTTCATTAGCAAACTCTGGTGTTGAATCCGAAACCTACCGTTTCAAGATTGTTGTGTTTGATTGGGGAATATTTTTCCATCTCTGCGAAGTCTACTGTTTGGAATTTGGTAGGTTTGGAATTACCAATCAAACACACCCTTAAAGCGGGGCTAAAAGAAATTTTAGCGATCGGTATAATAATAGAATTTTAATGAGTTTTCAAACGTGTCTAATTTTTTGGGACCCCCCGGTAGGTACAATGACATATAGGAAGCTAAATAATTACCTGTACATGAATGTATTTGATTGTAGTCGTTCCCATTTACTTATCTGTCCTTCTTCGTCACCACTAAATATTAGGATTGGCACCTTCTTCGCTAGAAAATATAAAACACTAGACAACAAGCTCAAAATAAACAATTCCATATCTGCAATAGACGATTGTGCTGGAGATGGCATTAAAATTTTTTTACCATGATCCTTTGCGTCTGAAAGAACTTCGATTGATTTGATTGGTTGCTTTATCTTGGAACGCAAAGGATCATGGTAAAAAATTCTCTGACGCCATCTTAAGAACAATCATATTTTCAAATTACTATTTGTTTACTTCTGAACTAGAAAGCGGGTGACAAATTAAAGACCCTGTGCTCCTCGTGATCCTTTGCAGTCTCACAGTGATTCCATACTGTATGAAAGTGATTTTGGCCTAGCAATCATGAGGCTGTATTGTCTTTTCAATCTTCAAATGAACGTTGTTACGCCATGGCCTTTGAACTCAAACAGCAGACATTTCTGAAAATAATTGAAGGATAGGAACAGCTTTTTTCCGTGTAGCTATGTATGTTTCCACTATTGTGTGTTCAAATTTTTTTGTTTACAGCCAATATGATGTTTTGATGCTTTGCACGCGTGCAAAAGATCATGGGGAGCACAGGGTCTTTAAGTGGAAGCCCCTTTGTGAAAAAGGATTCAAAACTTTAGGAATAAGATGTCTGATTTTGCAGCATGATATTCAAACAGTGAATAAATTTCGTTGACCCACACGGTACAATGATAGGCATTTTTCCAACACAATATCTTAAAAAATTGTATTTCTTCAAAAATTAAAGGCTGTAAATAGTGGAATTACTTCTGAGAATCTAAGAAAGTTTTCCACCTTCCACACTTCGTGACATGATTTGAATCGGATGGAAGTTCTTTGACAATTGAAATTCATCCAACTTACTTTGATTGAGGCCTCTCAAATTAGATGTCACGTGAGATTTTCAATAACGCAAATTATTCATGCAAAATACTTCAATTGTTGTTATTCGCGGGCAATTTCACGTGACATCTAATTTGAGACAGAATATAATTTCTTCATGCTAACCATTGGCTGAGTTTTTTATCAGTAGAACAAGAAAGTTAGGAGGGCCATCTATTGAAACAATACTTTGACGATAGCCCAGGGAGACTCCACTATCTGGTCATACGGGGATGTGGGCCAGTTTTTGGGTAGTTTTTTACCAGAAAATTCTGGGAATGGGGTACATTTTTATTGGGAATATTCTGGGATTGGGGTCTAGTTTTTACTAAATTCTGGTAATATTCTGTTTTAGGTAATGTTTAATGTTTTAGGTAAAGAAAAAATCATGGTAATGTTCTGTTTTATGATAAACAAACATAGTTCGGTTATTTTGCAGCAAAAACAGTCTTCGGAAGCTTCATTTGTATTCTGGGATAGCATATCAAAATCTCACTCGCTGGGTGCCCCAAAAAAGTACCCCTGTTTGAAAAATCACCAAAATTTGATTACAAGGCCGATCCTCGAGCTTATATTTTTTAGCAAGTAGATCAAGGACCAAATTATTTTCCCAGTTAGGGCTGATCTTGTGATGGGTTTTTAAATGAGCAAATTCAGATATTTTTAGGGCTTCCTGGTTTTGAATTATACAGCAAAAAAGCATTGATGATTACCAAATCAATTTATTTGTTTATATAAAGCTTCTAATTTGGTCATAAATGACAGAAAGAAATGCACACTATCATAGGAAACTTACAAGATAATGAAACATCTAAAAATTTTGGCCCTAAGGCAAGATTAACTATGTTGGTTAAAAAGTATAGCTCAAAATAAAGTTTCTCGCCGTGTAATTTTTAAACCTTTAAGAATCGAAAAGAAGCATTCTATCGTGTTTAGATATATTTGAATCATTGAAAAAAAACAGATCAAAAAGAATCTTTTGTGATGGCCCACACCCCCGTATGACCCGATAGGGAAGTAGCCTTCCCGTCCCCCTTCTCCCCTTCCAGGACCATGGAGATAAACAGCAACAACCGTTAATTTAATGTACTTACTGTATGTAAGACTTTCGACGCAATTTCGGTTTCTCAATGCAGTTATGCATCCACTTGGATTGTATTTCCAACACAGAATATGACGTCTTGAGTCTGTGGCTGAAGGCGAAAAGCGTTGAAAATAAACCATAATCAATAGATACACCATTGCAAATCATAAACTACTAACTTAATGACATACTATCTTGCGTGTACTTTTGAAGGCATTAATGGGCAAAAGAAGTTACGTGGCTATAGAAATCTATACGGGAACAGCTAAAATGAGACATACTATCTTGACATACCATCTTGCGTGTACTTTTGAAGGCATTAATGGGCAAAGAAGTTACGTGGCTATAGAAATCTATACTGGAAACAGCTGAAATAAGACACCTACCAAATACTTGTCCGATATCATGCACATACTGCAATAAACACAACTCATGCCTATGAAAAAAAATAAAAAATTCAAGAAACGTCAACAACACTTTAGAACGAACAGGCAACTGTATGCACCGATAAAATTTCCTTTGCTCTTATCGCATCTGTTATAAGTTGTCACAATATTGTCCTGACTTCGAATTCAAATAAATTTACAACAACAACAACAACAACAACTGACATCTAATGTTAAACAGTTTCTAGTACAACATTTTTTTCTTAGTTTTTAATAGTGTGTATAATTTATGTGTAATTGGCATTTGGCCTTACGCAATCATTTGGCCTTACGCAATTAATTAAGGATCCTACCAGAGAGACTTTGGATACCGCTACATTAATTGATCATGTAGCATCAACTCACCCAGAAAACATTCCTGAATCTGGAGTTCTAAAAGTAGCTCTCAGCGATCATTATGCTGTCTACTGTATCAGAAAGTATATGGGCACATTTAAAGGACAACAGAAAATTATCACAACAAGGAAAATGAAAAATTTCGATCAAAATAGTTTCTTGTCTGACCTTAGTCAAGTTGACTGGGATCTGATAGTTGAGTCTAGTACTGGCGTAAACGAGGCTGTAGAAAAATGGTCGGCTTTGTTATCTTTGATTATTGAAAAACATGCCCCAATGCGAACAATCAAAGTTTCAGATAAGCTGACCCCTTGGTTGACTACGGATTTCAGAAAACTTGCTCGTTCCAGAGACAAGCTCAAGACTTCTGCCGTTAAAAACAAATCTTCCATTCTTATGAATTCTTATAAGCACGTACGGAATAGAGTGAATAATCTAGGGAAAAAGCTCAAGCGAGATTACTTTACCAACAAAATTGCTCTTTATAAGGGGAATTTGAAAGAGACATGGAAAACGATCAACGTTTTGTTGAATAAAAGATCAAAGACAACGAATGTTAGCAGTCTCGATGTTGAAGGTCACAATGTGACTGACAACAACGAGATCGCACAATCGATGAATGATTTCTTTTGTAGTATAGGTAAAAAGCTTAGTGACGACATACCGCAGCAGCCCAACCCCTTACTGTCGAACGAGTATAACATCAATGAAGAAGGTACGAGTTTCCAGTTTAAGACCGTCTATTCTGTTTCTGTTGAAAAGGCTCTCAAGAAAATGAAGACTTCGTTTGGCTTTGGATCAGATGGTATTGCTAGCCACTTCATCAAAATTGCATTTCCAATTATCTCACATTCTCTGTGTAGGATTTATAATCTGTCAATTGAATCTGGAATATTTCCTGATAGTTGGAAAATAGCCCGTGTTGCTCCCATCTTTAAAAGTGGATCAACTGAGGATAGATCGAATTACAGACCAATCTCCGTCCTACCCGTAGTTTCAAGGTTGTTTGAAAAGCTCATTTATGATCAACTGTACGAGTATCTTGATTCTAACAGGCACTTATTTGTTGATCAGTATGGTTTCCGCAATTTGCATTCGGTTGTCTCATGTTTACTGAACTGTACCAATGATTGGTACGTAAATATTGACAGAGGGAAATATACCGCCATGATTTTCATCGATCTAAAGAAAGCCTTTGATACAGTCGACCATCAAATTCTTCTGAATAAGATGCGTAATTACGGAATCGACGGTCTTGAACACCAGTGGTTTAGCTCATACTTAGATAATCGCAGGCAGTTCTGCAAGGTCAACGGAGTCACCTCCGAATCTGCTGAAATCAAAATAGGGGTACCTCAAGGTTCCTGCCTTGGACCGCTTCTATTTTTGATTTACATCAATGACCTACCTTTTGCATTAAAAAAGGCAAAAGCGACAATGTATGCGGATGATACAGCAATTTCGTTCTCCTCAGATAATATGGAAGAGATTGATGCTGTTGTCAATGCAGAACTTGCCTGCCTTGAGAAATGGCTACAGGGTAACAAGCTTTCCTTGAATGTTGTCAAGACACAGGCCATGATCATAGGATCGTCGCAAAAGTTAAGAAAAATTGATACACCAACGGTACCGATTCCACATTTTCAAGTAAATGGAAATGATATCGATCTTGTGAAGGAAACTAAATATCTTGGTCTCATGATTGATGATAATCTAAAATGGGAGAGCACTGTTAAGTGTACACAGAAGAAGATCTCTAGAGCTATAGGACTATTGAAGTATGCTAAACACTATGTGCAAGAGGATACATTAAGGAATATGTATCTTAGTATTGTTCAACCTCATTTCAGTTATTGTTGCTCTGTTTGGGGATGTTGCGGGGCAACTAAATTGAAAACCTTGCAGAAATTACAGAACAGAGCTGCTAGAATTGTTACAAGTAGCCCTTTTGACACTCCAGCTGCTCCTCTATTGCAGCGGCTTGGCTGGCCGTCAATTGATAAACTGATTAATCGAGAAACATGTACAATGGTATATAAATCCTTAAATGACCTTGCACCTGAAAACCTAGGTAATATTTTCGACAGATTGTCTGATGTTCACGCCAGGGTTTTACGGAATACCAAATGCAATCTTGCTGTACCAAAAATGAAAACAGCTTATGGCCAAAAATCATTTTCGTTTCGTGGAGCCAACGCATGGAATAAACTCGACTCGGAAATGAAATTAGCCCCTTCGATTCAGTCATTCAAAACGAAACTAAAAACTTTGAATTGAGAATATTCAAGGAAAGCTGATCTGCATCTTTATCTTTATTTTTCTTTGACACGTTTAGTTTTATAAGAAATCATTGTACATAGGTTTATATCTTTAAATGTTTAGGTTTATTAGCTATTTTTTTCTTTTCTTTTGCTGGGACAATTGGAAAGCAGTTGCTTAATTATTTAACTGAATTGTATCCCAGGGTAAATATGTTTAGAATAAAAAATAAAATAAATAAAAAATAAAATAAAAATTGTATTTAGCTTAACTTTTTTATGTAATGGCCATGGCGTAATCATAGTATTTTTTTTCCTCATGGTATCGTCCTTGCAGTATTGTAACGTAGTTTGTAGGTAGAGTAAATAGTAATCCGTAATATGTTTTGTAAAATTTTTAATGGAATATAAAAAAACATTTTTTTTAATCTATTCAAATCAGGACCTAAAATAGCGACTGAATTTTCACTGTACCGGGTGACTCAGAAAAATGTTTAAACATGTGAAAGCCTGTGGTTTTCAAACCATTCATTAGATTCCCATAAACTGATATTATTTACGTAGCTAACATGTCAACTTAGATACAAAAATTTAGTTTATCAAAATCGGTCGTAGCGTTTCCAATTTACAAGCAATTTATAGTTTCATCCAAAAATTATACAAAACTGGCCGAAAATCCTTGATCAAAATTGTTGCTTAGTGACATGCTTAAATTATTAGCAAGTTTTCGAGAAATAAGTTATGTTTTCGAACAATCAATCAAATTGCAAAACGGCTTCTTGTATTCCAGAGTAGAGGTAAAGCAGCGAGCTCACTCTGAGGATGAGATTGACATAAATGATACCGTACAAAATCAACTCTATTAAAATACAGCAATTCAGTCGATAAAACTTTAAAAGTGATAATGAAAATCATACCTGTCTGGTTCATTGCCCGCATTTGTAAATGTTCCAATAAACTCCGAAACCTGAAGTGAAGAACATACGTTTTCCAAAAGTTTCGAAAGGCAAATTTTCGGACGAACTAGAAGTCCGCAATTCAAACAACATTCAATCTCAGAAAGATTTACTTAGATCTGAAAAGTTAACTCGTATATCTAACTCTGTGCAGTGATTGCAATCGAAATTTCCTCGACGATAAGAATAGCTGAAAGGGTGCTGAAAATTTTAAACAATATTTGATCAAGAATGGAAATCAAGCAAATTCACGGCAATCTTGAAAACATGGAATGTGGAATACTGGAATGACATGGAATACTGGAATACTGGAATAAATATTCCATGGAATATATATTCCATGGAATACATATTCCATGGAATACATATTCCATGGAATATATATTCCATGGAATACATACTCCATGGAATATATATTCCATGGAATATATATTCCATGGAATACATATTCCATGGAATATTCATTCCAGTTTTCCATGTCATTCCAGTATTCCATTCCAGTATTCCACATTCCATGTTTTCAAGATAGCCCAAATTCACTGCACTTCTGCTTTAGAAGCCTTATTGTAAAGTGACCCCTTTGTCATTTGTTCTTCCCATGAAGTGAAAAATTTGTAAAGTTTTAACAAAAGTTCGGCTTCGTGAAAATATCAAGTTATGTATATTAATCACGTTGTATTGATGATGTACAACCTTCTATTTGTTTGTATTATCGAAGTTTCTATGATAATATAACCTATTGTTGCTGTTGTTGCTGTTGTTGTTAATTCTTAATGAAATTCATATGCTGGAATTTCAAAGTGAAAACTGAAACAGAAACTTGAAGATACCTTTATGCCTACATTTACAGCATGTACTTTCGTAGAAGAGCGTTATTGATGGCTTAGAACAGTGAATTGCAATTAAATTTCAAAATTGCATGCAATCTTGTGGCGCAGTTGAAGATGGAAAAGAATTCTATAGAACAGAACGGAACAGAACAGAACAGAACAGAACAGAAAAGTATGAAGCACTAGCAGCCTCTGGGCAGTGTCTTATAAAAAGGTACACATTTTTAGAGACACCCGATGAAGCCATCGTCTCGCGTAAAAAAGCAATGTGCTTCCCATAAAAAATATCAAACTAACAGGCCCTTTACATGAGAAATTTCAGCCCGTGATGCGTCCAAAACGAGCTTAATTTTGAAAGCATCGCTTATGATGCCTTGCGTTTACATGAAATCTCAAAGCGGGCTGAGAATAAGTCACATGATATGAATGCGGTCGCAAACAATAGAAACAGAGGGCAGTCAATATCCCAGAATGCAACAATTTGATTTCGACATGCCTCAAGCTGAAATTTCTGCTGATTGCATGAAATTTTTTAACAATTTCAGCACGCGCTGAGTTACCGAGTTGAGTTCAGCCCGTGGTTACCGAGGTTACCCGTGGTTACCTGAGTTACCGAGTTGTTTGAAGCATTGCTGTGACAGAAGCATTGCTGTGACACCGTCGTTCGCTGGCAGTCGTTCGCGTCGCTGAGATTAATTTCGTAGAAGGCTACACAACTTTCAACCCTGCTGTTACAAAATGGAAATTGAAGATTCTATCAAGGACATTATTCATGACATAAGGAAAGTCAAGCGAAAGAAACCCGATAAAGAATTTATCGTACGAGAAGCCATTGAAAACCACGGCCTAGCTGGCGGTGCTNCACTGCACTTCTGCTTTAGAAGCCTTATTGTAAAGTGACCCCTTTGTCATTTGTTCTTCCCATGAAGTGAAAAATTTGTAAAGTTTTAACAAAAGTTCGGCTTCGTGAAAATATCAAGTTATGTATATTAATCACGTTGTATTGATGATGTACAACCTTCTATTTGTTTGTATTATCGAAGTTTCTATGATAATATAACCTATTGTTGCTGTTGTTGCTGTTGTTGTTAATTCTTAATGAAATTCATATGCTGGAATTTCAAAGTGAAAACTGAAACAGAAACTTGAAGATACCTTTATGCCTACATTTACAGCATGTACTTTCGTAGAAGAGCGTTATTGATGGCTTAGAACAGTGAATTGCAATTAAATTTCAAAATTGCATGCAATCTTGTGGCGCAGTTGAAGATGGAAAAGAATTCTATAGAACAGAGCGGAACAGAACAGAACAGAACAGAACAGAAAAGTATGAAGCACTAGCAGCCTCTGGGCAGTGTCTTATAAAAAGGTACACATTTTTAGAGACACCCGATGAAGCCATCGTCTCGCGTAAAAAAGCAATGTGCTTCCCATAAAAAATATCAAACTAACAGGCCCTTTACATGAGAAATTTCAGCCCGTGATGCGTCCAAAACGAGCTTAATTTTGAAAGCATCGCTTATGATGCCTTGCGTTTACATGAAATCTCAAAGCGGGCTGAGAATAAGTCACATGATATGAATGCGGTCGCAAACAATAGAAACAGAGGGCAGTCAATATCCCAGAATGCAACAATTTGATTTCGACATGCCTCAAGCTGAAATTTCTGCTGATTGCATGAAATTTTTTAACAATTTCAGCACGCGCTGAGTTACCGAGTTGAGTTCAGCCCGTGGTTGAGTTTCAACTCGGCTTCTCTGATGCAAACAGTGTGAAGGCTTACACCGACACCCTCAACCGAGTTGAAACTTGGCCCGTGTTGAACTCAGCACGGGCTGAAATTTTTCATGCAAAGGGCCTCTAAACTAAGAAAATACATTATCTCCAGATTTAGGATCAAACATTGGTGCTTCATCTGTTCCTGCCGCTACCCAGATAGTCTTCGTTTGGCGTACGTAACATAGTCCAGTTATCGTTGAGCTGAAGGATTGATAAAATTAAATTACTTCAATATGTGATCTGAGCAAGGAAATCTGCACTTACTGAAGGAAATCTTTACTAAGCACTTGCGGGTTTGCCTGCCACGTAGACTGTTTTTATTTTTGGCTACCCTGATCAAAGATAGCTTGAAAACACATGATTATCGCAAGCAGGAAATGTTTTTGAAATTTTCGAAAACATCGCCCAACAAAAATTCTGCATTATTCTGCTTGTCAAACAATGTCTTGCGACGTGTGGCAAAACTGGAACAAATTGCTTGACAACCTTAAATAGACCATTCCACAGTCGAATTCGGATTCGACTGTTCGCGTTGAATCTCGGGATCACGTAGGGGTCTCGAAATCGGACTCAAATTCTATTTCAAAAACCCCATGCGACACCAAGATGCAACGCGAGCAGCGCTTTTGCGGAATGGTCTATTGTTGGTGATGTTTCATAAAGAAATATGCCAAGCGAGTAGAAAAATTGCACCTATTTGAAAAATCATCAAAATTTGATTATATTACCAATCATGAAGATTTCTAGATGTACTTTTGTGTCAAGGATCAAAATAATGTTAGACACATTCCAAAATCTGTAAATAGCTTCGATTTTGCGGGAATTTGTAATTTCAGCACCTATTATGCAGCAGCGTCTTTAAGTACCCAGTAAGATATTGAGCGGGGTAAATCGTTAGCAAATTTGATCAAAAATTTTAGGCCTGTTTTGAAGGATTTGGAGATTGAAGATTTTTATACATCAATTATAACTTGAGATGGCCACGACCGACTTTGACAAACTACATTCTTGCATCTAAGTTGACATGTTAGCTACACAGATATTTTTAGTTTATAGAAATCCAAGAAGTCGTTTGAAGCTAAGGGCTTTCAAACGTCGAAATATTTTTCTGATTCACCCGATATCAGTAAAATTGAATTTCCTTCGTTCATAATCACCTGAAAGTGTCAAATTTGTGCATAAGTTGACCATCCTGAGACCAAACTTTGACAACCTTATCGAAACCAGCTGACAGCATCCTGTTCAGAAGAACAATATTCCTTTTAGAATAGTTTTTTAACTATATTAAAGAAGTGGGTGTACCGCAGATCCTCGAACAAGCCCCCACCTTCGAATAAGCCCCTCTAAAATAAGCCCCCACCTCAGCCCATAGCTTAACAAATAATCCCCCTCTAATGAGCCCCCATGAGAGCATTTGAATTCCACACAGAAAAAAATTTTACACAAATGTAACATTCTGTGTTTAAGTATCGTGTTTATCGGCGTTATATTTCAATCTTACAGTCTTCATTTATCATTTCCTGTGAATTCTACTTTAATATTGAGATATTGTTCAATATTCTTTATATATCTTATCAATAAACAACACTATCACAACTGAAATACAGCAATAGCAATAGCAATAGAACCGTTTCTTGCAATATTTACTTGATTTTAAAATTGCTGGAGAACATAGGAAATGCTGTTTTTGAAGCAACCACTTGCTTTGACTTTCCTGTGCCATAACTCAGTAATCACTTGTCAGATTTACTCAAACAAGGCCTCAAACTTTAAGTTCAAGCCTGTCATATGCAACTGTATTACAAATGGGACTACAAAAGTTACAGCTCCTCCACAGGAGCAGCACAAACGGGGCACAATTTTTTAGGACACACTGTAGATCTTGAAGAATTAGTTATCCTAGTCCCTTACCAAGTGTTGTTCTCAGTGTCTCTTGCAATTGACAAGCAAGTGATGCCTGCATCGTGAGCTGGATACATGCTGTAAAAACGTAAGATTATTAATAAATCCAACTAAAAGGGGGATACCCTTGAACAATAAATCTTTTCAAAAAATGTTTTCAGTCCGAGATGGAGGCTACCTGCCCCAAATGTATAAGATCCTAAACAAAAGAGCTGATTCAAACAGAGCTGACTGTTGAAAACTGTTTGTGGAATCAGTAAAAAAGGAACCAGAATCCTATTCCCCTCTCTATACGACAGGAAAATGTGTAACCTTTGCATGCGTAACAAACATTTCCTTATCAAAATGTCGACTCTCATATCGAAAAAATTCCAAGAGTACCAGAGGATCTAACAAAAAATTAGTAATTTCCCCCCCCCCCAGACCCTGATAATTTTCTGAGAACCATATGCCGGTACGAAACAAATACGATACGTTGTGAGCATGCACAAAGCGAGCATTTGTCAAGGCACGTGCTCTCTTCGCCAAATTATCGGCTCAATATGAATCCGATATTAAATGATGCCGTATTCGCCGATAAGATTATACCGGCGTTGACATACCGTACTCATTTCGTACCGTAATCAAGTGAAAACTATGCCGGAATAATGTAGACGGGAGGCCAATACGATACAGTTTCATGCTATATTCGTTTCGTACTGGCATATTATAGACGGGGTCTAATTCACAAAAACGTTCAGTTTGAACATCAATAAAACATTTAGGCCATAAAATGGCTTCTTACATGTTGACAGGTTTGAGTCCTTTCTTGCCAGGATAAGAATATGAGTCATAGATCACGATTCTTCGATCATATCTGCAAGAAAATTGAGCTGATAATGAATCAATATGAAAAACTCTCAGCACGGTTTCGAAGAGCCATGAGAAGCAATGCAGTCGGTCGGCCAATAGACCTTTTTCCTATTCTGCACAGAAGCCTAGAGCGAGCGATGTCTTTTCAAATTTTCTAAAATTTCATGAATTTTCCAGCAAAGGGCTAAAACCTTCAAAAACGATAGCACAAATGGTGAATAAAAGAACTTCAGGTATTTTGCTATAATTGCATTATGGCAATTTTTGATGTCTTGATTCTTCTAAAAAAAACAGCGTTTTCCTCTTTATTTAAAGAGTTCATGACAAATTTTGAAAAACTAAAATCATCAAAAATTCTAAACTGATAGAGGAAAAACGGGACAATCTTCAAGAAATCAATAGTTGATTAAGGTCTAAAATATGGCGGCAAGCAAAAATCTGTAGCTTTTCTTGTTTACAATCTGGTTTACACAAATCCGTCACTTTGATTACGTCACAATCTCAAAACTGGTTGAAACATAGAAAAACGTGTAATTTTTGGTCTACAATATAGTGGTAAGCAGAAATCTGTAGCTTTTCTTGTTTACAATCTGGTTTACACAAATCCGTCACTTTGATGACGTCACAATCTCAAAACTGGTTGAAACATAGAAAAACGTGTAATTTTTTAGAATAGTCAAGATATCAAAAATTGCCAAAATACGATAATAGAAAAGTACCTAAAGTTCCATTCAAGCCATTAAATCAAAAAGAACACCATTGACCTTTAGTGTAATCTTTTTAAAGATTTGACGCATGTACTCAATCTCGTCCCCAGAGTGAGTTCGTTGCTCTACCTCTACTCTGGGATACAAATGGCCGTTCTGCAATTTGATTGGCTATTCGAAAACAATAGATAACACAAACTATTTCTCGAAAACTTACTAATTATTCGAATAACAACAATAAAATCTCGTCACTAAGCAACAACCACTACAATGTTGCTTTGTTGTTTGGAATCGAGGTCGCATAATGAGCGTTACCCTGCCAACCGCAAATCCATAATGGCTGCTAATCCGCCCTTATTTTGGGCGGATTGGGACTAAGTGTACCAGGGTGTTCACTCGGCTTCGTGACTAGCGTATGACGTAAGAACACCCTGGGAACGAGGTTGGCATGTACTTCAATTTCCATGTTAAACGGTTTCACAAAGATGACTGACAATGAGACAGAGAACCTAAAAGTTTTGAGCTTAATTTCACTTTTGGTCTCTAATCGGCTTTTTCGTCCCGTAGCAACTACTTGAAATGCTTTCGAGAAGTGAAACAATCAAAAATACTGTGGAAGAACGGTATCATTTGCTAAGTATTTGCTAATGAACTTAAGTCTGTCCTTGGAGAATAAAAAATAAAATATAAGAACATTTTAACAAACAACTTACCCAGCTGAGTATACTCTTGTCTCATGACATGTCACATTTTTAACTATGTCTTTATGTTCTCGTGACGTAAATGCTACGATTCAAGAACAACAAACATGACCATAATTCATCTTGAAAGAGGAACACTAACTTATAACATGATAATACAAAGGATTTGTTAAAGTGCTTGACATCAACTCATTCAACTCATTCAATTCAACTCATTCAACTCATCGACAAGTCTTCACACAGGGCAGCCAGGAGCGTCGTATAGAAAGATTCGACTCAGAGACGGAGAGACTTTAAAATTTTGACTTTGACCATAAGCTTTTGCTCTCTCTGTCTATTTTGACTTGAATGAGTGCACAGATAGGTGTCGAATTCCTTTTTTGGTACTGCAGATCGATATATCATATCGCTAATGGCTAGGTAAGTAGCCCATCAACAAGTCAACAAAAATTGCCAAATATTATTTGGGATTTTGACTAAAGCTGAAATCATCAATCGTCAAAATCAGCCTAGTATACGATTTATCGTGGCCTGTCAAAAGTGGATATTTTTTGGCGCACCTGGTAGCTGAAAAATTATGCCTTACCTGTGCCATTTATGAAATGTCTTTCGTCTTTGGCTATGAAGTAAATCAAAAATTCAAGATCACATTTGGAAATTATTGTATAACTATCATTTTATCATGGTGTCTATCAAGTTGACCAGTTAAAAATAAATAAATCCCCATTACAACTTTTCAAACAACACGAAAAAAATATATCTCATGTATATTTTTACAAAAAACTCGGTAAAATATGTAACTAAACTATAAACTTGATGTAGAGATTTGGACGACATAAGATACTACGATATACATAAACACACTGAGGCCTTTCGGACTTAAGTCTTCATCAAAGTATGATTTAGACTTAGTCTAAAGTATCAACGAGGCAAATATATAAAAGCTTTTGCCAGGAAATTCTAGATGCGAGGATTATGAGGTATGACGTAGAATCAATCCTCGCATTTAGAAATTCATCGCAAAAGTATTTATATTACGCCTCGTTGATACATTAGATCAAATCAAAATCCACACTCTAGTGAGAAACAAGTCCGAAAGGCCTCAGTATGCTTAGGTATATCCTAATATTTTTTGTTGTCCAAATCTCTCTTCATCACTTTATATTTTTCATTTAAAAGGTTATGAAACAGATGTATTTGAAAATTGAAAGGGACCAAATCGTTATTGGAAGTTCATGACAAAGAGATTGCATAAAATGAGTCAGTGGAAAACAAAGCTTCACATTTCTCCAACGACATTGGTACAAACAACAAGAAACAGTAAGACAGAGCATAGCTTCCAAATCTTTAAAAAGGTCGGTGTAAAATTCTATGACCTATTTCTTTTAATTGAATGGCTTGAAAGGAACTTTAGCTACTTTGCTATAGTTTTACCTTTGGACTTTTCAGAAATCTTCCATATTTTCAGAATTAGAGGGTTTTTCTCCTTTCTTAAGAATTCAAGGAAAATTTTGAAAAAAACTTAAAACCATTGTACTTTTGAGGAAAAATAGAATGATTTTCAAAAAACCCATAGTTTATGAATGTCTACAATATGGTATCAAGCACAAGTCTTTCACTCTTTGGTTTACTATTTAGAAATTTGGTGACGTCACAACCTCAAAAGAGTTGAAATATAAAATACGCTGTAATTTCGAAAAATATTCAAGATTTCTGAAAAGTCCAACGGTAGAATAGCAACTTAGCTAAAGTTTCTTTCAAGCAATTCAATTCAAAGAAGTAGGTCGTAGAATTTTACACCGACCTTTTTAAAGCTTTTTAAAGATTTGGAACATGTACTGTCAGACAGTTACTTATGCCAAGGTAGCATCTTATATCATCAGCTATAAATAGAACTCACAAAAAGATATTTTTTAGATGCAACTGATGGAAACTTCAGTCGTTTCAAAAATAATTCTACAAAAGACAGAAAAAAGTAATTTTTCCTTTTATTAGAGTCCTATACCTTAGAAAATTACTTGATCTTTAAAGGGTATGTGCAATGGTAAATAGGCTTGTCTATAAATAGAACAAAGAAAACACTCAGACACTGCATTGTTTCTTTTGCTATCCATTGTTCACGACGCGTGTGCACCTTCAATTTGAATGGGATATTTTTAGATTGTTTTGCTCTTTGCAAATGCAAACTTTTAACCTTGCACAAACCCTTTAATCTGTTATCTCCATACAAAATAAACTTTTCATTCAAAAGTTAAGGGTAAAAGCATTGCAAAATATATACTTACTTAGGTCCTTGAAACTATAAACTTTGACCATTGAATTCATTCCAAGCACTAGCTGATTTCTTCGGGTGTTCCATGCCATACTATAAACTGGGCCACCAATCTATGTTGCAACCAGAAATAACAAGAGAATGTTAGACTATATTCAAACGATACCGGCACAATTTGAACATCATGGCAAAAAATGTGACAGTACCAAAATTTTAGCTGTTGTTACAATACCCGCAAAATTTGAAAAGGCAGGAAATTTCACGGTTCCAAATTCTTTGCAGTCTTGTTAAAAAAGGTTGGATTTTGACTTCCAAAGAAATTTAGCTAGACCTAAAGAATCAATCAGCCTTGTGGCAAAATCATCAACAAAAAATTCGTTTTCATCATTTTTAAGTGTTCACACAATGCCGTTTTCATATTGTGCCAGTTAGAGTTCCGTTTTCAAATTCTGCCATTTTTATGTTGTGCCAAAAAAAATGTGCCATTTTCTTGTGATTGGGAAGGCCTATATCTAACAATATATTTTATGCTGTTTTGAAATTGTGCCGGTAACGTGTGAACGTAGTCTTAATCTTTACCTCTGTCTAGTGCTGACTCAAGTGAGCCAACGAATCTACTATTTACCAAATAACGATCTTTATTGACATGTTTATGAAGGTCATCATTTTTCTAGGAGTAACGTTATATTGCAAGGATATAAAATTTTAACTTAGATAATATTTTCAAGCATCGGAACTATATTTGCTTCAATTTGAGATTTTGGTGATGCCTGATGCATTTGGATAATCAAATATTTTTATTCCTCTTTGTTTTTTTTTTCTAAAAATATTTTGAATGAATTTTAAAACCATCGAGTTAATTTACATACCTCTACTTTGTCAAGAGATTGGATCCCTGAACCCCAAGCCAAAATGAATCCATCATTCGAAGCTGATAGCATTAATTTTGCATCACTCCTGATATATAAATGTAGGAATATTTTGAGTTGTAACAATGAAAATATCTTTTTTTCAATGTCATGAAAATCATCTTATATGAAGAGAAAATCTAGATGGCAATCTACCAGTCAGGAAGGTCAAGCTGCACAGTATACTAAAACGATTCAGACTGGAAGCAGTAGGGTACAATGTAGGTTTGGGCAACAGAGCAGAAACTGCACAACTGAGGGTAGATTAGCAACTTTGAGCCTCCTAAAGTTCTCAGCAACAAGATCTCAAAATAAGGCAACACTTCATACATTTCTTCAGAAAGACCTAACCTCTTGAATCATTCTTTCATAAAGCTCAAAAATCCAAATATTTTCCCTATTATCAGATTGNAAAATTTTACCTTTAGGTAATACTTTCAAGCATCGGAACTATATTTGCTCTAATTTGAGATTTTGGTGATGCCTGATGCATTTGGACAATCAAATATTTGTATTCCTCTTTGTTTTGTTTTTTCTAAAAATATTTTGAATGAATTTTAAAACCATCAGTTAATTTACATACCTCTACTTTGTCAAGAGATTGGATCCCTGAACCCCAAGCCAAAATGAATCCATCATTCGAAGCTGATAGCATTAATTTTGCATCACTCCTGAGATATATATAAATGTAGGAATATTTTGAGTTGTAACAATTATGAAAATTTCTTCTTGTCAATGTCATGAAAAACATCTTATATGAAGAGAAAATTTAGATGGCAATCTACCAGTCAGGAAGGTCAAGCTGCACAGTATACTAAAACGATTCAGACTGGAAGCAGTAGGGTACAATGTAGGTTTGGGCAACAGAGCAGAAACTGCACAACTGAGGGTAGATTAGCAACTTTGAGCCTCCTAAAGTTCTCAGCAACAAGATCTCAAAATAAGGCAACACTTCATACATTTCTTCAGAAAGACCTAACCTCTTGAATCATTCTTTCATAAAGCTCAAAAATCCAAATATTTTCCCTATTATCAGATTGTGTGATGACACCATTTTACGCAGTTTCTGTACTGTTGAATTGGGCACATTAAGATCACAAGAAGTTTCAAGGACTTTTAAGAATTCTTTATATTCTGATAAGAATTTTTGAAAGGTATAAAGATTTTGAAATTTTAAAAAGTATTCTTAAAATATTCAACATTTTTAGGCAAGAAAACATGTAACATAGTTACCAGTATAAAAAATTTGTTATCCATCCACCATGTTCATGGCATGTCCTAACAAGCTTTCCTGGCTCTCCTGTTGAATAGTCCCATGCTTTGATAACACCATCTAAAAAAGCAACAAATTATCATATGATTTGTATCATTTAACTTGGCAAAATTATTTCTATCTATTGAAACTTATTAGTTGAAATTTGAAATTTGGAAGAGGTTTTATGCGATCAGCGTTTTCCCAATCTCCTTCCATTGATTGAGTGAATTTCTTCTGATCGAAAGAACAAGCAAATCCTTCAATCTAAGGAAAAACTCTTGAGCAAAGAATAATTGTTAAGTCAGGGTTAAAAAATAAGTACTTTCCATACGCACCTTCACAGCCTACAAGGAGTTCATGCCTGGAAGGATTAAATGCAAGTGCTGTGATATTCTTTGTATGGGTATCTTTAATCATGGGTACTACTTTTTCCATCGCCATCTTTATAGTCTATTATTTGCAGCTCAACAACATTATTTTCAAAATAATCAGCTCAGGATTCATCTCCTACACAAAAAAGAATACAAAATTCAACAATATGAACATCAAATGCAAAAAATTGTGAATGTTAATATTTCTGGACAGTTGAAACATCCAAAAATTTTAACGTTCAAGATTTGTTGTAGTCCAAAATATTTGACGTCCAAAACTTTTCGTAGCATAGAAAAATCACAGGAAGGCATTTTTACTGTATAAAAAAGGACAATGTCTTGCTCAAAAAACATATTGCATAGAAAAGGTATGTGTTGAGTGAAACATAGGATATTTTTTCAACAAAATTGATTTCAACAAGCACTGCTTGAATGGAAATTACCAATGAGGACCCCTTTGAAAATTTGTAACAGAACATGATCTGCAAATTTGTTACACGTTTTATCATAAAATAAGTGTCTTTTAAAACATAGATTGTGTATGGATAGTCTTTCACATTTGTCCAACTCTAAAATCCTTCTAAAAACATCCAAAATTCACTGAAAAGACATCTAAAAATGTTTTGACCAAAATTTGTTTGTCCAAAATTCTTTGCACCTAATGTATTTTTAGAAAGGTCAGAGGAGAGGCAGAGCCAGTACTTGTGAAGTGAGGTTGTCGGTGGCATGCAGTCCAGGAAAGTTTGTGACCAAACCCTCAAGCTTGAAAAACTAGAGCAACACAACTTTAGCTATACTCGCACTTAGCTTTTTGTTTAGATCATGTGGTTTGCTTGATACACTAGATCTGCCTAGGCCAACCTCCATTTCAGTAGTTAGGACATCAACGAGTACATGCTTATCTAGCGCACATGCTCTGGTGTTCATGGCCAGATGTGATCGTCAAGGGTGTGCCTCACACTATACGGGTAGAAGTTGCTCCTACTTTCACAGCAACCATCACAATGCGCTGAAAATTTATCCAATCAGAATTAAGAATTTGCTCAGTGTAAGATCCATACAGGGCCGTAGGAAGCATCTTAAACTTGGAGGGGCACGACACTTCAAAGGCACTTTTTTCATTAAGCTAAAGAGGCATTTCCTGAAGCAAAAAGGGCACTTCTTTGTTTATTTCAAAATCTTGGGGGGCACGTGCCCCCAGTGCCCCCCGGTTCCTACGTCTCTGGATCCATAGAGATTGCTACAGGTTCATTGCCTGGTCGCTTGCAACCAGCAGTCACCCACTTGCGACCAAAGCTACTGAAATGGAGGTTGGCCTTTCTTTACTCTCCTCGTGTGATAATACTCCCTTGTATNAGAATTTGCTCAGTGTAAGATCCATACAGGGCCGTAGGAAGCATCTTAAACTTGGAGGGGCACGACACTTCAAAGGCACTTTTTTCATTAAGCTAAAGAGGCATTTCCTGAAGCAAAAAGGGCACTTCTTTGTTTATTTCAAAATCTTGGGGGGCACGTGCCCCCAGTGCCCCCCGGTTCCTACGTCTCTGGATCCATAGAGATTGCTACAGGTTCATTGCCTGGTCGCTTGCAACCAGCAGTCACCCACTTGCGACCAAAGCTACTGAAATGGAGGTTGGCCTTTCTTTACTCTCCTCGTGTGATAATACTCCCTTGTATTCGTGTTCATTGATGACCATAAAAATGAAACTGAAAGGTTTCTAGGGTTTATTCAGGCTTTTTGGTCACAGGCTTTTCGAAACGGAAAAGTTTATCAACTGTTACGAAAGGCCTGATGTTTCGAAATGCCCGAATCGACCCTGTGAAGTGAAGTTCTGTTGCTTCAAGAAAACAAATCGACCGGACTCACTTGCTTTTCTTATTCATTTGAAACTGAAAGCAGCTGGACAGTAAGCTAGCTATATATAAACAAACAAAGCAGGCCTACACAAATTAAAAACAACGAAAAAAATCCATGACTCGAGCAGTTTGACTAGTAGGAAGAAAAGTCACATACTACTTTACTGAAGTATCATAAAAGCTTTGTACTACAACTTATACCTGCACACTTGACTTGATATGATTGTCTCTCTCCACAAGGCCGCCATTTGCCAATGTTGTTGTAGTGGCTTGTCTTGTCTCTAGGAAACGAAACTGGCGCGAAAATTATTCGCCTGCGCCAACGTCGTCCCCAGGGCCTTTTGTCATATTTGGCTCCGTCCAAATATGACAAAAGGCCCTGGGGACGAGGTTGCGCCTGCGCAGCAGCAGCCTCAAATTCATTCACTTCAGTTGCTCCAAATTCATGAAGTCAGGCAAATTACGTCTCTTGCGCGGGGTTGTGAGGTACTATGTATATTTTGAGTACTGGGGACATGGGGGGACATGCCATCAGGAAGGGTATCATTTTCGTGATTTTGATAGGAAAAAACCGTATCCATTCCAGAGACTTTGGTATAAAGAACAAATGAATAGGCAACTTTTGAAAAATTGGTGTAAGGTCAGGAATACATTTTCGAAAAATTGGTATAAGGTTCTGGTGTGTTTTTAAGCTTGAGTGGGACGTCCCCAACTAAAATCTGATCAAGTGCTCCCCCCCCCCCCCCGGGGCGTTTCGCATCTAATGAGCATATTGTTTTGCTTGGAAAGTGCTCTAGTGCTCTAGTGCTCTTGGATACTCTTTATATAATAATCCGACCATTTTATGAAGAGTATCCAAGAGCACCAGAGCACTTTTGATCGTTTTCAATGATTTTTTTAATAATTGATGAATATCGATGTTTTATCGTGTTGCAAATTATGTCCCCACCCCTCACGCTTGCATCTCTACCCTGGGTACCAGAGCCTAAAATAAAATTAAATGTTCCGTTTGTTTTGAATGTTTGCGACACGACGCCGTCTNCCCCCCCCCCCCCGGGGCGTTTCGCATCTAATGAGCATATTGTTTTGCTTGGAAAGTGCTCTAGTGCTCTAGTGCTCTTGGATACTCTTTATATAATAATCCGACCATTTTATGAAGAGTATCCAAGAGCACCAGAGCACTTTTGATCGTTTTCAATGATTTTTTTAATAATTGATGAATATCGATGTTTTATCGTGTTGCAAATTATGTCCCCACCCCTCACGCTTGCATCTCTACCCTGGGTACCAGAGCCTAAAATAAAATTAAATGTTCCGTTTGTTTTGAATGTTTGCGACACGACGCCGTCTTCAAATCGTGCTGGTTGGTGTTCCGTTGTCAAATTCTGCCGTCATCAATTTTGCAGGCATCATTTGTGCAGATTTTGTGTGAACGCAAGGTCAATCCGTTACAATTTTTTCCGTTTCAAATTGTACCGGCATCATGTGAACGTAAGTTTGCCGGTATCTTTAAGTGTTACCTCACAGTTCTGCAAGTCGTCCGCTAATCGCAGACCTTACCCAAAATTTTGTTCCACTTGTCATTACGCTCAAGAGGTGGGGCTCGAATTGGGCTCGAACCGTGTCCGTCTGACTGCTCTAGCTGCAAAGTCGGAGGATTACATCACTGCTCCACAACACCTTTAACTAGCATTATAATATGATACTTTTTCCATACCAATGAAGAGACAATCACGCTAAAGCTTTCAGTGAGGGATGTTTTTGGTAAAGTCAATAAAATAAAAAGCTTGATCAATTACAAATAAATTCATTATCGGAACTTTAGATCTTAGTTGCTAGCTCCTAAGCTTGCAATAGTATCCTTTCTATATATTTTTGTCGGTAGCTTCAAAAGGAAAATATTTTCTTTCGTATCTGCTATATTGCTATTGATTAAAACTTCTACAAAAACGTTGCTCATTTCTTTTAGAATGTTTCCGAAAATCCTTGCGTCTAGACAATAAATTTTATTCATTTCTCACGAAAAAACTTTTATTGTAAAGTGTCTCATTGCTATGCAGGTATCAGACAATAGAAGAGAGAGCTTCGCGTCTGCTTTTAGCGTATTTGCTTTTCTTTTGCAAGAGTAATATAAAATGTTGGTACAGCTGGAAGAAAATTTAATGTAAATAAATGTATTTCTTGTGTGTAAATCTATCATAACACTTAGGTTATAACAAGGTAACTTAAAGAACTTTATGTTATCGTAGTTATAATCTATGGTAACAATCGAATTTTACCTAACACGGCATCTAGACGAGATCACTTCTTCGCATCAAAATCTATAGATCTAAGATCTAGTCTTTCTCAAAATTTAAATTGTATGGAATCTGTCAACTTGTAAAATTAAAAAATGTCAGAAATCAACTTTATGTCATCTGAGACCCCGTTTACGCTCTACCGTTACAACTTTGGATCCGTATCAAAAATGGAGCTGATCAGCCTCCCTTTTACACTGTTCCTGTTAATCAGTAACACTTTTCTCCTTCTATTTATAGAATAATTTGGTTCTGGACAGTGTAAACGCTCTCGACCGTAACAACTTTACAACGGATCAAAACTGTATCGGTACAGTGTAAACGTGGTCTGAAGCTCTAATCTATGGTAATATGTCTAGCTCCTACCCTCACGATTTCAAATCTGAAATTATTGTATTTGTGAATTTTATGAAAACTTAGTATGTAGAAGCTCCAGCAGTTGCTTTAAAAAAATTTTTTTGTTCGAAATCAGAAGGAACTAGACATTTAGGTGACATGACATATATGTTTCGAATTTTTTTATAAAGAAGCTGAAAAATTCCCAATAGAACAAATCTTAAGTTTTGAATTTGAAATTTCTTGAAAGTTATGTTGAGAGACGAATGAAATGATCGACAGATAGAGAGAGCAGAGCATCAAGAATAATGTCGGCCATTTTGCACAACTCTCATCCCAAGATACACTCACTCTTTGCTCTTATTTATTACTCTTGTGATCGATACTAAACATTTGCTACAACTTTGCCTCACATATTTTATGCCTGAATGGCACACCATATACCAGAGCTTCAATTATGCCTCTCTGAAGACGATCGTGTAAAAAGCAAACATCGAAAGTATAACAGGAATTTTTAGACCGACTAGATAGATTTGAATGTTCTTTTAATAGATGCAAGCACTCCATTTGCTTTCTTAAAACAAGCTGCATACATACAAGTTGTATACACATAAGCTGCACACACAAGCTGTGTACAAGATTTTTGCACCGGAGCTTTCAACGGTGCCTCTGCCGAACATGATTGCGCAAATCGTATTGATTTCAAACTAATATCGAAAGTACAACAGAAATTTTTAGACAGACAATGTGGATTAAAAATTTAAAAATCGCGTTGTATATACAACAACATCATGTGCTGGATATTTGCTGCACCTAGTGTGAAATCTGCCTTGTGCGTGGGTCCCTTGGTGGTCCCTTGGTATGGCGTCAATTCATGGACATGGAGATCATTTTCACCCTTCGTTTCGTCGTCTCCTCAAGTCAAACCTTTTCTATCACTTTATACAGTCGTTTCCCTTCCCCAGTCTTTGTTTTGTCGTTCTCATGTCTTATTTCGTTGCGCAATACCCTTGGAAGCTGTGCATATCATGGATTTCGTACCCCTTTCTTTGCTGAAATCGGATTNTTAAAAATTTAAAAATCGCGTTGTATATACAACAACATCATGTGCTGGATATTTGCTGCACCTAGTGTGAAATCTGCCTTGTGCGTGGGTCCCTTGGTGGTCCCTTGGTATGGCGTCAATTCATGGACATGGAGATCATTTTCACCCTTCGTTTCGTCGTCTCCTCAAGTCAAACCTTTTCTATCACTTTATACAGTCGTTTCCCTTCCCCAGTCTTTGTTTTGTCGTTCTCATGTCTTATTTCGTTGCGCAATACCCTTGGAAGCTGTGCATATCATGGATTTCGTACCCCTTTCTTTGCTGAAATCGGATTTTGGTTAATCCTTGCCACTTTTGTCACTTCCTTTGCCACTTCATTGTTGGGAAGGCGTCAAGGACGACGCTTCAAGTGTGAATTCAGCTTTAGGATGCACTGCAACCTGGATAGCTAACTCACTTGTTGTGCATCGACAAAGGGCTATTAGCAATCGCTAACGAAGTATTTATACAAACGATTAGTCAAGCCACAAATATGAATAACCAGAATTATAACTTGCTTTGAAACCATAGTGCCTAGCTCCCTCAAGCTGCTTGCGAGAAGGGACTAATAAAACAAAAAGCATGAGTTTCATTTTTCATTTAAAATATTTATACCGGTTGATATAGCTTCATGTAAATGTTTTTCAAACTGACCTGTTAACATAAAGCAAAGAAAATCGTTTAATTAAGAAAATAAGAAATCACAAAGTCTTGTTTACAATATTTATACAACTTCCAAAAACTAAAATGAAAATCAGAGAGAAAAAATAAAACAAAGTTACAACTCCGTCGATAGTTTTTGTTTGAAGATGTTTAGGGAGGGTGCCAATTTAGTTTCTCTTTCTAAGCTGTTCCACAGTTTAGCCCCGTGATACGAAAAATCTTTTCAACCCCTTGCCAGTTTTTAATAAGGGTACCCTGAGATCAGTTTCTGCAGATCGAAGACATCGATCCCTGTCTTCAGAACATTTGAAAGAGTGTATGTCGAAATACCCTGGGTGCCAGAGCCTTATTTTAAAAAAATATATAAATTAAAAAAAACTCTGGCACCCAGGGTAATGTCGAAAGCAGAAGGATGAACCTAAACATCTGCCTATGGAACTTTAGTCATCTAATTCGGATGCTGAACTGCAGACATTGAAATTTTTCTATATTTCGAGTGTAATTAACACACTTGTTTTNTTTTTGTTTGAAGATGTTTAGGGAGGGTGCCAATTTAGTTTCTCTTTCTAAGCTGTTCCACAGTTTAGCCCCGTGATACGAAAAATCTTTTCAACCCCTTGCCAGTTTTTAATAAGGGTACCCTGAGATCAATTTCTGCAGATCGAAGACATCGATCCCTGTCTTCAGAACATTTGAAAGAGTGTATGTCGAAATACCCTGGGTGCCAGAGCCTTATTTTAAAAAAATATATAAATTAAAAAAAAACTCTGGCACCCAGGGTAATGTCGAAAGCAGAAGGATGAACCTAAACATCTGCCTATGGAACTTTAGTCATCTAATTCGGAACCAGAACCAGAAAGAGATAAATAAAATCCTGGCAGCGAATATTTAGATTTACCCTTCTCCTCGCCATATTACTCTCGTGTTCTCTTTATATCCCCTTTTCGCATGCCAGTGAGTTAGCCACAAACGTTTCAGTGCAAATAATGTAGTTTTTGTTTATTTACCGGGCGTCCCAAAATAAAGTATACAGATTTGGTCAATCCTAACGATCAGAATTTAGCATGAATCAATCCGACATCATTTTTAAAACATTGCTCGGTAGTTAACTTGAGCATAGATAGCTTCTTTGTTGACATTGGTGCTTTTAGAATAGAGATATGAATCTTCAAAGGATAAATTTGGCTCCACCTCCAAACCAGAGCTTAGGCGTTTTGGCCTAAGCAATATCCACAATTTGTTTCATTTAAAATGAATAAAGTTTACTTCGGAGCTCCCTTGATGATAAACGTCATGTACATTATATTTTGTGAAACGCATTTGTTGTGCAGTTTTTAATTTTTCTCCTCCTGGTTCAAATTTGTCCAAGTCTAGTGTTGACTTATTCACTGTGCTTTAAGAATTTGCTGAGGCCAAAACGCCAAAGCTCTGGTTTGGAGGTGGAGGAAAATTTGTCCTTTGAAGATTTATATCCCTACTCTCAAAACACCAATGTCGACAAACAAGGTATACATGTTCAAGGTAACTATCGAGCAATGTTTTAAAAATGATTTCGGATTGATCCATGCTAAATTCTGATCGTTAGGGTTGACCAAATCTGTATAATTTTTTTGGGACACCCGGTGGTAGCTTTCGTTTATTTAGACTTGTGGCTTGATTTGTCAGCCGTATAAATTTTTTCTAACATTTTTGTTTATATGCTCCTAAAAATTACAACGAACAAACAACTACACTACGATACCAACAGGGAGCATGGAATTTCATAACAACCCTGCGGCCATTTTCAATTAAATCAAAGTGAGACATTCCAGGTGAGACATTCCGGGAACTTAAATTAATAGTATTCTAGTATTTGACTGCTGTCTGGCTCATGGTTGTTGCGTTTAAAACCAAAAGCCAAGCACTGATCCTTGTGGAGCAGCATGCAATGGCTTGCATTGAATGATATATTCCCCATGACCTTGCTTTATTATTTGCGTTGAACAATTTGCGGTTCAAATTTGAATTTATTGACATCCCATGGGAAATGCTTTTTGGCGTAGAATTTGCATACTCAGTCAATGAAAATTTTATTCGCATCCTGATAACTTTGCTCAAAATTGCGCAAATAAATAAATCTCATTCAGGTTATCCTCGCAAATGTTTACCCTCGTTCAATTAATTTGCTATAGGTAATTCATTTGGGAATCGATTCCACTTGACCCAGCTTGACCTGAAAAGAACAACATCCGTTGAGCGGAAGAAGAAAATGCTGTCAAAATTAAAGGACAATTTAAATAAAAATATTCAGTATTTTCTTTGTAATGCGACATATCAAATTGATAGAATTGCGAAATTGTGCACAAAAATGTTTACAAAAAGGCGGCAGAGCTTACAGAGAAATAACCCTCGCATACAAAAATCTTTGCAAGAAACGAGTAGCTCGTAGTGAATGAAATTTATTTAATCAATGAATTTCGTATCGTTGTATCAAAACAAACTAAGAACATCTGCTTGAGAGTTAGAAAACATTTATGAGTATCTTATACGAATTTCTCATCGTTATATTTACATTAAATTATAATCAAAACTTGTTAAAAATTTGTGTCATCTTAGTCTAGCTTTGTTCACCTGCGTTTGATTGACAGTTTCTCCGGATGTGTTTTCTATCAAAACAGAAGTTCTTTTTGAATAATGCGAATTGTAAGCATACGAAACAAGTCCTGCTTCATTATCGGCTATAAATGGGATCAAAACCCTCTGGGATGCCACTTCTACTTTGACTTCGACTGAGTAGCTGCTTGCTGTGCATTGGTGCTTTCTCCGTTCATACAAACAGGATACAGACATGTAAGTAGAGCACGTTTTTCTTTAATTAAATTTCGTGAAAGATCGCAGTGAAATGAGCCGTTGTGATTTTCTTATGTTAAGTGAATTCTGAAAAGGTGTAATTGATTAATATTACTTCTTTTGTAACACATTCTGCAGCCGCCTGAATGAAGTAAGCATAGGTTCCAAATCTTAAAAAAAACTTTAGAAAGGTCGGTGTAAAATTCTATGTCCTATTTCTTTTAATTGAATGGCTTGAAAGAAACTTTAGCTACGTTGCTATAATTCTACCATTGGATTTTTCTGAAGTCTTGAATATTTTTTGAAATTACAGCGTATTTTATATTTCAACTCTTTTGAGGATGTACCCCAGAAGAGTGAAGACTTTTGCTTGATACCATATTGTAGATATTCATAAACTATGGTTTTCTTACAAATTATCCTATGTTTTCTCAAAAAGTTTAGAAATTACGATGTTTTAAAGCTTTTTTCAACATTTTTCCTGAATTTTTAAAAAAGAAGAAAAACCCTCTAATTCTGAAAATATTGACGCTCTCTGAAAAGTCCAACGTAGAACTATAGCAAAATAGCTAAAGTTCCTTTCAAGCCATTCATTTAAAAGAAATAGGTCATGGAATGTTACACCGACCTTTTTAAAAATTTGGAACCTATGCTAAGGTGGTAAGGTGATAGTGGCTAGGGTTGGGTCGAATTGCACCTGGTGAAGTACCACCCCCAACACCACTCATTCTAAAGTGTTCTGTACGCTTGTCTCCTCGGAGGAAAGCTTAAAAGTTTGTTGGATGAGGCGCAAGTAGAGGTGGTCTGCTTGGCTTCGACAATGGGCCCATTATGGGTGCTTCAAGCAGACGAAATACCAAAAAGAAATCCAAACATACACTTGAAAATTTTTCTTGACGCTGCCTAGATACGGCTTGGCATTTCATAATGCACACGCCTTACTTGAATTGATACGAATCTTACTTTTCTAGGGGCAATAAAAACGCTGCAAGCTGTAGTCACAAAACGTAAAATATTTCATATTCTTCTCGGAAATGTGTAGTTTGAAAGAAATATGAAAATTCTTCATTGCACTGTAAGAAGATTTTTAACTGGTATTCAGTAGCAAATATTTTTTCCGGGCCTTTAGATGTTTGCTTGATTTTAACTTCAAATATTTTGAAGTCCATTCTAAATCGTAGCTAGAACATTTTGAAATGGTAAAGCTTTCGAATGGTAATGGTGCATGCCTGTCTTCGCAAGAAACCCTTACGAACAATTTATCATCAAGTGTATATTTAGCAATTAACTTATACATACAGCTTCCCTTTTCATTTAGGCTACCTTGGGATACTTTTTCTTTGTATTGGGAAAATTGGCGATGTTGAGCCTCGATTGCTCAAATTCTCGACTAAGCTAAGATTTTTTCATTGAAGATAAGAAAGATTTAAAGATTTTTTCCTTTGATGTTATTGATTTATTTATTCATGAAAATCCATCCATCATCATAGGATTAGTATCTAAAAAAGTACCATTAAAGGGAGTACAAAGACCAGCAGCCTTTGCCATCGTTTGTTTTTGTTTTTGTAAATTTCGTACAGTCAGTTATTCTGGAAGCTGTGCAGAGCAAGTCCCTGACTGTGCGCAAAGCATGCTGGTCTTTGTNTTGGGTCGAATTGCACCTGGTGAAGTACCACCCCCAACACCACTCATTCTAAAGTGTTCTGTACGCTTGTCTCCTCGGAGGAAAGCTTAAAAGTTTGTTGGATGAGGCGCAAGTAGAGGTGGTCTGCTTGGCTTCGACAATGGGCCCATTATGGGTGCTTCAAGCAGACGAAATACCAAAAAGAAATCCAAACATACACTTGAAAATTTTTCTTGACGCTGCCTAGATACGGCTTGGCATTTCATAATGCACACGCCTTACTTGAATTGATACGAATCTTACTGTTCTAGGGGCAATAAAAACGCTGCAAGCATTAGTCACAAAACGTAAAATATTTCATATTCTTCTCGGAAATGTGTAGTTTGAAAGAAATATGAAAATTCTTCATTGCACTGTAAGAAGATTTTTAACTGGTATTCAGTAGCAAATATTTTTGCCGGGCCTTTAGATGTTTGCTTGATTTTAACTTCAAATATTTTGAAGTCCATTCTAAATCGTAGCTAGAACATTTTGAAATGGTAAAGCTTTCGAATGGTAATGGTGCATGCCTGTCTTCGCAAGAAACCCTTACGAACAATTTATCATCAAGTGTATATTTAGCAATTAACTTATACATACAGCTTCCCTTTTCATTTAGGCTACCTTGGGATACTTTTTCTTTGTATTGGGAAAATTGGCGATGTTGAGCCTCGATTGCTCAAATTCTCGACTAAGCTAAGATTTTTTCATTGAAGATAAGAAAGATTTAAAGATTTTTTCCTTTGATGTTATTGATTTATTTATTCATGAAAATCCATCCATCATCATAGGATTAGTATCTAAAAAAGTACCATTAAAGGGAGTACAAAGACCAGCAGCCTTTGCCATCGTTTGTTTTTGTTTTTGTAAATTTCGTACAGTCAGTTATTCTGGAAGCTGTGCAGAGCAAGTCCCTGACTGTGCGCAAAGCATGCTGGTCTTTGTACTCCCTTTAATACATCAACTAATCAAGTACATGATTTTCTACTTGAAAATATATCTTAAACCATTACTCTTTCTTCCATGAACTCGTGATTAGTAGATTTTTCTATCAGCCCAAACAATATTGTCCTAGTTTCTTCCACGAATCACGAGCCATTCTTGTTATCCTAAATTACATCTGTATCAAAGAAAGTCTAACTTTATGCTTTAGCTCTAGCTATGGAAAGAGCAAAGTTGAATTGCTTGAGAATTGACGCATTTCGAGTTACACTAGGTTTGAGTTATCAATGTTCAACTACGCAACAAAAATCCCAAAGCATTTACAGACACTTTTGACAACTTTGCTTTTACGGTTTACACATGACTCCAGAGAACCGAGTCTCGTTGGTAGAGTGTTTGATTAGGTCATAAGTTATGATGAATATCTTCAGACTTGCAGTTCAATATTTAATCCAAATAAAAACTCTTTCAAAGAAGACTAAAATCAATTTACTCGCAGAGCAAATGTTTGTATGAAGCGATCTAGGGGAAAATGATTTTGAAAGAACTTCAACAGATATTCGGCAATATTTCTTCCACTAGAGACTATAGGGCAGAGCATATTTTAAGAAATTTGAAATAGTACCTTTTGCAACTGGTAGCAATTTCTAATGCCTCTTGCCTGCCAGGTATTGAACTTAAGAGAACTAATTTTGTCCAACATTCCTTTGGGTGATTGACCAACTTTCTCTCCTAAACTCAATCTCATGAAAAGAAAAATCCATTGACTAAAGGAACCATTTGTACCATTTTCAAGTCGATTTTCGACTTCTGTACCACATTCACATTTGCTCAAAAAAAGCATCGTCTTGACTTTCTGAAACTCCATGTATCTCTAGAGAGGCATGCTGCTGTATAATATGTCCCGTTTTTATACACCTGGAATTTTTAGGATATTTTTATTAAATGCGCTGTATTAATTTTCTCGTTCTCTTACTGCAGGTATTTCAAAATAATTGCACTTCTATTTGTGTTGTATGCATATTGTGAAGCTGGAGAACATCCACGTACGTAATTTGTTTTCTCTTGGCTAGTTATGCCATGGGTTGTTAGACACCGCAGTTGTACTTACATTGCCGTCATGATAAGAGTAATTCTGTTTCCTATCCTTGTGTCAGCCGCCATTTTAAAAGTTCTGTTGTTAAGGAGGTTCTGGTTTCGTTACCTTCTCCGCAGAATTATATAGATAAATTTCATCCTCTGCAGAAGCATATTAGCTGCGGCGCTCCTCCATAAAAGCACACATGCAGTGTCTAACCACCCATGGTTATACCTTTGGTTTTACAGTTAAGATTCAAGAAGGTTGCAGAAAACATTGGGGGTATTTTCGAGTAAAAAACAACGTGATGGTCACAGCTTTGGCTGGAGTAACGTTTTGAGAACAATGACATATTAAGGGAGATTTCTACTTACCGTTACTTACAACCACCCTTTTTCCCGCTTTTTTCATTCACTCAAAAATGAGGATATGAACTCTTTTAGGCAAGGCAATGGCGGATCTTGCTGTTTCTCCAGCAATTGTTGAGTATTTGAAGATGCAAGATTCTGCAAGCAGACTGTAAATTCGCTCTTCAGAGAGTAACACAAATATTCTGCGATCATTTGTAGTTTTAAAGGATTCTTGAACTCAAACTTTATTGTTGCTTGTGACTCTTCTCTTAGTTGACAAATGTCCAATAAAAGTTGAGCCATTGGGATGTTACCATGACAAGTACCATGACAGAGCCATGAAACATGAAGTAAGTACGAAATTCTCCTGCTCACTATCTTGCTACCGGAAACAAGGCCAGATTTGCAACAATAGCACCAAATGCTTTTTATTGAGATGCCAATGCAGAGTGGTTAGCAATTGAAAACAAATGGATGTCTTCGGCCGATAAATGAAGCCGCAAAGCTAAAACAAGCTGAATAGAATGCCTTAAAATCTAGATGGCGAACTCACTCGTACTGCATGTAAAAGTAGGGTCATATGCGTAGGAGGCAGGGGGTTAGGCGTAGGGGATGCCCCCCCTAAACGTTGGGCATCCCCTACGCTCAAAAGTAGGGCTGTTAAGAGAATATAGGAGTATATCTTATATAGAGAATGATGAATCGAAACAGCTATTGTCGGTATTTGATTTTAGAAGATGATCGAACTAAGAGTTTGGATTAGATTATAGATAAATTTTTTAGGAGAATTGTAATGCCTTCTGTACAGTGCGCAAAATTCGAAAAATCGATGCAAGAAAAATATTTTCAAAGTTTACCTTCTTACGCTTTTAGATTCTGAATGCCAGACAAGCAGACCGATCAGTTTATGCAGGATACATGATCAACTGGAAAGAATGGACGACATATCTTCCAAAATTCATTTGCCAGTAAGTTCAGCAGTCAGCAATCATTTGGGCGCATTTGGGACGACTGCACTTTAGCGGACCAGCTTTATGTCATATCTCTTGGAAACGTATTTGACGAAATTCCCTACTAACCCTAACTAAACCCTACCTTACCCTAACTAACCCTAACTAACCCTAACTAACCCTAGCTTACCATAACTAACCCTAACTAGCCCTAACTTACCCTAAAAATCCCTTTTCCAAAACCTAACCCTTACCCCATGACACATTACTTGCCGATATTGAAAGCTGGTCCGCTAAAGTGCAGACTAGCCGCTTGTTCTGCTGATTCGGACTTTTTGTTAAACTCATTGACAGTTGTGTTGCACGTATTTTTATAAAAGTCGGCCCAAACGAGGAAACTATGTTGCGGAAACATTCATTGGCTTCGATTGTTTCGAGAATATTTCTTCATTTGCGCATCGACGCAACAAATGTTGCGGACGCAAATTTTGCGCCTTGGATGCAAAACATGTTTTGAATTTTTTCAAAAACATTTCTTGCTTCCTGGCCGCAATTTGCTTCCAAAAAAGTGTTTCCTCGTTTGCCCGGGCCTTAAGAATCTAGGAATTTGACCCTTTCCATAGACCTCTTTCCATATAAATTCCTCGTACACACAAGAAAAGGCTGTTATAATTTGAAAACATCGAAATAAAAAAACTGTGTTTTGCTTACTTATTGTATTTAGGCCCACTGTTTAGGCCAGTCTAAAATCTGATCGTTCTGAATTTATAACTCCGAGACTTTTTAACATATACAGAAATGGGAATATGAAACTGCTGCAGTTCCTTCTTATTTCACTGTTCCACAAGATTGTATCTGATCTTGAACCATTTTAACTGTTTTGATAGGTGTGCCCAACTTGCTTACGATAAAGGCTACAGGACAATGGGAATCCAATTCTACGGTGAGTATGGCTGACGTAATAAGTCTAGTATGGCTGTAGTTTTTCTCTTCTTATTACAAACGTACTTCTTCGTACTTTAAGGGAAAGAAATTTAACTCTTCTTATTTTCCTTCCTTTCTTTCTTTCGCTACCTCCTCCGCAGAAGCATATAAATTTTCATTCACAGAAGCATATAAGCACATCTACGCCTTCTAACCTATTTTCTAACTGCCCATGGTCAAAGGACGATTTCTAAGGACACACTGTAGCGATGACCACATATTTTCATTTTCTTTAGGTGAATGTTGGGCAAGCATGAGAGGACATCTTGATTACAAGAAACATGGAAAATCTGACACTTGTGTTCATGCAGAAACACGCGAAGCATGGGGAAGATGCAAAAAAGGTGTTGATGTTGCATGCACTGGAGAGGCATTGACTAACTTTGTCTACAGAATAGCACCAACAGGTATATATCTACACTACCCAATTTCTTCCAAGTTAGAATCAAAGGAATTCAGTGTATATTTACAAATTATACAAAGGCAACTGGTTTCATCCCAAGTTTTGATTTCCTTTTTAAAAGCTGCAACAGACTCTATATTCTTTGCATCATTGTCTGGGGTATTCCACGGTATAGCTCCCTTAAATCTCAAGGAGTTTATCCCTTATTTTATTGTGTGAGACCTCTGAGGAAGCTCGCATGAAACTTGTTTGCTCAAGTTACAAGCTGTATCTTTGTTTGGAATTCTTCCAGAGGTACGACGGATTAAAGTTGCTATTGAACCTTTATTGAACCTAACTGAAATTTCCTCTTCAGCTTGTGACACATACTATGAACCTAAAGGCTGCTTCGCAGATAACCAAAAAATGCCACGCCCTCTACCTGATTACGTAATGAATGAGAGAGACTACAGCCTTAAAAACTGGAATGGACACTTGATCGATTGGAAAAACTGGAACACGTATTCTCCTCAAATGATTTGCAGATGTGCTCAGAAGGCAAAGCAATTGGGACGCAAGACATTTGCAATTCAATTTTATGGTAATTATTTTGCTTTCGATTTTATTATGGAAGGGGACGACAACTTTGGTAATACACCAATATCTCAAATCTAGAAATCCCTAATCCTAATCCTGACCCTAAACCGAACGCTAACCCTAACTCTAGCCCTGAACCTAACCCTCCCCCTAACCCCAAAACTTATCCTAAACCTAATTTATTTCAATGTTAACCCTAACCTTACATTTATCTCTAGGTTTTGATATGTTGGCGTCCTCCTACAATTTTGATTGGAAATAAGGCAATAGGCTTTATAATTGTTGTTGTTATCACCAGAAACTAGAAGTTAGCGTTCGTGGTCCAGAATAAATACTGTATAGCATAGGCTGACAGATTAGAAACGCCTCTGTGAATTCCACGGAGGCGTTTCAAATTTGTGTGTTCTAACAGTGTGAATTCGGCCAATCAAATTACGTATGATCAGCACCAAACACAAATAAAGGGTCCGTTTCTTCGGTTTTACCATCCTTCCAATTGCAATCTTCTGCGGCTGGAAAATAACAGACTTCATAACTTCAATCTTTCAGCCGAATTTTATCAGAAAACTGAGAAATATTGAAACAGATCTTTCGCTACCTTTACGAAAAATTAACAATTGGCAAACGGCTATTTCTTTTCGTGGACCTAAGCTTTGGAATCACCTTGAACTTTATGTTAAACATCATTAAAAATGCTTACACTGCTTATAAAAATGATTATTGTGTTATATTATGTAGTATCTTTTTTTAATTTGTAGATGTTTTTGCCACGGCCCCCTGAAAAACAGTTCCGATGAATTGACCGTGCCTAAGTAAGTAAAAATGAATGAAAATGAAAAACGAACTGAAGATGCATTGACCATTCGTGCAATTATTTTCAAAGATTTGGTGCCTATGCCATTATGCTATTATTACTTGCAATTTCAGGTGAATGTTGGACAGGAGAGGAGAGCAACCTTGACGTCGCAAGAGATGGAGTAAGCAAGAAATGCCTGGCTGAAGACTATTTGGATTGCCCATACAACTCCTATCATTGCGTGGGACAAGATCATGCCAACAGAGTCTATAGCATCAAGCAAAGTAAGTTTATTCTCAAGTATAATACTATACGTTCACATGATACCGGCACACATTAAAAATAGCAAAAAATATGGGACGAATGCGCTTTAGCGAACCAACTTTATGTCATATCTCTGAGGAACTTATTTGACCAAGTACCCTACTAACCCTAACCAGACCCTCTACCTTACCCTACTAACGCTGACCCTAACCCTTACCCTATGACACATAACTTGCCGATATTGAAAGCTGGTCCGCTAAAGTGCAGACTAGCCAAAAATATGACGGTACCAGAATTTTAGCTAGCATTCACTTAGCATTCAAACGATATCTGCACAATTTGAAAATAGTATAAAATTTGACGATAATAACAAACTCCTTGCAATCTCTCCAACAACGAGGTTAGAATTTGACAACAAAGAAATGTTTCTTGACCTAAAGAATTGATCAGCCTCATTTTGAAAGCGCCGAATAATGTTCCGTTTGGTTGTTTTCGAGGGTTTACGCAATGCCGTTTCCAAATTGTGCCGCTTAAAGTTCCGTTTTCAAATTTTGTCCTGGTTTTGCAAATTGTGTCGGCTAAAATGTGCCATTTTCGTGTGAGATTTGGTCAGGATGAGATCGAAAATGAACTTCAGTTTGTTTTCAAATGCAAATTATTTGCCAATGAAAGGAATGCTTTTCTCGCAAATAAACAGTCTCTATAAAAAATAATCTGGCATCCCTTCATACGAATAAGTATATCTTTTTAATGACAAATGAGGACCTAGACTCTGTTCTACGGAGTTATAACAGTTTAAACTTTAATTTAGAATGAAACGAAATGAAACTCCCAAGGGAAATTTAAAATAAGATCCGAGTCACCTAATATATTTAGGCCTTGGTTGATTAATGTTTTGAACTGTCATTCCCTCCCCTTTTACTTGTCCTTGTGTAATAAAAACTCTATTTCTTCCTTTCCAGCCCCACTATCAGCAAGACCTTGGAACAATCCAAAAGGATCGGCAATCGCCTTTGGGAAGAAGAAGTAATCACGCTCAATCGGCTATTCTGTAGAAGAAGGTACGAATCTTCTTTATATCAAAGTAGTCAAACTAGATACCGTTCTTTTGACCAAAATCGTGAAAATTGATACCGTTCCTTATCGTAATTGATACCAAAATCGTGAAAACGCTACACTTTCCGATAGCACTTCCCAGTACCCAAACTATACGTTGTGCCCCCCCCCCTCCATCGGATTATGACCCTCTTATTAAAAAGAGAGACGATTTGCTATCGTTGTAAGATTGGCCAAGAGTACAAAACTTTATTTATTTGTAGTTTTTGTTTATTTTTGGTACTAATGATGATGTCGATCAATTTGCAGGTGAAATTGGTGATAAGTGACATCAATTTAGACAAAAGGCACCAAATGGAACAAATGTTGTCGCATTATTACGAAGAACTATAAACGCCATTTTGTGATGACCAACAGCATTTGACTTCATTGTAATTTATTTATTCTGTAGAATTAGACTGGGNCACTTCCCCAGTACCCAAACTATACATTGTGCCCCCCCCCCCTCCATCGGATTATGACCCTCTTATTAAAAATAGAGACGATTTGCTATCGTTGTAAGATTGGCCAAGAGTACAAAACTTTATTTATTTGTAGTTTTTGTTTATTTTTGGTACTAATGATGATGTCGATCAATTTGCAGGTGAAATTGGTGATAAGTGACATCAATTTAGACAAAAGGCACCAAATGGAACAAATGTTGTCGCATTATTACGAAGAACTATAAACGCCATTTTTTGATGACCAACAGAATTTGACTTTATTGTAATTTATTTATTCTGTAGAATTAGACTGGGAATAATTCATAATTCTTTGTTAATTTAATGAATTAAAAATTTTATTTAACACTGCAGATTATGTTATAGTTAAACTCATATGTAGATTATATTCCTATCAAAAACTTTATCGAAGAATGAAAATCGTTTCTTCTGATATAGCGCTTTCCCTAGGGAGCCATTCGGGGAGTTCGGAAATTGTACCTTGCATGTGTTTCTTTTGACCGAAGTAAAATCACTGAATATATTTTCCAGACTGAATCGTTTCAACTGCGACTTGAACTGTGTATCGCTCCAACAAAAAGTGTACGATATTTCTACGAGAACAAAAGGATTTCTTCAATATTTCAAGGATTTCTCCGGAAAAGAAAAGGATTTCTAGGATTTCTAGGAGTGATATGTCCCTTGCTACAACTAAAGTCTGTCTCAAATTAGAGGCCACTTGAAAACGTCCGCGAATATAAACAATTGAAGTGTTTTGCATGATTAATTTTGCGTTATCGCACATCTCATGTGACATGTAATTGAGACAGACCTTAACAATGAAACTTTGTGAAAAGTCGGCCAGAAATTCATGAGCCTCGTTCTGATGCCGATGCAGTGCTCTAAGGCTAGGCCCAATGAGCTTCCCTCCCAAACAACCGATACTGAACGCTTCAAAAATGGTGTTCTAGTTAGATAATAGACAAAAGCAAACCTACAGTACAAAGATGAGCACTTCGTCTTTCTGTGACTTTCTAGTTCCTTCGTTTCTATGGTAAGAAATGTTTTTATACAACCAAGAATTTTGTTGTTGATTACCACAGCTTCTGACAACTTTCTTCGACCATAAATGGCGGTAGCCTACATTTGAACTATTCCTGGGATCGAGGTTGAGACACTGATGTCCTATTGGTTAATTTTTGGCATACTGCTATCTTATTGGTGCAATGATGATGGCCAGACTCTCAGATAGTCCCAGTTGCAGCTGAGTGCCAGTAGTGATTACTAAATAAAAGTCTGCTACAAGAGGCATGGCTTCTTAAAAATAAAAACGAAGTCATTACCACTTTTATTGCCATAACCTTTCAACAACAACCATACCAAGATTCTTCTTCCGTATTTTGAATATAAATCATGTGTCAACCAGTTTTGAGGTTGTGCCATCATCAAATAACTAAATCGCAAACCGGAAAAGCTACAGATTTCTGCTTGTAGTATCCTGTACTATGGACACCCTATAACACTGTAATTGTTTAGTAGATTTTATGTAAATAACCATGTCGTACGATTGCATATTGAGTGCAGTACTACACAAGCATGTTAATGTGTTCCTACCCTCTCGCCTCCCCATCTCGGGGATACGAACTTTATAAGCTAAGGTTTTCATGAAGATTGTACCAATTTTGCTCTATCAATTTAGGATTTACGGTGATCTTATTTTNAATTTTTGTAATGAGAGGAGGTAACAATTGGAAAAAAACGTATTTGCGAGGAGTCCTGATGGCGTTAAATGCGAGGTGGGGAGGAGGGGTTAATTTTTTGACCCCATGTACACCCACACAGTTCTAGAACAGTAAATGTGGAGAGGATCGGCGACAGTAGATAATGTTGACATGAAATTATTTATTTTATTGCTGAGATTTCAGTCAGTAAGGGAACTTTGCCAATATCAAAGAGATCACATTTTGAAAATTACTGTTAATGAGTTGCCAGATCCATTGATGACTTCATTAACAGCCAGAGTTTGTTAGGAGCACCAAGTAATTAACCTTGATGAAGAAATATCAATTGGCAATTGCCCCAAATTTGATTGTTAGCCCAAATATCTCGGAATTGTTTCGATTGTATATATTAACAATGCCTGTAAATATCTTAGATGCTTGATTTATTGTTTTGATTGTATGCGCAAATAATGCCTATTGTTACAACATTCCTGATTCCTATGTCTATAGGTATATAGGTATATAGGTATATAGGTGTATTCCTTCCGGTTGAGCAAAAGCCCCTCCATAATGTTTTCATTCTTCAAACATAAAAAGAAACAATAAAAATTACTTTAGCCTTTTGGCTATTAACAATAGGCATTATTTTTGTAATAGTTGCGTCAAATTTTATAAATCTTTTCCCCAATGTTTTTCATGTAAATGGCCACGGGGTAGCCATAATCTCTTGCTCCTCGTGGTATCGTCTTCGTAATATTGTAAAGTACAATGCCTGCCAAAAGTCTTGGAACACCTCAGCTAATTTTGCCTTGTTATGCGATTTCCCCCTCTCCCCCTTAGAACAATGTTGTTCTGTGACGATAAAATAAGGCTGACACCACGATTCGCGACTCTGATGAAAGGCTAGGACAATAGCCTTGCAAATCAACATTGTTTGGGGGGGAGGGGGTGCCTCTACTAATCTCTACTGATAGAATTGCGGAAAAGTGTGTCATTATCAAGAAAGGGCCTAAGTGTTCCAAGGACTTTTGGCAAGCATTGTAGTTTAAGTAGCGTAATGCGTAATTAGTAATGTGTCATGTAAAGTTTTAGATGGAATGTAAAAAAAATTCATTAAGTATTCTCAGATTAAGTTCGGTTTGAAATGCATGCCCTGAGCGCTAGAGAATAAAACAGAGAAATTGAAATCGTGTCAATATGCTTGTCCCATGTATGCTGTGCATCCCTCTATAAATACTATTATCAATATTTTGGTTTCTACATGCGATTTGGTTGTCATTATTCTGTTTGTGATTGACACTACCAAGATTGCTAGGCAACTGGCTACACTCAATTTGATTTGTTGCATTTTCTTCGATCTGAAGGGAAAACGAAAAATCCAAATTAAAACAAAATCAGTGCCACGAATTTCTAAAAAGACTAATATGGAATAGTTTTCAGAAACTATTGAGAGAGAAATACCCTCTACAATACGAATAAATAGTTTAAGACGGCAGATTCGACCTATGACCTGATTCGACCTATGACCTGATTCGTTATCTTTGCTCCAAAGTTTATTGAATTGAACTTTCCTGTTCGTTGTTGTTGTAGTTGTATAGCGAGGGAAAATGGGCTCTTGTCGTAAATCGAGAGGGCATGCATCTACCATGTCTTCCACAAAAAACGTTCATTTTTGACGGATTGTGAAAAATAGAACGATATATAAAAACCCGCATAAAGCCATCATTTTTTAGATTAGCCAAGGAAACACGAGATGCTTTGAAGACGTAGCATTTTGCAATATTTTTCTGTCTAGTTTTAGTGCAATATCTTACAAAATCTAGAAAACGTTTCTTCAAAAATTTTAGCCGGACGGCTTCTAAAGTAGACTAAAGTAGTGGTTCTTATATGCCAGTTTTTTCTGTACTTGAGTCTCTTGCAGGTTGTGTAAAACTATAGAAATGTAGTCGACATGGAAGCTTAAAGCCTGGTGTTTTTAGTTTATATTTCATCGAGTTATAGGCGATATTTTTAGAAAATTTCTACATAAAAATGTACAAAAATAAACATTCTAACAATAATCGAATATATTTAGCATAATCAAACAAATCTTCTTTGGCTCGTCGGTTAAAGGCTGTTGGTCAACACTGATCCTTTGCGCGCTTCGATGAAAGCAAATACCAACATCTAAACTAAGAGTGGCTAATTTGCGGCTAATTAAGTCAGTGAATCGCATTTTTGTATATCAAATATTCTACCACACTCCCGCAAAGGATCACTGTTAGCCAAGAGCCTTTAAAAAAGCAGATAATGTTGAAATATGTCTTACCACTGTGCAGCAAAATTCTTTATTCCTTCATTTTATTTACCCAAAGCAAGTTGTTGTCCCATTTTTGGATTTTGCCATGGTCTTGCTGCTTCAGGAACTATAAAGAAACAAGCAAAATTTTAATAACTGTAGCTCGTAAACTTGAACTACGGTAACAATTTCTATCTGAAGTACTTCCAAAGATTAGGTGAACAAAAAACATTTTTAGCTGTAAAGGTTGTTTTTCTCATCAAAGAATTATCAAATGAGCATCAATCGAAAGATTCTAAGCAGCAGAGTTTGAAAATTGAGAAGAATTTGAGTTTTGAGCTAAGAAAAGGGAGTTTAGTCCCATGAGAATTCTAGCAACCTTTTTGTTTCAAATCGCAAGACATCAACCTTACCACATCTGAAAGCTCATTTGATACGTGCAATCTACGTACCTTGCCTTACACAGGCACACATATACTTTTAAAGAATAGGCAAGTAGAATTTGTTGACGAAACTTAGACTGACTACCTGAATCCCTTGTTTACCTGTGCTCTTTGACTTGATGATGTCGCTTCGGTCAACAGAGACTCACAATATTACTCTGAAAAGCTTGACTCTATTTAGGCCCTCACACACATGAAATTGTTGTGACAATCAGATCAAAAGATTCCACGAATTCCAATGTGATTCAAGCATTAATCGACAGTGTGAACTTTACTTTACCCTTCTTACGTATCCTAAGTTTTCTTCATAACTGTGTTTAGAATGGGTTTTTTGCTGCAGTTCATTTCTGCGAGGTGATACCTGATAATGGGCCTAAGCAGGGTCATCTTCTTCACTGTTTCAGTATGAGTCCTTCTGCGTGTTCCTTTGGCAATCAAAACAATCAAGATTTCATTCAAATTCAACCAGCCGGATTTAAATGCTTTGGACTGAAACAATGTTAAAATCTTAAACAATACGATAATGATTGTTTTGACTGCCAAAGGAACGCAAGGCTTGTTGAGCAAGGTCTACCACAGGGATACAAGAGACTTAGGTAATCAGTCTGAAGGAAACTTACTTGCTTTGATTATGTATACGCTGTTTGCGGAATCTTGTCCTACACAGTGATATGAATTGTAGGAGCATTTTTGATAATCTTTTGCAAGGCATCGGTTACTGGGGCCATCCTTGTTGTAATAGATTCTAGACTCTTCGCCAGTCCAGCATTCACCTACAATAGACAATTGCTGCAACTCAATTTGAATATTCAAGACAAAATTTCAGCAAGCTTGTTTATAAATAGCTTGTTTACTCTTACTTTCATGGGCTGACAATGAATCGTGAACGATTCGAAACGTACAGAAAAATGATTTGAATCTTATTTACTTTTGGCCTTAGGCCACTAACATGTTGATTATGTCAAAAAATATTGATTCTGTCGCTACTAATGTATTTGTCGAATGATATGATATGAATGAAAGAAAAACATGTTTGTCATTGATCCTCATTCTACGTTTTGAGGAACTTGCGCTTCCCATCGGTCATGTACATTTTAGCAAGTCTTTGGCAGGGCTGAGGAGAGAGGGGGTCAGGGGGTCAAAAACCCGGGGCCCATAGCCTTAAGGGCCCATAAATCGTCACTCTGTGTTTTATGTAGGTTCTTAAAGAAATGCGTACTTTGAGATTATGATTCTTCTGCATAATGACAGGCTATTTTGTTGATATGAAAACTGTTGATATGAAAAATGGCCACCAGAGCGATTCTAGCAACCTTAGTTTTCAAAATTTTTCAGGAGGACATGAAAGTTTTTACGGGGCCCCCCGCAGATGAGTGTGCCTTTGGCGTACCAAGTATCTTTTGTATTGCAAGGAACCAATATTTCAATCTGACCCGGGGCACATAAATCCTCTCCGCAGCCCTGCCTTTGAGGTCTCTTAATTTCGTAATACACGTATTTTTTTATAAGAAACCGCTTATAAGAAACTCAACTCTCAGATCGCCAAAAAGTTAAGAAACTCCAGTACTGGAAAAATATAACTTAACAAACTATTTATTTTAATAAAGGAAATTATTAGCATATTTTTACTTTCTTTACACTTGTTTCCTGTATCATATTACTCAGAAGGTACTTGATTGAGTAATATCTAAAACTGGAAAGGCTTTCAAAAAACTTCGTTTTGAAATGTTTAGGAGGGTACAGGAAGTAACCATGAAGATTGTTATGGAATTCGTATGAAACTCGTAAGAAACTTTGAGTACTGAAAATCTGATAATTTTAAGAAACTTTCAGTACTGGCTAAAATTCTTAGTTTCTTATAAAAAAAATACGTGTACTAAAAAAGCTCCATGCCTCAGAGCGTTTCTTAAACTCAGTGTTGTACCAGACAACACCAAATTTAAATAAGTGATGTTAGGACTTCATAGGTAGAAAACCGTGGAAGTTAAGGGAAAATATACATTCGAGTTCATAGCTCAAAGCATTTATTGAAGTCATAAAGAAAAATCCAACTCACGTCGGATTTTAGCTGCAAGGGAAATTTCATTCTACTTTACATCCTTGAANTTTGTTCATATGAAAACTGTTGATATGAAAAATGGCCACCAGAGCGATTCTAGCAACCTTAGTTTTCAAAATTTTTCAGGAGGACATGAAAGTTTTTACGGGGCCCCCCGCAGATGAGTGTGCCTTTGGCGTACCAAGTATCTTTTGTATTTCAAGGAACCAATATTTCAATCTGACCCGGGGCCCATAAATCCTCTCCGCAGCCCTGCCTTTGAGGTCTCTTAATTTCGTAATACACGTATTTTTTTTATAAGAAACCGCTTATAAGAAACTCAACTCTCAGATCGCCAAAAAGTTAAGAAACTCCAGTACTGGAAAAATATAACTTAACAAACTATTTATTTTAATAAAGGAAATTATTAGCATATTTTTACTTTCTTTACACTTGTTTCCTGTATCATATTACTCAGAAGGTACGTAATTGAGTAATATCTAAAACTGGAAAGGCTTTCAAAAAACTTCGTTTTGAAATGTTTAGGAGGGTACAGGAAGTAACCATGAAGATTGTTATGGAATTCGTATGAAACTCATTAGAAACTTTGAGTACTGAAAATCTGATAATTTTAAGAAACTTTCAGTACTGGCTAAAATTCTTAGTTTCTTATAAAAAAAATACGTGCACTAAAAAAGCTCCATGCCTCAGAGCGTTTCTTAAACTCAGTGTTGTACCAGACAACACCAAATTTAAATAAGTGATGTTAGGACTTCATAGGTAGAAAACCGTGGAAGTTAAGGGAAAATATACATTCGAGTTCATAGCTCAAAGCATTTATTGAAGTCATAAAGAAAAATCCAACTCACGTCGGATTTTAGCTGCAAGGGAAATTTCATTCTACTTTACATCCTTGAAAACATAGGCGAAGGAGCCAGGGGGCTGGGAGGGCGGCAGCCCCCCTAACGTTGGAAAAATTTACCAAAATCAGCCTTCATCGGGCAAAAATCCACCCTAAATCGGGCAAAAAATTCGGTAAACAATGGTCTTTTTATCGGGCAGCTCCCTGATTTTATCTTCCGGTACGCTTATGCTTGAAAATTGGTCAAGGAACTCTTACAGATTTGCATCTAGACATATTCATGTCCATAGTGAGTTAGAGTTTAAGTTATTTTCTGGAAAAGTGTCGTAAAAATGTGCGCGTTTCGACGTGTTGTTGTTGTTGTTGTTGTTGTTGTTGTTGTTGAGGTTTCTTTTTGCAAATCTACAGTTAATCCCAAAGTTATTCATACCCATGCCAAATTCTGAGTATTTTGAATCGTCTTATTTGTGGACCAATTTTATTGTGGCTGAAGTGACAAAAGACCGAAAGAAGCACTACAAGAGAAATTTCAAGGAATACAATATTTTGGGGAATTAGTCCGCAAATAAAACGACTCAAAATACTCCAAATTTGGCATTGGTATTAATAATTTTGGGTCTGACTGTATACCAATTACCAAATTGATCCTTGATATGCTGCATATTATCTCAATTGCTTGATTTAATGATAGTTAGTTTAGTATCTTACATGTTACTGAACCATATTACAAAATCGAAAGAGATGATTACTAAATCGACTTTGAACCCATGCCATCCTATGCTGCCATTCAGTCATTCAGTTCGGTTTATCTTTGGTGTGCCAATATTATCATGCAAATCAAACTTAATAATGATATCGTAAAATCTGGTTGTTTTGCCTAATAATATGCTGTTCCACAAGATACTTTTGCTCAAACTAGCGTTTTTGCAACGAAAAGAAAGCCACTATTGTCTCGGATATTAGCTTAAACTTTGATTTGATTGCACAAAAAGAAGTTCCAAAAGAAATTTATGGCCATCTATGTCCCCACCCCGTCCCAAGCTCAATAACACATCAAATTGTCGTTTTAGGTTCAAGTTTTTTAAAAGGCTTACCCAGTCAGTTATGATTGCCTTTAGCAGAGGAACAGGGTGTCTCATTCACTAGAAAAAGAGCAATGACTAAATGTATTCCCAAATTTATCCATCTGCAAATTTGATTTATGAAATTATTCAGTGAAGAAACCTTGGAAACCTAGGTTGGGGTTAGACTTACGACGTGATTCCTTGTATTCGTTCAATTTTTTTAATCTGATGTTTTCATTTTCTCTCATACAAGTTTGAAGCCATAATATCATTCAATTCAATGCGGAAAACTGAGACTCATGTAATCAGTCTAGGTTGGGGTGTTAATAAATCTTGCAGCTTGATCAGCGAGGAAACAGATTTTCTTAAACCACCCGTGTCTTGACAAATGCTTCTATCAAAGAAAGGCAGATTCTATAAAACAGTAACCGTTGTTTTTGATCGACATGCCATAGTGTTTAAAAACAAAGCGATTTTACGGTCGGTTAGTCATACTGTATATGTAAACAAAGAAATCCGCAAGAGATAGCTTAAATGTACAATCTTGGACAAAACGATAGGGAATGTTGTTTTTCTTTCTTGGTTACTTAAGTAAAAGCCCCCCTTTCTCCCCAAATCAATGTTGTCGAATGTTTTTGACATGCTAGCTATCTACACAATTTAGGCAGCCACAAACACCAACATTGACTTTGGGGGAGGAGGTTTTCGTTAACATTTCCCGCTCCTAAACTGGCAAAATTCCCTACACCTTTTGTCCAGGATGGTAGGTGGGTAACTCACTTAATCTGCAAGCGAAAAAATGGCCAAGGAGAGAAGATACATGACTATGGATACGAGTATCGATAGGAAATAAAGGATAAATCTAAATTTGTATTTATCTTGTTCAAAAGCTGTGCATGAAGTATGTGAACTACACACAACAAAATTTCGTGGACTGACGGAACCATTTGCTAAATAGTTTCGTCTGACACTGATCACAGCAAATTGTCAGATAAGACGCGAAAAAGAAGAAAAGGAGTAAATGCAATTCAAGGTCTGTACCACACGACAACTTTACAACGCAATAAAATGCGAGATTTGCATTACCTACCCCCTTTATCTACCGCATTAGACAGATGAAATTCAGGCAGTATATGTTTAGATCTATCCTTTATTTTTTATGCAATTCCTTCTCTTCTCTGTTTACAAGGGTAACAAAATCCTACACTTACCATAAAACTGAACACCAAATGTTTTACGACCAAGCTTTCGTGCTTTCTCGGCACATCGGCAAATCATTTCAGGTGGATATGTGTTCCAATTTCCCCAATCTATAAGATGACCATTCCATTTTTCACTCGAATAACTCCTCTCCGTCTGGACAAAATCTGGAATAGGGCGTGGTGCAAGTGATCTGTCTGCGTGGCAGCCTGCTGATTCATAGTATGTGTCACAAACTGAAATAGAAATCAATCGAAATTTGCAAAGTTGTCTTTAGCCTACGCGTAGACCCCTCTTCCGAAAGTAGACCCCCTTTCGCAAGGGGGGACTACGCGTAGGCTACGTTTTATTTGGGCCAATCAAGGCAAATCTAGGCTAAATTCAGGCCAGCCTGCAAAAGTCTGCAAAGTCTTGCATTCCTCCCTTGGTATCACATCAGAATCGCAACTAGCTCGTAAAGTGGAGCGACCCTCAAATTTGCTTGATATCACAGAGCCTGTTTTTAGAAATTACATCAATTTTAACAAATCTATTGCAGTGGTTTCAGATTTTGTAAAAAGGGCAAATGCTTTGAAATAGCAAATTTCCTTTTAGTGCTGTTTGGGACGGGATGTTGAATATGCATATGCAAGTGTTTGACTTTTGGTATCCTTTATCTCATTCTGTTTTTCCACTCTTCTTACATAAATCGTACTAAATACATTGAATTGAATTGGTCGATGCATACAACATATAATTTCAAGAATGATGACCACAAAAACAGAATCAGGAAAACAGCACAGTCACAGTCACTTACCGTGAGGAAGGTCTCTTGAAGGAATTACTTATGCCACGCCCTAAACACACCTATTTTCTATTCAAAATTGAAGAGGGTTCCATTTCATCAAAAGCAAATTATTTCTGGAAGAAGACTGATCATTTTTCAAGACTCGCTGCATATAAACGCAAAAAAGTTCTTTAAAGCTCAGGGCGTATTATTTTTATCTTCCTTTCTACTGAATCCATTCAATTCATCTGAATTCAAGTTTGAACGCAAGAGAAAGAATCCAAACTTTGGCTTTGTCTGTGCTAGCCAGAAAATGTTCTGAAACACTACAGTTTTGCAGAGGAAGACTATGGAACTAAAAAAATCAGCACTTAAAAAATAGCCGGTAAGAGGCTCCTTATATGTAATACGGGACGACTGCACTTTAGCGGACCAGCTTTAAGTCATATCTCTCGAGAACTTATTTGACCAAATACCGTACTAACCCTAACTAAACCCTACCTTACCCTAACTAGCCTTAACTTACCCTAACTAAACCTAACTTACCCTAACTAGCCCTAACTTATCCTAACTAAACCTAACTTACCCTAACTNCTAATATCTTCTTAGCAAATACAAGATTTGATGAAAGCAAATAAAGTTTTCTATCGGGTGAACCAAAATTCCAATTTCTATTGATGCATTTTACTTCGCAACTCAGTGTTAAAAATTCATTGCACATTTAAAAAGCTAACTTAGATATGGAAACTATTTGGCTGAAATTGGCAGAAAATTCTTGCAAAATTGATACCAATCGCAAATAAATATGAATAGAAATAACTGATTTTAACAAACAACTTTTATCAGAGCTGCTTTTCGCCAAAATATGGCTCGTTAAACGCTGCACGTTTTTTCTGACTCACAAGGTATTTACTAAAGTTTGACTAATAGACAATAACGCTAAAGATGGCGGCTCCAAAGAATCCGTTGTGCTTTGCTGCAAAGCATGCTGGTAAAAAGCTCCCTGACGACCACCTAACGACATAAACATTTCGGTCTGCCATTTCGACTAGCTAGCATGAATTCGAATCGACCTTGAATTCGAATGCAACATGGTTCGAAAGGAAACCTTTCCAAAGCAGAAAAACTAAAATTTTGATTCAAATTGAAGTGTCAATCAAAGATTCGCGTTCGAATTATAAAATTTGTTTACATTGGTTACTTGTTCCGAACTTTACAACCACTAGCTAGTCGAAACTGCAGACCAAAATTTGCATGTCGTTAGGTGTTCGTCAGGTAGCTTTTTGCCAGCATGCTTTGCGCGGCCACCATCTTTAGCATTATTGCTCTTGTACTCGTGCATGCATCGTTACCTGACAATGGTTTGGTATAAAAAGTAAATGCAAATGCAGCTGATTCAAGACAACTTACTGGCAAATGAACTTCGGCAAATAATCTGTCCATTTCTCCCAATTAACCATATACCCAGCATATACAGTTCTGTCTTCTTGTCTTGCATTTAGTATCTATGAAAAAACCATTCATTCATTCATTCATTGCTTATTTTAAGTAGGCTGGAAAGATTTCTAGCTATATTACAGCTAATTTAGGCCTACTATGCATGCCGCATCCAGGCATGGGACCCCTAGTTTAACGTCCCTTCTGAAGGACGGCGAAGTGAGTTTGGTCAGGCATCTGGAAGGTCACCCATCCGGATTTTGACCGTACGCGATCAAGCTTAACTTCAGTCACCTAACGGCCGCTCGGCCACTCACCCCATGTTTTGTTAGCCAGCCCTAGGAACCTGAATTCATGAGAGTATCGACCAGCATAGGTTCCAAATCTTTAAATTGGTGTAACAAGATAGGGGTAAAATTCTATGACGTATTTCTTTGAATTGAATGGCTTGAAGGAAACTTTAGCTATTTTACAATATTTCTATTGTTCGACTTTTCAGAAATCTTCAATATTTTTCGAAATTGCAGCGTAGTTTATATTAAAGTAATTTGAGGACGAGACGTCATCAAATTTCTAAATTGTAAACCAGAAAGTTCGAGTTCTGCATGCTATAAGAGCTCTGTCGAGAACATCAGCAACAAATTTTAATTGGTGGTGCAGGAAAAAGTTCAGTTTGAAAATCAGTTCTTGTGATTTCAGAGTATGCTTCAAAATTAGGTAGCCTGTAAAAGCACAAATTCCCACATATTCAAAGCCGTTTCAAGACTTAAAAACTGCTGTCAATTAATTTGGTCCTTGAAGCAAATGCACATAAAGAAATATTCATGATCGAAAATACAATCAAACTTCGATGTTTTTTTCTTCAAAAAATGTCACTTTTTATTGGGCCCATCTACCGGGTGAGTCAGAAAAAACTTGGGGTGTTTGCCAATTTTTATTGATGCAGTTTAATTTGCAAATTCGTTTCTTTAAGTACATTGCATAGAAGAAAAGGTAACTTAGATATGAAAATTTGTTTGGTCGAAATCGGTCTTTCCAGTCCAGAATTACGAGCGATTTTAGTAAAATTGTGTTTCGCAAGATTGCTAAAATAGGCCTTCGATTAGGTTCATATTCTGCACGTGTGATCTTCTAAACCATGGCTATCACATTGTTTCTCTACCAAAAACTTGAAACAAGGCATGCATTGTATTAGAGCACAAAAAAAATAACTAATGTTACTTATGTTGTTTTCCTTGAGGACTAGTCATTTAATTGTCATTGTTAGCAAGCTGAAGGTTCTTTTACTAGCGATACTTTTCACCAAAATGGCTATATCACAAAATTGCAAATAAACAAGGAAAGAAATCATCAATTTTAACAAACTAAATTTCTAGAACTAATTCAACCTTTCTTCTGCAATATAAAACTTCAACACTCCCGATTTGACTTGTTTTTCACCAACATATGGCTTGTTAAACGCCCCACGTTTTTTCTGGCTCACCCGGTATATATCGTATCAAATCTTGTCCAATAAGTTAACAAACCTCGTCGTTCATTGCCCTGTCATTGAGTTTGTCTTTATAGCAGCCGATTGGTTCAACCTTTACAAGACAAGAGTCCACTGCGGCAAAAGAAAATTAGAACTTGAAGGAAAATTCCTATAACGTTATGACAAGGAGGCATTTTCTCATATCATCAAAGAATGATATAATAATCTATTTTAACAGACACAAAAGTAATCCCAAGAACATTATAAATATATAAGGAGAGTTCAACTGTGTGGTTATTCTTAAAATCTCAGGGGACTGATTACTTAAAATTGTGCTCAAGTTTCGAATGCTAGAGGGAGCAACTTTATACTAAAATGTTCAATGACAAATCTTTCAGTTGCAATGAACAAAATTTCTGTGAGTGAATAACGCAAATTTGACTTACACGACGATGAATCTGCTAAAGCAACAATTACTGCAGCGGCCAGCACAGCACATTTGGCATACCTGAAAGGAAATGGGATTATATTTCACCTTCGTGTATTTTTTACAAGAAAATAAGAATTTAATTTATTACTCAAAGCTTCTTAAAATTCTCATAAAGTGAGTACATAAAGAACGCCGGTCAACCAGCATCCTTTGCGGTCACGCTTTGCAGAGAATGTTGTCATATTAAAATGGCCGCCGCAGTCGAAAGGCAACAAGCGAAGCGCGCAAAGGATGCTGGTTGATTGGCGTTCTTTAAAGTGTCTTAAAGGGTTTCTCAACCAGCTTCCCGCGCGTCATCTCTTTGTATTCACCATATTCACGGGCCATGAAAATGGCTACAACAAAGGCCAACCCAGATATGGCACGTGCAAGGCATGCTGGTTGAATTGAAACAGACCCTTTAAGCGTGTCTTAGATATTTCCTTTACGTTCTGTGAAAGTGAAGAAAACGGTTCATCTACATCGAGTGCGTTTCCAAAAAACAAGTGAAAATAAAATGAGAATATGCAATCGATTTTCTTGACTAAAAAGAAAGGTTTCTGAAACGATTTTGTCCCAGTACCGAAGTTTCTCAATTGTTTAGTGATCTGATAGTATGATTCTACCGTGTGCTTTTTGATATCTTGAATATGTTCAGAATTAGAGATTTTCTGTCTTCAAAAAGTAACTAAAATTTTGAACAAATTTATAATCATCGTAGCTTCCAAGTGAATTGAAGAAAGTTGGTGGAATTTCGAAGGAAACCATAGTTCATGAAGGTCAACAATACGAAAGCAAGCAGAAATCTGTCGCTTTTCTCATTTACGATTTAGCAATTGATGACGTCACAACCTCAAAACTAGTAAAGACATAAAAGACGCTGTAATTCTGAAGATAATGAAGGTGTCAAAAATCGCCGAAATCCTATTACAGCAGAGTGGCTGAAGTTCTTTTCAAGCCATCCAATCAAAAGGAAGATGCAATAACCATTTGTGCAATATTTTTTAAAGATTTGATGCCTATGCTGTCAAGGTTATGTCAACAAGTTCTAATTACTTACACGAAATAAAAAAACAAAGAACAACTTTCTAAAAAACTAAAAAAAACACATTTGCAAAGACTATGATTAAAACTATGATGACAAAAAACTATGATGACAATCCAAACTACTTTCACTTCATCATCAATCCACCCTGTCTGTATATGTATTACTCTTTTTTTCACTTAAGCCTCTTATTAAAATTAAAGTAGATTGATAGATTAGTATTTTTCTAATTCTTTATAACCTGTAGCAATGTTTTACTTTCATCGTATATTCAATAATTGTTCTTCATAAAATACTAATTCACGAGAGGGGCATATGGCTCGAAAGCTCTTTTGAGTCTTTTCATATGTACTTCAGCAATATTCTGTTGTTAATTGTATACATACATAAATGTCACTATTTTACTTGCAAAATTTAGCTTTTCTATTATATACTACATTAGTTGCAATGTATTAGTTTTAAATTTGCTGAGAATATACATTGAATACTTGAATACTTGAATACAAGATAGTGTAAAAATGACTTACATTTTCGGTTTTATCTTTGTCCAGCAAAGTAACAGTGTCTTGACGTAAGTGAAGGTTAGGCTGCTGAGAAGTGTCTTTTATATCTTATTTGAGAAAAACACATTTCGACATTGTCAATAGAAACAGCCTAATCCAAGAATTTACACCCAAACATGATTCTATTTAACAGGAAATCGTCTGTATGCATCTAAATGCATCTACCTGCCCATGAAAATCAAGTGCTATCAGAATACTGTCTGATCTGTGTTGCTGGGGCGTGTTCAACTGACCTATCGCAAAAGAACGCACTTTTTCTTCCCAAAAGTACCTTATTTTGAAAATACGATCTCAAAATCCGCTGAAAAGACAGTTTATATAAAGTTAGATGAAAAAGAAAGAAACCTTGATAGCCTTGATAGAAACAAAAACTTTCTTTAGATGAAATAAATGCTAAAAACATTTTATTGTTATATAAAGTTTTTGCTTTTTAACTAAGAGGGTGTCGACCGGGGAAGTGAAAATGTCACAGTGACACGGCAAACAAAATGTCAAGTAACTTGCAAAAGGCCTCGCCAAAACAACAGTTTCGTCTCGTCTGCTTTTAGGATTTCCTATAAAATGGAGTAGGCACTAATAAAAGCCTGCTGGCATAGGTGCCCTTCTTCTACTTCAGGCTGTGCCTGTTAGGGTTATCAATTTTCGATGAGAAATAAAGAATTTTAGTACTGAAGTTTCTTAAAATTCCAATTCTTTGTGAATTGCAAGTTTCTTAAATTGCCTGAAATTTTCGTTGTTTACACAAGCGAGGATTTCCTGTACTTTCATAGGCATTTCGCAAGGATTTTGCAACGAATTTTGTGAAACCTTCCTCTGTCTAGATATTACTCAAGGAATACCGAGCAATACGGTACAAGAAACATGCAGAAACATGCTTTGGATTTCCTGGACCAAATGAAACAAGTTTCTTCGATAAATGTTTCTTTCCAGCACACATTTACTGAGAAATAGCGGACTTGCCACTTTTTTGAAGCCAGTTTTTCGGATGATAGACATAGTTTAAACTGACCAAGCAACATCTCAAAAGATAGCCAAGCCCTTCAACAACATGCTGATACTAAACCTGTGTTCATAACTTTTCCTTAAAGAAAGCTGGGCGCGATCTAGCTCGTGAAGTTTTTTTGGGTCACTCTGTGTATATATAAGGACTGAGCGGTAAAGCATTTTGATCATAATCGTTAGTATGCACCCTTTGTGTTTGGTTTGATTGAAAACATTATTTCAACTTTCAAATGCATTGTTCACTTCAATTTCAATGGAATCATCTGGCATGAAGAACAGAAACAAACTCGAATACCTAAACATTTAGGAACGTTTCCTTTTCATGAGGCATTTTAGCCTGTGTTCATCTCAACACGGGTTGAGTTTTGAAATATCGCTTATTTGCTTTGCCTTTATATTACTTTTCAACACGGGCTGAGATTATGTCACATGATATGAATACGGTGGAAACAAAGGAAACAGTGGGCTGCCAATATATCAGAATGCAACGATTTGATTTAGGGTGTGTTTGATTGGTACTAATTCTGAAAACGATAGACTTGGTAGACTTGAAACTTGTGTTTGATTGACTCCGAAATTCTCAAAACGGTAGGTTTGGTATGTTTGGAAGGCCTTCTGAACCTTCTGCTCCAAAAGGCAGAAGGTTTGGCAGACTTTGAAGAGATTCTCGTTTTCATTAGCGAGCAACCATGGCGAATACGAAACATACCGTTTTTGAGACTTTTGTGTGTTTGATTGGGAAATAGATGTCCGTCTCTGCGATGTCTCCTGTTTTCAGAATTTGGTAGGTTTGGAATTACCAATCAAACACACCCTAAAACACGCCCTGAGCTGCATCTTTTTCCATCTGCATGGACATTTTCAATAATGTCAGCCCGCTGAAGTTTCATCACGGGCTGAGTTGCCGAGCTAATTTCAGCTCGTGTTGAGTTTCACCTCGGCCTCAAACTCAGCCCGTGTTGAACTAAACACAGACTGAAGTTTGAAGTTCCTCATGTAAAGGGCCTCTTAGACACACTGATCGATTCAAAGTTCGAGATTAAAGATTTTTAAAGCTTAACGTTTAACAGAACTTTTACTCACTAGCAGATTCAACAATTTAGGCACAGGGAAACCAGGAAATAATTGTTGCTAAAAATAAAATTTGTAAAAAACATTTGTCTTTTTTTGTCCCCTGTGCGCTTAGTCATTTTTGTACCTTAGTCCCCTGTGCTCCGCGAAAGACTGCGTATCGATAGGGAGCACAGGGGACTAAGGTACACAAATAACGAAGCGCACAGGGGACAAAGAAAGACACATATTTGTTACAAATTTTATTTTTAGCAACAATTATTTCCTGGTTTCCCTGTGATTTAGGTTCAAGATTATCAACGCTTGAAGTTTAACAGAACATTTCATGATGAAAGAAATCTCTCGTATTTTACCCGATTTCTTAAGCCTATACTTTCCATTGATATGATATCCTTTGACGATCAACTTTTGGTGAGTAAACCGTCCGATTATAGCATCTCTGAGTCGGCAACAATTTGGCAGACCATCTTAAAACAAAACAGTCAAGATTTCATAATTTATTTTTCATACATTAATCAGTGTTCATGAGTCCTTAATTTTCAAGTTGATCATAAATTATAAGATTGAAATTAAAAAAAAGATACCAATACATACGTCCATGTATTATACTCTAATTTGAGAATCGATAAACTAATCTACTTGCTCTTAAAGAGCAATTGTCAGCCAGGGTCCTTTGCGGGCACGCCGCAATTTCAGACTGTCTAAAAATCAAATTTGGCCTAAGCTGAAAATAAGGATCCACACTGCAATAGCTGAGTTGAAAGAAAAGTCAACTAAAGTGAAACTTTTCAAGCAGTTCAACTAGACTGCAGCATGGATCCATATTTTCAGCTTAGGAAAAATTTGATTTTCAGACAGTCTTAAACTACAGCGTGCCCGCAAAGGACTCCGGCGGGTGACAATGGCTCTTTAATATCAAATTTTATTTCTAGCTAATTATTCTAATAAAAAACTACTTTTTGATTTAAATCTACTTTTATGGAACGGAGAAGACATTCTTTCACAAATCTTGATATCACGCAAAATCTTGGATGACTACCAACGGCTGGTGCCCTTATTTGAAGAGGCTGCTGACCCTCAGTTCTACTTACTACCGGTTGTCCCAAAAATATATCGACAAGTTTGAAAAATGACTAATATTCGATTACAAGATCAATGTTGAAAATTTTCTTTAGGACTTTAATAGATAAAGGACCGAATTATATTTCCATCTATAGCTGATCTTTTTGATAGGTATAAATTGGCAGTTTGACTGTTTTGAGTAACACCTGGTTTCAAGGCATGCTGTGAGAATGCAACGATGGGTATCAGATAGATTCAGTGTCTAAATTAAGCATTTCACTTGGTATTAAATGCCAGAAATGAATGCACACTTTCATGCAATACTTAAGCACTGAAAAAATTGCGAAAGTTAGCTAAGAATTGCAACGTCCATCGAAAAGTATGGCTCAAAATTATGTTTTTTCAAGACATTATTCTACAGCCTTTAACTGATGAGAACGAAAGTTGATTGACTTCTAATGAACACCCTGGCTGCACTGATAATTTAGTAATATTCCTGGCTTGCAACTTTGACATGCGCACGGAATGTAGTTTTTGGAAGAACGACAGAGAAACAATAGGTCTATAGTTATGAGAACAATAGAATAATAGATATGAGAACAATACAATAAGAGCTTCTTTCTCAAGCAGTATGAGTGAGTTAGCCATCCAGGTTTCAGGAATCAGGAATCTGGAATCAGCTTTCAGGAATCAGGGCAACTTGTGCAGCTTGATTTATTTACATTTACAGCTGTCTAATCGGCCGTAGAAATCCCTTTGTTTGCAAGGAAATTATTCATCGTACTATTCCAGATTTCTAATACTTTATGTATGCTTCTATACCCACTAGCTGCTATTCGATAAATATTAAGAAATTTAATGCACCAGGTGATAAAGGCAAAGTCCATCCAAGGGCCATAGAAAGAGCCTCAGTAGGCCATTAATGGTGGTGCAAGTATGTTCCATATATTGCTATGGCCCTAGACCAAAGAAGCATATAGAATTGCTATCGTTGTTTCTTTGTCGATTCTTCGGTTTACTTTTCTTTTAAAATGAAATAAATCCATCGTATTAATAAGTTGAAATCCAACCAACCAGCCGTGGCCGCCATTTGCAATGTTGATCTATAAAGTTTATTTATTTCATTTGAAAAGAAAAGCAAAACCGAAGAATACTATTGCCTTAGTCACCTGGTATACCAAAGAATCATTATCAGTTATGTTGTCCTTTCAATGTCAATTCAATTTAAAAATTGTAAGAGCTTAGATTATTACGAATACAAAACGAAGAACGATAAATAGGCAATATTGGCAATAACGCTAAAGATGGCGGCCGCGCAAAGTATGCTGGTAAAAAGCTACCTGACGACCACCTAACGACATACAAATTTTGGTCTGCCGTTTCGACTAGTTAGCTGTGGTAAAGTTCTGAACAAGTAAACAATGTAAACAAATAAGAAAATTTTGTAATTCGAACACAAATCTTCAATTCGAATCAAAACTTTATTTTTCTGCTTTGGAAAGGCTGCCTTTCAAACCATGCTGCTTTCGAATTCAAGGTCGATTCGAATTCAAGCTAGCTAGTCGAAACGCCAGACCGAAATGTTTATGTCGTTAGGTGGTCGTCAGGAAGCTTTNAAGATGGCGGCCGCGCAAAGTATGCTGGTAAAAAGCTCCCTGACGACCACCTAACGACATACAAATTTTGGTCTGCCGTTTCGACTAGTTAGCTGTGGTAAAGTTCTGAACAAGTAAACAATGTAAACAAATAAGAAAATTTTGTAATTCGAACACAAATCTTCAATTCGAATCAAAACTTTATTTTTCTGCTTTGGAAAGGCTGCCTTTCAAACCATGCTGCTTTCGAATTCAAGGTCGATTCGAATTCAAGCTAGCTAGTCGAAACGCCAGACCGAAATGTTTATGTCGTTAGGTGGTCGTCAGGAAGCTTTTTACCAGCATGCTTTGCAGCAAACACAACAGAGTTTCTGGAGCCGCCATCTTTCGCGCTATTGTCTATTGAAGAGAAACGACTTGCAACCGAAACAGTATACATCGGCGTTTGCTGAAATTTGCGATCATGAGTTACCTAGCAATGTAAATAAATTCTCAAGACTCAATCAATTTGTTGAAGAAAGGCCAACTTGGATGTGAAAATGTATTTCAGTAAAACAGTTCATACCACGCTAGACTAAAAGACAATGTTGCTTAAAAGTTGCTTAAAAGTTGCTTAATAGTTGCTTAAAAGTTGCTTAAAAGTTGCTTTGAAATTGCTCGTAAAAGGGACTAGAAATGTCAATAAAATTGTGTTAAGTTTTATTCCCAAAACAATGACAGCGAGCATGATCATCCGCAAAAACAGATGACGAATATGTATGTATCTCTTACACGACGAAATATATGCGTTGCTTGTTAACTTCCATGGCATATTAAAAAGAACGATGCAATTTTCATCATTCTATGCTTGAGAACTGGGGGAAATTTCGTCGCAATTTCTAGTCCCTTTTGAAGACTTTTAAAAACAGCTTCCAAGCAAAATCAGTCATAACTGCAAGCAAAATCGGTCACAACTCTAGAACGGTATTAACGATTTTATTAAAATAAATTTTCACAAATATGTTACCTTGTATACTTCAAAATAATAAATAACTCATTAAAAATTCGTGCATAACTTGCGACTGCACTTTTCAGGAAACGTCGACATAATATTTTGGGTCATTCCGTCTCGATGTTTTCAGTTCCTTTCTCTTCCGACACACATCGTCCTTATTACGTTATTTGTACAACAAAATGTATCTTGTCTCTTGAAAACCTCTTTTCAACTTCTGAAATACAAGCTTGACTCCAGCAAATTTTCCCTTAACTCTCTCTGACGATTCTCCACAATAGGTGCAGTATCAGTATCTCGAGGGTTAGTGAATGATGAAAATTCATATCTTCGTNATAACTCATTAAAAATTCGTGCATAACTTGCGACTGCACTTTTCAGGAAACGTCGACATAATATTTTGGGTCATTCCGTCTCGATGTTTTCAGTTCCTTTCTCTTCCGACACACATCGTCCTTATTACGTTATTTGTACAACAAAATGTATCTTGTCTCTTGAAAACCTCTTTTCAACTTCTGAAATACAAGCTTGACTCCAGCAAATTTTCCCTTAACTCTCTCTGACGATTCTCCACAATAGGTGCAGTATCAGTATCTCGAGGGTTAGTGAATGATGAAAATTCATATCTTCGTGGACTCCCACAACTGGAGGGTCTTTCTGTCGCCTGTATTGACGAAATATAAGACCAATGAAGCTGGGCGTGTTTAACTCCGGATAGCACCATACATTGTTGAAGAAAAGTTGTAGGAGTTCTTGTTGCATTCAGTAGCCTGTAAGTATAGTTCGAAGCAACGGATAAGATTCCTGAATGCATATTTGTTTCGTAAACACACAGTTGGCTGGGTTTGTACAAACTGGTAAGTCTCCTAGGGTGTTTGTAATTGAGAACAACTTATAGCCTAGCTTTCATAGCATGCTCAACTTTAAATGATACCCAATTCTTGTAAGGATTATCCTTGACAAGAGCCAATTCTTGGTTCGAAAAATAAAAATCAACATTTGTTAGATAAGACTCGACTTGGTTTAAAACGGCAGACAAGAAACTACGCCAAATGACGTCATCCCGCCAAAATGTATGTTTTATTGAACATACGAGCTTTTTGAGTCGATAAGTCAAAAGTCTAAGTCACAAGGATGAAAATATCACAATTTGGCCTATTCCGAGAATTGCTGCTTTAAGCTAGGAGGCTCACAGCTGTGAATGTTTGCGGGTATGCGCGTATACGTTCTATGCGCACCTATACGAAACTATAGTTTCCTCTCTGTCGTGTAGAATTCATCGTTGATGACCGACGATCATTTAAGAAGACTAAAGACCTTTCATTCTTTCCCTTTGTTCATACTACATCTATTGGTGAGTAAATATTGTTCTTTTACAAAAATAATGTAGAATATGTTCCAAAACTTTGAGCTTGATGAACTGAACGTTGATAAAGAACCTTGAGACATCAGTCAGTGTGAGAAATCCAAAGAACATTGTTTGCCAAATAGTTGCGATTTGCTTGCCAAGCAAAACATTTGCCGTTTGGGCTACTCCGCAAAAATCATATCGACGAACTTTTTCTTGTGACAAACAGAAAGAGTTTGAAATTCTTCAAAAAAAATTGACTAAAAATGTTCTTCGCTCTGCTTGTCAAGCAAATTTTCCCAACATGGCAAGACGGGAAAAGATGCGAATCTCAAAAGTTTCGGACACAGTGCTTGTTCGTTTGAGCAAGGGCCATACGATAGAAAGAGCAATCATTAGGCCCATCGTTGGTGCAGAGTATATTCCGTAGATCTCTTAAATCTAGAATCATAAATAACAAACCACAATTGTCATGGCTGTTTCTCTGTTGATCCTTCGTTGTTGCTATTCTTTTCAAACGAAATAAATCCATGGTTTATGCAAGTGGGACTGCAAATGCAGCCTGACCGCCATGTTCAATTTGAAACTATAAACTGAACGGGAACTCGTTCAGTTTATGGTTTGAAGTAAAAAATGGCGGTACGCAGCCGAAAGCTGTTCGGTTGCATATCCACTTGCAAAAACGATGGATATATTTCGTTTGAAAAGAAAAGCATAAACCGAACAATCAACAGAGAAACAACAATGGCAATGCTGGTGTTTTTTATGATTCTAGATTTCAGAGATCTACGGAATGTGCTGCGGCACCGATATGGGCCTAATGAATGTTCTTTCTATGGCCCTTGGTTTGGCATGGCTTCAGAAAACTCAAAGAAAATTAGAAATGAATTAGAAGTCATATCGCTGATAGTATTGATCAGTTGTCCCATCGAAAGCAGTATCAAACATAACGAACTATCTACGTTGCAAACTATTATACTAGCTACACCTTGGGTGCTTTTCTTGGACCAACACAACAACTTGTTACGTGGTACTGCTTAAAATATTCCGTATATACAAAACTTTACAGAAGATTATGATGGGTATATCATTGTGCTAAGGAGTCAACAACTCATATTTCTAGGTGCATATATATAAGTACGAAAAAGGAACTTTTGAAGAAACATGTACGCCATCTTAGCAGCAACAGGTTGCTGCCGCTAACAACATCAAGATTGACCTTCCAATAAAAATTTCATTTCATTTTATTTCATTTCAAAATATCATACCGGCAGAAGATAGTATATTCTTTTTGTGAATAGCTTTCCTGTTGAATGTGATGTGCTCTTTATCAAACTGAGGCAACCGTATGAAATTTCAGTCTTCTCTTTGCTAAAAGATCGGCAAGAACTGGAGCTTTATATTTCAAATCACACGAGAGACTTCTACTTGGAATTTTTATCTAGTTGGTCAAATCAATTTTTGGCGTTTGAAAAATTATCAGAACACGCAAATTCTACTAATTTTACGATTTTTTATGTGTTTCATCAAATATCAAACTAATTTTGGCGATATTGGTTATCCTAGTAATTGCCTTAAAATAGTGAAGTCTGAAGTTTTGTCAGCTACCTGGTATTGAACCATACTATACAAAACTGCATAGTATTGTTAGAAGATTTATCTTATTGTATTGTATTGTATTGTTTTGTATTGTATTGTATTGTATTGTATTGTATTGTATTGTATTGT
>REGM01000116.1:811772-851222 GCA_004194415.1 Aurelia aurita | reverse complement strand
TTTTGGCGTTTGAAAAATTATCAGAACACGCAAATTCTACTAATTTTACGATTTTTTATGTGTTTCATCAAATATCAAACTAATTTTGGCGATATTGGTTATCCTAGTAATTGCCTTAAAATAGTGAAGTCTGAAGTTTTGTCAGCTACCTGGTATTGAACCATACTATACAAAACTGCATAGAATTGTTAGAAGATTTATCTTATTGCATTGTTGTATTGTATTGTATTGTATTGTATTATTTATTGATTTATCTTATTGTCTTTTCGAAGTCTTTACAATGGTTGATTATGCCAGAAAGTACTCTCATGTACCAATCGAAATTAGTTCGAAATTATAAGATTAAGGCTCCGGTGCAAGATTTACAATCCTTCCAAAACCTATGTCTCAAAATTAGGTTCTTCAACGTGTCATTTCAAGTTTTTGCCGTAAGCAGCAAACTGCTATTAATGTTTAAAGTGTAACGGAACGAAAATAAATTGTGTGTACTTTTGTCTGACCAACCCGGTACTGCTAAACAAAGATGCTTAGGCACGAGTTAAAACCTTTGTACAAAAGCTTGCTACAAATTAAAGACATTTTAACAACTTGGAAAGTTTATTGCGTTAGCTAGCCTTTTGTAACGACCAGTTCTACCGCGTGATCCAAAAAGTGAAACTCTCTGAAAAAAAATCATCAAAAATTTGATCATATCAATCACCAATCGTGAAAATTTCTTTGTGTGGATTTGTGTAAAGGACCAAACTAATTTTAGCCATATTGCAAAGTCGTGACATGGCTTTCAATCTGTGGGAATGTGTGTTTTGATAAGGTACCTGGTTTTGAAGCATACTCCAAAAAAACGAGAAATGATTATCAAATTAAATTTTTATCCAGCAACATCGATGAAATTGGTTGCTTATGTCCTTAATAAACCTAATAAACCTTTATCACGAATCAGTTGAACTTTCATATGAAATTGCAAGAAATACTCATCTCAAAGCCCTCTGGGAACGAGGCTGCCCTATTGTTTTCTCGTCTCTGAATCATGACTAGCCTCCTTATCGTGGACTCGTGGACAAAATGGAGACCGATGGAGGGACATTTGGCCTAAATTACGAAGATATTTATTGAATTGACAGATGAAACAGAAGTCTAAATGCGGAAAAAGTTTGTCATTTGATTCAGGGGATGGTAAGTTTGTTTTCTAACATTAATTTTACAAACCCTGGAATTGTCCTTTAAAGATCGATAACGTAATAAAATTTTTGGTAATCGTTCAAAAAATTTCACTTTTAATTGGGTCACCCAATATGCAACGGGATTTACACAACTCTACTGTTATCGTTTTTATGTGATCAAACTTTACACTAAATAGGACTACATGCATATTAAAATGGATTAAACTCCATTATTAGAATGGGTTTGACTTTGATTAGTCTTTAAGCTAACAATTCTCCAGTGCCAAATAGGGGTGGTCTTAATAATTAGGGGGTGGGAAAATTTGAAAACTTAATAAGCGGGGGTCCAAATTAGTGGGAGGGGGGTGAATATTTTAAGATGAAAGGATTGTCTTTAGCAGCTTTTAATCGATTTCACCCCCTCCCCAAGTTGATGAAAATTTTTGCTCAAACTTTTAATGAAATTTATTAGCCGGGGAGTTGTAATTAGATTTGGGGGATGGGGAAATTTTCCGAACTTAAATAAAGGGGGACGTCTATTTGACACCGGAGAGTGACCTTATCAGCTAGACTGACGACGTGATTCCTTGTATTCGTTCAATGTTTTTAATCTGATGTTTTTATTTTCTCTCATACAAGTTTGAAGCCATATCATCCAATTCAATGCGGAAAACGGAGACTCATGTAATCAGTCTACTTATCAGCTACGTTGCACCATGAGCAGTGGGAATCCCAATAAATTCAGTTGAAAATGAACTGAAACTGATGTCACACAAAGCGACCTGATAATTAAATCGTTCTAACTAAGATCTTCGTGGGTTTCTTTCTCCTGTTTCCTTATCATTGGCCCACACGTCTGAATTTACTTCATGTTTCAATGCACGACTTACATCGATGCGGCTCGCAATTTGATGCCCACAACTCAAAACAAATCAAGTTGCAAGTCACCGCATGTAAATCATGTATTGAGACATGAAATAAATCCATCCGTGTAGGCCAACGATTGTCGACTAAAGTTAATTAATCACAGAAGTGAAGACAAGCCAGTACGGAGTTTAAATGGCATTTTCTGAGAATTTATGATTGTTATGCCCCAAATACTACATGCCTCAATCTTACAATTAGTGGATCAAAAACCTGAGCTATGACGGGGGCAATTATAAATGTGGGGCACACGACACAAAAACGAGGCCCTTTGAACGACACACTCAAAACTACGCGATGTTTTAATACACAACTAAAGTATTAGTTTAAGCTCTGGATTCTTTATTTCCAAGTTTTTCGTGTTTTATAAGTTTAACATTATCGTCGTCGAACTGATGGCCTACTGGTGTGCTCTGTGAGGAGTTATTATCGATTTTTGTTAAGTTCAATTTACTTCCCATATTTGAGACTTTGTTGCGACCAGGGTGATCCGGGTGGTCTTTTTCTTGCTCCTTTAAATAAAATAAAGTTTATGATTAATTTAGGCCTGTTTTAGCGAATTTTTTCGTTTCATCATGCAAAATAGTGCTCTGTTTTAGCGTAGTTTTTCATGTTCATCATGCAAAAAAGCGCACAGGGTTTCAATCTTTAAAAAAGGTGGTGTAAAATTCTATTACCTCTTTCTTTGAATTAAATGGCTTGAAAGGAACTAAAGGTACTTTGCTGTAAATCTACCGTAACAATTTTTTGATATCTTCATCATTTTTAGAATGGCGGCATTTATTAAATTTGAGGTTGTGATGTCATCAAATTTCTATTTCGCAAACCAGAGGAGCGAAAGATTTATGCTTGCTGTCATATTGTAGACCTTCATAAAAAACGGTTTTCTTGAACATTGCATCATTTTTCCACATTAGTTTAGGATTTACAATGATTTTAATTTTGTTCAAAACGTTCCATGAATTCTTTCATTGAAACGAAAAACGCCGCAATTTTGAAAATAATCAAGATATCAAAAAATTGCCACGGTAGAATTACACCAATGCACCTAAGGTTCCTTGTAAGCCATTCAACAATGAAAAAGGTAATGGCATTTTACACCACTTTTTTTAAGATTTGCACCCTATGCTGCAATAAAGTGCAGTCAAAAATTTGACCAATATTCTCAACGTTCCTTTTAAAAATATTTGACTGTTTGAAAATTCGCTTTTTCAGTTATTTCAACGGTGACAGATTTCTTGGCAAACAAATCTTGAAATATTAGGTCAGCAAGACATATACCGGGTGAGTCAGAAAAAACAATCCCCTTTTGAAAGGCCACTGCTCCCTGGATATCAAAACGATAATATTGACAAATACATTATGTAATGGTTGACATGTTCAAATATGATTTAAAATTTACCTGACTGAAATCGGCCTCTCCGTTTTGAAATTGTGAGGGATTTTCTGGAGAAAGCCTCTTAAAGAAACCTTCAAAACAGGCCTAAAATCACGAGCAAATTTTCCAAATATTTCTGCCTTACAGCAATGACTTGCACAATTGCACATGCTTTAGCACGTGTTATCTATCCTCTTGGGAGGATAAAATCTCCAAGAATATTGTTGTTATGTTTCCAGGGATGGCACTTTCATCCTCCCAAAGGGATAAAACGTGCTAAAACATTTACAAGTCATTGCTATTTAGGCAGAAATATGACGAAAATTTGGTTGTGATTTCATGCGGCTTTTGAAGGTTTCTTGGAGGGGCTTTCTTGAGAAAAAATTCCTCCTAATTTCAGAAGGGAGTGGCCGATTTCAGTCTGGTAAAATTTAGAATTTATTTGAACATGTCCACTATTAAAACATATTTACCAATATTATTGCCTCGATATCCAGGGAGCAGTGGCCTTTCAAACGGGGAGTGTTTTTTCTGACTCACCCGGTAGTGCAGCCTGGTTTTCCTCGTATATGGTAGTTTAGTGCATTTTATAGAAATTAATTGTATATATGGATACAAAAATTTACCTTGCAAATTGATTTTTTAACTTTATGTTAACATTCAGATTTATTTTAAAGTGTCTTTATCGTGCATTTTATATTTAACGTGCATTTTATACAATGTGTTTGTGTACTTCTTTTAATCCCATTCAACATTGTAGAATTAGCTATTACCAACGTGCTGAAGTCCCTGTACCTTTACAAGGTACATACAAGAAAAAATACTATTCTCGTCGAACTTTTATTGCTTACAACTCCGCCAAATGCAAGCAACATTGCAAGTATGCAAGCGAGCTTCATTCCTTGCTACAACGGGAAGAATAAATATACGGTTGTTCAACTGATGTTGGCCTGCACGATAGTGGCTCGCGATGCTCCGAAAATTAATTCTCCAGCCCTGGAAAGCAGGCAGCTAAGCTGGCTGGAGGTTTGTTGTTCCAATGAAGGGAATCAAGCCCTTGTAGGTATAACAAACAAGCCTTGAACACAGCGATTTAAAGACCCATCGCACACCAACAAACTTGTCTATAACAAACCTTTTGTTTGCAGATTGGCGCGTGGCGCGCAGTCATGCACCTTTTTCTTGGGCCTTTATTTTTTTTGCCTTTAAGAGCTAGGCCAAATCCCAATATCTTTTGGCTTTTCGATATTTTCATGTGCCAGACTTTTGCGATACACTGCAGTTTGGGGCGCAACACCAACACAAAATTACACACCATCATAAAACAATAAGCTTGAAACAAAAAATTCGATGAGAACAACGTGGTCTCAAAAGATATGAAAATCTTACCTGTGCTTGCTGCGTGTCCGTTGGTATCAAATGGCGTGTTAAAATCATGCCAAGAATATCAGGCAGGACAGCCATGAAAATACAAATTATCATGCCAAACCAAAATGGTGCAGATCCCATCAACATATATATGATCTGATACAAATCCATATCAAGCTCCATGTTGAAAGTGTCTCGAAGACCTTTCCTGGGAAAAACAAGATTATAAATCCAGATCAGTTAAACGTAGCTGAATTTGTTATTTGAGGGAAAGAAGACACTGATGCTCTGCTGGGATCATAGAAAAATAATTCCAATATCTCAGTAAAAACTGATATGTTGTATAAGGTACCAAGTTTTCAAAATAGTGCCATATAGTGTCATAAAATTTGATCACAAAATGTCCCTTTTCTCGTAAATGTCAAGAAGCAGGAAACTTGTTTGAAGATGTTAATCGCTTCATGCCTGTGAGAGAAAATAAATATCGAATTCTCACATTTTCACAGTAGTACAGTTAAGACAAATAGCCTAGTGATATTTTTGTGATTTATAAAGAACAGAGCTTTGGTGGCCCCACCTATTTGTTGCAGTGAAGCCAACAGCGTGACAAAGGTACTGATCAACCTCTGGCAATTCCGGGCAGAAGTTCCATACTTTCTTTAGAATGTTTTCCTAAACTCTAACTTTGCTGTTTCCAAATATTTCTAGAGAGTTGACAGTATAAAATAGAAACGATTCAACTTACCATGGCCAAGCAAATCCACACAGAACGAGCAAGAAAAGAAAATAGAAGATATCAGATCCCCAAGTAACAAAATGAGTCATCCATGTCCAGTAATGTGTCAGCAAGGAAAGCTGTGAAAAACGAGAGAAAATATATTGTAATCGAAAGCAAAAAAATTGAACTAACGCTTAAATTATCTTGAATGTCTCTTCTAGATATCAAATTACAAAAAAGTTCAGTTCTTGAATTGTTGCATATAAAGTAAACGTTCCAAGAACGCAAGAAAGATACCTTAAAAATCTTTTAGCAGATTCTCTACCTTTCTTTCTTGCCTTCAAAACGGGCGGGATAGGCACTCACTTTCCACGAATTCTATTCGGCAAGGCTGAATCACATTCGCATCTTGTTCGCTCTTCAATTTGCTGCGCTCCACACGCTTGTAAATAATAACATTACATGAAACATACAATCTTGGTCAAAATACTTGGGATGAATCACAAAATTGCACTACTTCGGCCTTTGATTACGTTCCCCCGCTCCCCCCGTTTCAATGTTGCTTGAATCAAACGCCATCCAACCTAGCCAACATTGAATTAGGGGGAGGGGGGATCACAAGGTCCGAATCGTTTGATTTCTTCTCGATATTTTAGGAAACATAGTGACAACACTGAAATTTGCATATGTCCCAGCTTTTTTTGGCTAAGATTGTAGATCTTAAAGAATGCAATTTAAAACCAATTCATAATAATTTTTAGTTTGATATTAAGTCCAATATAAAAAGAAAGAATAAAACTAAAGGTTACCTTGAGGTTGGTAATGAAAACTACGATGGTAAAGACAAACACACCAAATGAAAACACTCCGTAACCCTGAAGAATGAAAGAAACAAGGAGAATTACGGTCTAATATCATGAATATGAATTAGAAGTCTAAAGGTACGAAAGCAGTTTGACAGTTAAAGTAAAGTAGTTAGGCCAGGAGTCGTTAAAAATTTACAGCAAAAACTTCTTTGAAACGTGCGAAGCAAGTGTAAAAAACAACGATAAACTACATCTTCTTACCTTTAAATAACTAGCCTGCGTGCAGACTCGAGGAGCGGGGGAGGAGCACATTCCTTTACTTACAATGTGTGCTCCTCCCCCGCTGCTCGATTCTCCGAGTCTGCACGCAGGTTAGAAATAACTCGATATATAAAAAATTAATCTAAGAAAACAATTGCTATAAAAATATTTGAGCGAGAGTCGAGTGTTTTCTGAATCTTCGACTGCCTAATCTGCGTTTGTTTGCCGTCACGGTTTATCGCCGCAGCAAAAAATTTTGATTACGCGGTAACTAGGCAGTTGCTAAGGGGCATTTTCCGCAGCAGTCATCGCGTCACATAGGGTCCGCCATCTGTTCTGTAATCTTCTGTTGAAGCGATGCATAGGCACATGAGCAATACTACGACGATTGTAGTCTAGTCAGTCAATGGAACAAAAGATCTAAACTGATAAACTAATCTAATTTTAAGATTTGATTTATTAGATTTTGAGGTACGGGTAGATTCAGTCTCAATAATAGTCACCATACTGTAGACTTACTACGTAATGTATCTCGTAAACTTACATGTAGTTCTCCGTGGAATGATCCTGCATCAAACATCCATTTGGAAGCAAAGAAGACAACTATCGAATGCCATATCCCTGAAAAAAAAAACAAGAAAAATAGAATTTAGACATTCTGGCAATGAAATAGACCTCATTACATTAAAATATCACATCTGACTAGTTTTGCCTGATGAGCATCCAGTTAACGTGACAGCATGGGGAGGGAGATAAATGTTGCGAAGAACACGGACAGTCGAATAGGCTTAACAGTTTTGTAGGAGACTGCATTTTCCGGTCAGTAGATATCGGGAACACCATCTCAAAAGTTATTCCATCAAACAACGAGATTTTGAAGAACACTATACTCTCAACTTGCTTCATAAAAAAAACCTTCAAATCAATTTACTGCTTCTGAGTTAAGGTTGTTTTCCTCTCAAAATCGATAAGATCCTGATGCAATACGATGTTAAGGATACACACCGATAAAAGGTTGTTATGTAAAGTACTACGACAATATAATAAATAAATGATTACAGTACCATAAATTAGCGTAGATGTAAAAAACACATCTACGCTATTTTATGATACTTTAATCATTCATTTATTATATTGTCATTTAATTTTGATGGTACCACACGCAACAAACATATTTTCATTGATATACAGTACTAGCAGTATAGTTGGAAAATAGAGACTAGATTTTCAATCCTAAAAACTTCCTCGAATAGAATTGCTCTTGCAGCTTTTATGTGGTTTGTTTTTATCTCAAGTGTTTCAAATTAAGAAAAGGAGCAAGAACCAAAGTGAGCAGAAAATTTACCTGAAATTGACCAGTAGAAAAACTGTTTCCAAGACATTTTGCTGTTATTTGCTATCTCTCTGTAAGGAATGAATTTACGAAGTTTATTGAAGTTTATGACAAGAACAGAGTAACAATGTACAAATATATTTTAAGTAATTGGATCAGAAATAAGTCAACAAATAGGGATCAATAAATCAAAAATATAAATTTGGAAGAGAAATCCTTTCATGTTTAGCTGAAGTGCAGGTATAACCCGGCATAGCTAGAACAGCTTGAATTAATCTCAGAATGACTCTGAAACTCGACTTAGGTAGTTTTTCACAACCAGGCAGCAAACTAGTCAGTTTTAGGACATTACCTTGTAAAACTTCTTTCTTAGCAGAATTAAATTTGAGCGATAATATGTGNTTAATCTCAGAATGACTCTGAAACTCGACTTAGGTAGTTTTTCACAACCAGGCAGCAAACTAGTCAGTTTTAGGACATTACCTTGTAAAACTTCTTTCTTAGCAGAATTAAATTTGAGCGATAATATGTGCGTGAAGGCGACCTCAGGTGATGGCTTTGGATAGAGTCGAAACACGAAATAGGCAGGATAGCCTAAGACATGTAGTTGATTCACTCTGGAGTCCGTTGAGTATTGGTCTGCCGATTATTTCATTACACCGTCAGAGGCGCAGTGGAGTGATCGTTGGACTAGCGCCGCGTGATCCGAGTTCGAGTCCTCCGAGTTAAAAGAAACAATTCAATTTTCTGGGAAATATCCATTAGGCCTATACAGAAGCGCAGCTAAGTAGAGCCAAATCTACAAAATTTGTATCGCTATGTACTGGTGCTTCAGGGCAACCCGAGAAACTAGCATATGGCCATTCAAAGCGTTGGAAAGCTGTTCATCTGCCCCTGCAAAATCAACGCAAGGGAGAAATTATCGTATTACCTGTACAAGCAAGGATTATCTAATAAGGTTTTAGGCTTCAATGATTGCTCAAAAACTCCATATAGCAGGATTGGTAACGATGTGAAGAATATGTTGAAACATGTCAGAAATACTCCAGCGTAGATCGGCTAAAATGAAAAAAAATTAGTCATGTAAAAGAGTCGAATGCAACTGGTACGGACAAAGTCAAACAAAGGTACCAAACTTCGTGCTCTTCTAGTACTACGTATTCATACAGACGACATGTCACATAACTTGATCAATTCGTGCTCGAAAATCAGACTATGGGTAAATGAAGCTATTACAAAGTATAGCGTCACAGTGGGATTTTGAGAGTGTCTCGTTTATTTATCGCAATAAATCAATTCAAAAAGCTTGGAGGCTGTTCAAATTATTCAAAAACTTTAGCAGATAGATAGGCGAATGTCTAAAAGGAAGATTGACTTTGAAGAAGCGACGAGTAACTTACAGCCGACAGAGTTTGTGGTGCTAACTACGAACTTATTGACGCAAAGGCAAGTTTCTCACAGCTTTCTTGGCCTAAATTTTTGTTTTGCTTTTAAAAACAGCATGTTCGTGTGTTTATTTCAAAGCCAACCAAACTTCGTACTCTTCTAGTACTACGTATAAGAAGTCTTATGAAAGAAAAAACCTTCACATAGAGGGACTCATATGCATTCTAAAAATGGCTACAACTCGAGAATCACGTGGAACCTTGTTTACAACTCCAAAAAACTCCAGAAATGGAATGATAGATAAATCTTACAACGCCTTTCTTTAGATTTTAATAACCAAAGTACGATTACATGCAATGGCTGGAATTCAAGAAGCAACAGCCTTTTATCATGCCCTTAAAAAACACCAGTTTGTTATGAATTACAGGATTCGCATCTATTTAAAACTAAACTAAACTTACCATAGCAGAAAATCCACAAAAGAATTGAAAGTAGAACTGCGGCGTAATGAAAGCGACGTTCTGAAAAAGTAGATATGTGAATAGTTAGAATTTTGCTCGGTTGAGTAATTCAGAAGGATGAACTTTTTGAATTTATTTTATTTTTATTTTTTTATTTTAAACATATTTACCCTGGGATACAATTCAGTTAAATAATTAAGCAACTGCTTTCCAATTGTCCCAGCAAAAGAAAAGAAAAAAATAGCTAATAAACCTAAACATTTAAAGATATAAACCTATGTACAATGATTTCTTATAAAACTAAACGTGTCAAAGAAAAATAAAGAAAAAGATGCAGATCAGCTTTCCTTGAATATTCTCAATTCAAAGTTTTTAGTTTCGTTTTGAATGACTGAATCGAAGGGGCTAATTTCATTTCCGAGTCGAGTTTATTCCATGCGTTGGCTCCACGAAACGAAAATGATTTTTGGTGGCCATAAGCTGTTTTCATTTTTGGTACAGCAAGATTGCATTTGGTATTCCGTAAAACCCTGGCGTGAACATCAGACAATCTGTCGAAAATATTACCCAGGTTTTCAGGTGCAAGGTCATTTAAGGATTTATATACCATTGTACATGTTTCTCGATTAATCAGTTTATCAATCGTCTCAGTATGACCTAACTGCACAATAATTTACAATAAAAATGGATATCAGTAGGAATTGCCAATAGACAATAACGCTAAAGATGGCGGCCGCGCAAAGCATGCTGGTAAAAATCTCCCTGACGACCACCTAACGACATACAAATTATAGTCTGCCGTTCGACTAGGTAGCTGTGGTAAAGTTCGGAACAATTTATCGATGTAAACAAATAGGAAAATTTTGCAATTCGAACGCGAATCTTTAATTAAAACTTTAATTCGAATCAAAACATTACTTTGTCTGCTTTGGAAAGGTTACCTTTCGAACCATGTTGCATTCGAATTCAAGGTAGATTCGAATTCAAGCTAGCTAGTCGAAACAGCAGACCAAAATTTTTACGTCGTTAGGTGGTCGTCAGGGAGCTTTTTACCAGCATGCTTTGCAGCAAAACACAACAGAGTCTTTGGGGCCGCGATCTTTAGCGTTATTGTCTATTCCTGAAAATCAATCAAAAAGTAAACATGTTGCACTAAATAAAAACTTCACTTGATGAAAAACCAATTTTAAAAATGAGCAAAATGGAAACAAGTCTCTTCGCATTTTCATACCCGCAGCGAACGCTTTCTGACAGTATAATTCAATGCAAATCGTTTAACTGGGTGAATAAATAGCAGGTTTCACAATGTTCACTTGAAGGCTAAATATCAACTATCACCGAACTCTGAATTGAATTTAGATTCCAAGAGAGTTAATCAAAATAGATTTGCTCCTGGAGGGACGGAAGGACGATTTGTTCCTGGAGGGATGGAAGGATTGGAAATTGACATGCAGCATACAAACCTTATAGAAAAAGTAAAGCACGACCACACTGAGTCTTGTGTAATAATTGTATCCATGAACAAGGATAACTTTCTTGAGATATTTGAATCTGTGAAACGCATAATCACTTGTTCTCACTGCTTGTCTGCCTTCTTTACCCATGATTCCACATCCCACATGTGCTTCTTGTATCATACTGCAATCATTAGCACCATCTCCTATTGCCAGAGTTATTGGTTTTGCTGAAGAGTGCTTGACGAGCTTTACTACCTGATAAATTATGAATTTAAAATTGGTTAATGTAAAGCTCGTTGCTACGGATGTTGCGGGAGAAACCAAGGGAAAACTAGGAAAATGCAGCCAGCCTAACAGGAAAGGGAACGTTTACTTCCCCTAAAAATCGGATTGCAGGAAAACACTAAAGTCTAAGGGCGTGTGTGTATATTTTCTGCTGACAACTCGGAAAGGTATGCTTTATTTACATCAAACAAAATCATTTATCCTGGGTGAATTTGAAGGATATTTTAGTACACGCTGCTATGATGTAGCGCTTCGAATCATTTTGAATTAGATTGGAAGGCATATAATCGGGCCTTCCTTTTACCTGAGCTTTTTGTAGTGGTGACATCCGACAGCAGAGCACAGCTACGCATTTCTGACCAATACGAAGGAATTGCTCTAAAATTGAGACATAAAAACTATTTTATAAGTCAAAACAATTTAAAATTCATACTGGGATAAACTCTTGGTGTGAAGCTCTGCCGAAGACGCATATATGAAATCCCTATGAAATATGATTAGTTTAATATTTGCATTGTTCTGCGAAGAGTAATCACTTTTTTACTTCTATATCAAAGCAAAGTATTTTCCTTAGCGAATGAGACTTAATTAAACGGGCTGTCCAAGATTTTAGTAAATAAAGGGCGCGTGTCATAAAATTTCTTCAGCCTGCAGTGGGATTTCGTGTGTTTAGGCTAAACACATCTAAAACTTGTGGCTCGGAATCAAGCTGTGTCTCCGAAATCGTTGATGGCATGAACAATCTGATTGCACTGGCTAATTCTACGGCGTTCAAACCTATACAAGATATCTTCATATGCAATATGTCTGCTGCTATTTGCCTGCAGTAGGGAGCGAAAGTCATGCTTTTTTAGAAATTTAGCTTATATAGCCCTTTCAAGTTATTTATAACTCGACGACTCTTCATTCTAGCATTAATAGCTTATTAAAAATATGCCTTTAACTTTTACCTGCATAACATTCCATGATCAAAACCAGGCTTGAGCCATCGACTACAATCGCAAATTCACTTTCACTGGAGCCAGCGTCTTGTATGCTGTGAATTTGAAGATCTCGCAAATACATGGGAAAGCATAAAATATTTCGGAAAATATGAATTATGATTTATGAACTATTTTAGATTTATGATTCAAGGCTTATATTGTTTTGGAAACAATTTGGGATTCAATATTGAAGAAGCTTGCTAAGAACGAGAGCAACAATAGAATGGCCATGAAATTAATTTTCTTAAAGATGGGACGATACTGTATCATTATACTTTTCTCTTCAATATCAACAAAGAAACGGCATTCCACAAGTCAACCAGAACCAGCATTATTGCTTTATTTAAAAAACAATGCCAGAGCATAGACGATTACGGAAAGGATGGCGTCAGGGGGCATTTGACCAAGATGCATTGCGTTCTATAATGGAATCAACAGTAGAGATTCGATCATCAAACGCAATGCATCTTGGCCAAATGCCCCCCATCTCTTCCGTAATCGTCTATTGGAGTAAATTAAAACTGATGCCAACAGCAAATTCTCATACCATTTTTCAATTTCTTCAATTTTTTCTTGTACTTCTGAAGCAGTCTTCTTTTGAACAAGGTACATAATTTTCATTCCATGTTGAAAATGGCCACAAGAGTGACTGATATTGACAGCTGTCTCTTGTTTGTCACCTGTCAACACCCACACCTACGGGAAAAGGAAATAACCTGCAACTGGTACTGTACACGTATTGTTTTCTTTCGGTGTCCTATAGCCTGTGGATAGGAGCACTTGAAAATCCAAACAACCAGACAAGCGAGAAAGCATGTTTGGCTAGGTCTTCCAAAAATTGCTAGATACCTCCATTTCTTAATCTTTTCTGTACGTTTTCATCGAGATTACTCCTGTTGTTTCAAAATAAATTCGCCTGTTCGATAAAGCGTCAGTTATAAGAGATATTCAGACATTATTGGTTATGGCAAAAGAGATTAAAAAAGTAAATTTTAGCGAAGGGATCTGAAGAAAGTTGCACTCAATCTTAAAAATACTAGCAGCTTAGCTTCCCGCAATGACATGAAAATTGATGTAATTATTGGAAATTTAGACTTATGTGTTTACAGACCTGTGTAAACAGTATATATAAAAATCTACCGACCTTAATTCCTGCATGTCGCATAGATTCGATTGTATCTTTAACTTCATCTTGTAATCTGAAGTATAAGAACGAGGACTTGAAATTTAAAAACATTTCTTAAATCATCGAAATACTTTGCAAGAGAAAAGCTAGTTGGTATCATGGTTTAACGAATCAATCGATGTGCATTTTGCAAATAGCGTGGCAAGGGGCGACTTCACGTCACACGATTCTCTGGTTTGGCGAGGCATGGTCCTACAGCATAAAATAAACAGAAAGGAAAATAAATTACTTCCTCTTGGCGCTCTCATGGCAGATGGGAAGGCGCTTTGTTTAGCGTACCAACATTTACCCTTGACAAATTATCACCAAACAAACTTTGCCATATCAGTGTGCTTTACATTGGACAACAAATGATCAAAGAAATATTGAAATTATGCTGCGATGAAATTACCTGTCTTCAACTGCTGTAGCTCCAAGGCAGACGAGGTCATTTTCCACTTCGTCAAATACTTTTGCAAGCTATGGGGAATACGAAAATGTAAAATGGTTAATTTCATGATTACGCAACCAGCAAGAAGCGGTAGTGAATTTGATATCTTTTCTATGCTAGTTGTAATGCCTAAACCAAATAAAATTGCATATACCGTGAAGTGTTTTCAAGGTTGTTATCTAGTATTATTGGGCATTTGAATGCTATAAGGTAGCAGGTAATCGAAAACCCCCACCATTCTAAAATACGATTCAAGGACTTCCCTGGGCTGCAAGGGTTCTAATTTCAAAATAACCTTCTAAGGTATCTTCATATCTTGAAGGTCCCTACAGAGTAGCCATCTGTACTAGGTTTAAATACCCCCGATTCTGCAGCGCCTCACTTCCTTTCCCTCCAGAAAATGCTAAATAAAGGCATGCTTTTTCNTTGATATCTTTTCTATGCTAGTTGTAATGCCTAAACCAAATAAAATTGCATATACCGTGAAGTGTTTTCAAGGTTGTTATCTAGTATTATTGGGCATTTGAATGCTATAAGGTAGCAGGTAATCGAAAACCCCCACCATTCTAAAATACGATTCAAGGACTTCCCTGGGCTGCAAGGGTTCTAATTTCAAAATAACCTTCTAAGGTATCTTCATATCTTGAAGGTCCCTACAGAGTAGCCATCTGTACTAGGTTTAAATACCCCCGATTCTGCAGCGCCTCACTTCCTTTCCCTCCAGAAAATGCTAAATAAAGGCATGCTTTTTCAGTCGAAGTCAAACTAAGACTCCGTTCACACGATGCCGGCACATTTTGAAAACGGTGAAAAATGTGACGGTAGCAAAATTTTAGCTAGCGTTCACACGATACCGGCACAATTTGAAAACGGTAGGAAATTTGATGGTAACAAACTTGTTGCAATATCTCCCAAGAATTTGATGCCAAAGAAATGTACCTACACCTTAAGAATCGATCAGCCTCGTTTAGAAAGCGTCGAAAAATGTTCCGTTTTCATCGTTTTCAAGTGTTCACAAGATGCCGTTTTCAAACTGTGCCGGTTAGAGTTCCGTTTTCATAATCTACCGTTTTCAAAATCTGCCGGCAAAAAATGTGCCGTTTTCCGTGTGAACATTTTTCAATCCGTCACATTTTTCAACGTTTTCAAATTGTGCCGGTATCGTGTGAACGCAGTCTAAATCAACTTTTATGATGTTTTAAGCCCTGGCCAAACGAGCAAACAATGTTGACCAAATGTTTGATATTTGCTTGCAGCAAAATGTTTGTCCGTTTGACCATGTCGCAAAACATTTCTTGACAAACATTTCTTGCTTGTAACAAGTAGAAGATATTTTTGAACTTTTTCAAAAATATTGCCGAAAAAGGTAGAATTTACGTGTAAATTGGGTTTAACGCCAAGACAATTGCGCATTCATATTAGTTTCCAGTCCCTCTGCATTAGCAGCAATACTACCTCGCCCCCAGTCCCTACATCTTCCTCGTAATCTCAGATCTCAATATGGGCCTATCCAGCACTCAGCTTATTACCACTACCGACCCGTAATGTTTGCGACGAGGCCAAACAGGAAAACATGGCTTTAAAAGCAAATCTCATATGTTTGGCAAACAATCTTGGCTCATTTGGCCAGGTCTTTGAAACGCAAAATAGAAATATAATGCATTCAACAAACAATGTCGAAGACTAACCTGTTCTTCTCTGTCTGTGATTGCCTGTTGTGCTGCTATGAGCTGAAAATGAATTGGGTCATAAATTAGCATACATACTGATAATGTGATAATGGTTAAATTCACTTGCATGATACAGGATTGGAAACTAATGTTTCGAAGGTTTTGTGGCGTCATGTTGTAATCCACTGACTTTTCAGCCAGAACAGTCAGGCGGACGGGGTTCAAATCCCACCAGCACCTCTTGCGTCATGACAAGGGGTCGCGGACTCGATTATCGCTTAGCTACTTCTGCGATCCCAGCGCTTGGCGCTAAAACCCAAAACATCTCCTTCACCTTCACTGATGCACCGTATAAATTAGCAATAGAAATTGCAATAAAAAGGTGATAAACACTGTCAGAAAAAATTCATGCTTCGCAGTTGAAGACCAGAAGATGAAATATGATGAAAACCAGATAAAGAGAGTACAAGAGCAACAAGAGCTACAATACTTCGATGTAGCTTTGAACTGCCAGCTGATTGTATTGCTGAAAACAGACATTTGGGGTGGAAACATGACTGGCCATTGCAAGGAAAATACTGTGCATTCTGATAGAAACATTTCGACTTGCAAAATTCCAGTGACTACTGTCCGGACTAATATCTTATGTATATCTTTAAAAAATTTGCCGGAGAAGCTTTTTATCTTATGGTCAAGTAAATTCTTCCTTAGTCATTATTGAAGAAATGCCGCCGGGGAATGCTATAATTTTCAGCAAGAAAAATTCATAAAGGTTGCTCCAAAAAGATTTTCCAAATGCCAACAATTTGCACAAATCTCAGAAAAAAAGTTCTATTAAGAACACACCTTTGCATCCATTTCTTTGAATTCCTCAGCACTAATTTTTCGCTGGGCTATTGTCAATGTACGCAGACCAAGCTGTAAATGTAAAGAAAATCGCATGATAATTTGATTAATTTGACTCATGCACACAAAAAGCTGATAAAAAAATATGAGCATTAAAACAGTAAAGAAGAAGATCAAAACATTATCTTCAAAGTAAAGTGAAAATGACCAACCTCAGCATAATCATCAATATGCTCCCGTGTTTCTTGAACTGATCCGGATTGTACTCTGTCTAGAACATGCGATTCAGCACCTTTACAAAGCATCAGAACTTCCCCTGAAAAAGAAAACAAGTTTCAGATAATACAAGATAGTTAAGCAAAGCAAGAAAAGCAAAAGCTTCGGTTCTTATAATTCGGATGCTAACAAAAGAACGTCGCATGGAAATATAAAACTCCTGCTCTTAACAGGGGCGGCGCTGGGGGGTAATCAAGGTAATCGCTGATTACCTATTTTTTTTCAAGAGTTTCGTATTTTTTCTTAATTTCTCAAAAACAGATCCAAAAACCAAAACAGGACGTTTTGAAAGCGTTGAACCCTTGTAGCGCATAGTTACAAGGCAGAGCCTTTTGGAGGTGCTCTGTGACGTATATTGACTCACTGACCTCATTGCTTTCTTTTGTTGGTTTCACAGACAGTCGAATATCTTTATTGAATGTGATAGCTATTGAATTTGAGGATTATGATGGCCGAATAGATATCTTTGGATGNGGCGCTCTCATGGCAGATAGGAAGACGCTTTGTTTAGCGTACCAACATTTACCCTTGACGAATTATCACCAAACAAACTTTGCCATATCAGTGTGCTTTACATTGGACAGCAAATGATCAAAGAAAGATTGAAATTATGCTGCGATGAAATTACCTGTCTTCAACTGCTGTAGCTCCAAGGCAGACGAGGTCATTTTCCACTTCGTCAAATACTTTTGCAAGCTATGGGGGATACGAAAATGCAAAATGGTTAATTTCATGATTACGCAACCAGCAAGAAGCGGTAGTGAATTTGATATCTTTTCTATGCTAGGACGCTAGTTGTAATGCCTAAACCAAATAAAATTGCATATACCGTGAAGTGTTTTCAAGGTTGTTATCTAGTATTATTGGGCATTTGAATGCTATAAGGTAGCAGGTAATCGAAAACCCCCACCATTCTAAAATACGATTCAAGGACTTCCCTGGGCTGCAAGGGTACTGATTTCAAAATAACCTTCTAAGGTATCTTCCTATCTTGATAGTCCCTACAGAATAGCCATCTGTACTAGGTTTAAATACCCCCGATTCTGCAGCGCCTCATTTCCTTTCCCTCCAGAAAATGCTAAATAAATGCATGCTTTTTCAAGTCAAAGTCACACTAAATCATCTTTTATGGTGTTTTAAGCCCTGGCCAAACGACCAAACAATAGAGATACCGAATCCAGTGTACGATTCAAACAAAAGCTTAAATATCACCTTGTGAGCTAACAGACACTAGTTTTGCACGAATCCATGGAAGAATTACTTAGGGCCATTCTATATTTTTAATGTAGTAAATAGAACTTATCATTGTAACTTTTTATCATAATTTACTTTATTATACAACTGAATGGATGTCGTGGTTAAATAACATTAAATGAAAAAAAATCTTGACCAAACGTTTGAGATTTGCTTGCAGCAAAATGTGTGTCCGTTTGACCATGTCACAAAATATTTCTTGACAAACATGTCTTGCTTGTAACAAGTAGATGTTTTTGAACTTTTTCAAAAATATTGCTGAAAAAAGGTAGAATTAACGTGTAAATTGGGTTTAACGCCAAGACAATTGCGTATTCATATTAGTTTCCAGTTCCTCTGTACTAGTAGAAATACTTCCTCGCCCCTAGTCCCTTCCTCTTCCTCGTGATCTCAGATCTCAATATGGGCCTATCCAGCACTCAGTTTATTACCACTACCGACGCGTAATGTTTGCGACGAGGCCAAACGGGAAAACATTGCCTTAAAAGCAAATCTCATATGTTTGGTAAAAAATCTTTGCTCATTTGGCCAGATCTTTGAAACGCGAAATTGAAATATAATACATTCAACGAACAATGTCGAAGACTAACCTGTTCTTCTCTATCTGTGATTGCCTGTTGCGCTGCTATGAGCTGAAAATTAATTGGGTCATAAATTAGCATACTGATCACTACGCAATAATGGTTAAATTCAATTGCATGATACAGGATTGGAAACTAATGTTTCAAAGGTGTTGTGGTACCGTGTTATAATCCACTGACTTTGTAGCCAGAACAGTCAGGCGGACGGGGTTCAAATCCCACCAGCACCTCTTGCATCATGACAAGGGGTCGCGGACTCGATTAGCGCTTAGCTACTTCTGCGATCCCAACGCTGGCGCTAAAACCCGAAACTTCACCTTCACCTTCACTGATGCACCTTATAAATTAGAAATAGAAATTGCAATAAAAAGGTGATAAATACTGTCAGAAAAAAAGTATTTTCGCAGTTGAAGATCAGAAGATGAAATATGATGAAAACCAGACAAAGAGAGTACAAGAGCAACAAGAGCTACAGTACTTCGATGTAGCTTTGAACTGCCAGTTGATTGTATTTCTAAAAAAACGGACATTTGGGGTGGAAACATGACTGGCCATTGCAAGGAAAATACTTTGCATTCTGATAGAAACATTTCGACTTGCAAAATTCCAGTGACTACTGTCTGAACTAGTTTTTATGTAAATCTTCAAAATATTTGCCAAAGAAGATTTTTTATCTTATAGTCAAATAAATTCTTCCTCAGTCATTATTGAAAAAATGCCGCCGGGGAATGCTATAATTTTCAGCAAGAAAAATTCATAAAGGTTGCTCCAGAGAGATTTTCCAAATGCCAACAATTTACACAAATCTCAGAAAAAAAGTTCTATTAAGAACTCACCTTTGCATCCATGTCTTTGAATTCCTCAGCACTAATTTTTCGCTGTGCTATTGTCAATGTACGCAGACCAAGCTGTAAATGTAAAGAAAATCGTATGATAATTTGATTAATTTGACTCATGCACACAAAAAGCTGATAAGAAAATAAATAGACACACTGGATGATAATTGGATCTGCTTACAGCCTGCTTCAATGTCTATCACCTCTTCTACTTTCTATTTTATGTCTCTTTCGTGTTTTTATTTCATGTCTCGTGCTTCTATTTCATGTCTTATGTCTCTTTCTATGTCGAGTTTTGGCGTTTTAGTTCTCACTGACAACATGAGCATTAAAACAGTAAAGAAGAAGATCAAAACATTATCTTCAAAGTAAAGTGAAAATGACCAACCTCAGCATAATCATCAATATGCTCCCGTGTTTCTTGAACTGATCCGGATTGTACTCTGTCTAGAACATGCGATTCAGCACCTTTACAAAGCATCAGAACTTCCCCTGAAAAAGAAAACAAGTTTCAGATAATACAAGATAGTTAAGCAAAGCAAGGAAAGCAATAGTTTCGGATCTTATAATTCGGATGCTAACAAAAGAACGTCGCATGGAAATATAAAACTCCTGCTCTTAAGTATACTTCTTCGTGTCAGAATCGTTCAAAATAGGCATAAAATGCTTGATGCTTGATAGGCAGCGTGACGATACTGAAAACTAGCTATAAAACCGCTAAATTATGGAGGGCCCCTTGAAAATCAGTATTGCTGAAGGGCTACCCTCCTTAAATATTTGAAATCAAATCAAATCAAATCAAAGAAATTTGAGAGTGTAAACGAATAATAGGACAGGCTCTGTAACTGCACAATAGGTTGCCTGGTCAGTAAGAAAGTCCGACTGACTTTAAGTTTCATCACTATCGAGCTTAAATGTCAGCAAATCTGATCTAGAACTTTACGCCTGTTTGAGGGATTTCGAGAGCAAACATTTCTATAAAATCACTTCTAACTTGAGAGCAATATGACTGATTTTAACAAACAAAGTTTTTTGGCTAGTCTGAACTTTAGCTGACTAGCTTTCAATATGGGCAAGTTAAGTGTCATGGGGTAAGGGTTTGGGTCAGAGTTAGGTTATGGAAAAGGGGTTTTTAGGGAAAGTTAGCGTTAGTTAGAGTAAGGTAGGGTTAGTTCGGGTAAGATTGGGTTAGTTAGGGTTAGTAAGAGGGTATTTGTTCAAACACGTACCCGAGAGATGACATAAAGATGTTCCGCAAAAGTGCAGTCGTCCCAGTTTTTGTATCTAAGCTGACTTGTTACCCGCACAATTATAATAGGCTTAAGGAACATAATGAATGGGATGAATAGGTAGCAAGCTACACAGGTTGCAAACGTTTTAACTTTCTTTGACTCATCCGGTAGACTTGCTCACGTTCTGCGCTGTTCAAATCATTGAAAGTGCAATTGCTATTTCCTTTCTTCCTCTATTTGCTGTGGTAGAGACACCTTTGTACTCGCTCAGGGCAACGCTACTATACAAAGAGCATACAAACAACAAATTACTTATCAGTTGAAATGTATCAAAACATGAGGAACCACAACTTACCATTTGGAGTTTCCAGTATGTTGCTCATCCTTTTCCGGGTTGAATCGAATTCTAACACGTGCAGAAGTTTGTACCTGTTGGAGAAATAAGACAACGCATTGCTCAGCTATACATGGAAACGAGGCACCGGTTTAAAAGAAGAAAGCTCCAAGGTACAAGGAATAATAATCATAGCACGAAAAATGTACAAGGAATAATAATCATAGCGTTAAACTGCCCCACATGAAAACGAAAACTGGACTTAAGTGCGTCGCTGTTGCTGGTGGGAAGATTTTTAATGATCTACCACTCGATGCAAGAAAGATCGAGTCCAGGATTGTATTTACTTCGTTTTTAAACGAACAATTCTCACAAAGAAAACTGTCGATACATATCTTTCCTTTGATAAAGTCAAAAACGTAAATGTAGCATTAATTTTTTCCTCTTTACTTTTATGAAAGGACCCTTAAGATAACAGTATTATCATTATGCTGATAGGTTATCCTGTATAAATATTCGCATTAGTATTATTATTATTATTATTATTATAGGTCTCAAATGGAGAATTCGACTGTCTTTCTGGTTCAAGATCTTGATTGGAAATAAAATTTGTAAAGCCTATTTGTAAATAATGTTTCCCATTGCCTGGTCACAACTTCACATCATTTTTCAGCTATGGGCTTCCAGTCGAATGATAATAAAATCTGCATTGAAATCAATATCGGAAAATTCTATACGTTAACATCGAAATGTTTCGGACGGAAAATTTTCCGGAAAAAACTTCAGACAAAATCGGACACTTTGAAAAATCGTAAACAGTGTCCTCTTTTGCAGCTTATTGATCAAGTCTTTCGCTTCAAATGGGCTACATTCGCATAGAACAGTAACCTAATTTTACCTAAAGATTGGCACTGAATGCTTCAAATTAGAAGTATCGTGAGAAAAAAATATGTCCAAAATAATTTTCAGACACTTTTAAAGGCAATTCGGACAAAAAAGTTTCGGACCCTATTTTGTCCGAAACTTTAACTGTCTGAAACTTTTCGATTTAATGTAAAACAAACCTATGAACAATTCCATCCATTTCAAGTTCCATGTAATCTCCTGCATTCCCTTTGAACATTATTCCACATCTACGAAAAAGGATTGATGATAAATAATTACAAAGCCATAGAGAAATTCTGATCGTAACAAAACCGAATGAATAAGATCAGTAATTCTCAGCATAAAATCTAACAGAATTGGCTAGTAGCAACAATACTGCAAATTGCGACTCGATGCAAGGTTGTATCAATGAAAGCCTGTATCAATGAAATCGATCAAAGAAGTTCAAGAACACAGAAAATATCAAAGACAAGATTATTCACCAACTGGAGACCATAATCTCACACAAAATACCACTATTAAAAAAACTGTTGATAGGACTTTACCTTGCAGCTGCCTCGACCAATGCCTTTTCGTCAGGAGATGATGCCTAAGATATGAAACAGTTAAGTAATAAACTTTAAAATTGCATGAATTATTTGTGCATGCCACTGTGTCGTTTACTTTCCAGTACCTACCCCAACTACACCACATAGGTATCACGTCACAGGCTTATCAGGCCCCAAATGCTCAGTTAATTAATAACCGTAAACTTCCAGTTAGTAGTATACCATATCTTTCAACAACCTTTCACTAATACAGTATCAGATTAAAGGGGATAGACATAGCTATATTGAGTGGTCACTATAAATAGGCTACGAAAACGACAACGCACCCATTGTTTCTTCAGCTACACAATGAAATGGCACGTGCCAACAGTATCAAATACAATAGACTATATTTTTAACTTGGCCCGGGTCAGCTTTTAACTATGTCGATTCCCTTTAACATCTACTTAAATTCCCTCCCTATGACATTTGATAATATAAGGCTACGATAACCTGCAAAGTACAAACACGAATGCCTAGAACACCAATATTCCGTAGCATGGAGTATGTGCCTAAAGACAGTTGATAATGTAAAGAAACTTTGAATGCCTTTAATGTGCTAAGATAATGGACGATCAAAAATTACAGTCTAGCTTCCAAAATGATAAATAATCAACATTTACGACTGTATTTCCTAGCATGGTCTATATAGAGATAAAAACAATACAAATAAAGCGATAGTAAACTGTAACAAACCTGGTAGGAATATTTCACTCCTTCTGTCTGTTCTTCTTTCGGTAGCTCTTCGGCTTCAACTGTGTGGCATAGGGCTAACGCCACAAAGAATTCTTTAATGTCATCCTGGATGAAAACGATAACAGCAAAGTTAGACTGCGTTCACACGATACCAGCATAATTTGAAAACGGCATGAAAATGTTACGGATAGGCCTTCCGTTCACACGAAAATGGCACATTTTTTGCCAGCACAATGTGAAAACGGCAGAATTCGAAAACGGAACTCTAACCGGCACAATTTGAAAACGGCATCGTGTGAACACTAAAAAATGATGAAAATGGAGCATTTTTCGACGCTTTCGAAACGAGGCTGATTGATCCTTTAGGCCTAGATAAATTTCTTTGTCGCCAAAATCCAGCCTCTTTGTTGCAGGGATTGCAAACAGATTGGTATCGTCGCATTTTCTATCTTTTTTCAAATTGTGCCGGTATCGTGTGAACACTAGCTAAAATTTTGATACCATAACATTTTTTGCCGTTTTCAAATTGTGCCTTGTGCCGGCATCGTGTGAACGTAGTCTTAGATTCTATTCCTGAAATAAAAAACCAACCACTGGAACGTATTAAAGAAACCTGAGTTGAAAGCGAAAAGGGTTACATCCATTAGGCAGCTGCTGATTACGAGAATCCATGTGATATCCTGAACAAATTTAACATGGCACAAAAAAACTGCAGTGTAATCAGAACAGGGAAGGAATTTCTTTTCCAAATATAAGCTTATCATATTCACAGGAAGTACTCCCAAAAAAAATGTTCTATCAATGACAGAGCGTTTGTGTGTTTGGCTTAAGAATATTTTCAGGAGTTGAAAATGTTTCCTTGGGTACCAAGCATGAAATATTAAAGAGCAACGATTTAACTCGGTAAGGCTTCATCTGAAAAATAAAACGCTTACCGTTAGACTGCCTTTGTATTTTGTTATATCATTTGCAACATTGACTAAGCTGTCTTCCTCCTCCTGCAGCAAAAGAGATCATTCACTTAATGAAAATAAATGCAAACTTTATGTCTGATACAGTAAATCCCCGCATATAAGAACCTAGAAAAACAAGAACCTAAATGCTGTTTTTCCTAAATTATGCACCTTGTTGGTAAGAACATGTTTCAGTTTGATTAAAAAGCATGCCCCTCTTGCAAGGGTAATGCAAGTTATTTTTGATGGTCCTTATTACATCTATTTTGTCCCTGTTGGCTGTTAACATTTGAATGTCTTCGCCTCCTAATTAATGGCCAAACTTTTTGTCATGATTCTAAGTTTAGAATTGAATATTAGATTGTTAATTTACATTGCCAAAAGCAAATAACAGGGTAGAAAATCTCTTGGTGATGACTCCCAAAAAGTTAATTAGAAGGGACCTTTCAAATAAGAACCTTTAAGAATCTTTATCCCCTGAAATTAATCAAGTACCTTTTATATAAGAGCCTAATTCCGCCTGGCCGTCAAAAAGTAGGTTCTTATATGTGGGGGTTTACTGTATACAGTCAATTTACAGATCTGTAGCTTAATTTTGTCACTTTAGATGGATTTTGATATTAGTTTCTTTAGGTACTAGAAGTTAGTGACGTGTATTTAGATATTCGAAATAGTCAGGCTCAAAAATTATCAGGAAAAAAGGGAAACAAAATTGACGAATTCCACACCAAATTGCTTGGACTGAAACTTAACCTTGCACTAAAAGAATCATAGATACTGATAAACACTACTTTGCACCCACCGTATATTTCATGCCATTGATGGAGCACTGTCTGAACTGCATATCATTTTCTGTTAAGGTTCCAGTTTTATCACTAAACAAGTATTGCACCTGTGAACAGAAAGTAGAGATAAGATCTTAAGAAGAGACAGCAGAGTTCCGTAAATCGTACGAAATTTAAAAATCCAGGAACGGATAAAAACTGGACTTGACTATCTTTTCGCCGTAGCTACAGATGCTTCAAAATTATAGTCTGTCTCAAATTAGATGTAACGTGAAAATGCCCGCGAATAAAAACAATTGAAGTGTTTTGCATGAGTAATTTTGCGTTATCGCAAATCTCACGTGACATCTAATTTGAGATATATCATAGCCCCAAAAGATACATCATAGGGGATTGATACGAAGTGTNCACATTTTAACTAAATTTTCAATATCATTGTCATGTTTAAAAACTTACATGCTCTGTTATTAATTGTTACGAAAACTGTTTAAGATCTAGTGTGATTTGGTGGTGGGCGTGGTCGTGCCATTAGCGAAATATGGGCGTTTCCTGGTGAAGAAAAGGGCGTGGCCCAAAAAATTTTTGGCTTCGCCAATTTGATTACCTACTTTTTTCCCCTACGAGCCGCCCCTGGCTCTTAAGTATACTTCTTCGTGTCAGAATCGTTCAAAATAGGCATAAAATGCTTGATGCTTGATAGGCAGCGTGACGATACTGAAAACTAGCTATAAAACCGCTAAAGAAATTTGAGAGTGTAAACGAATAATAGGACAGGCTCTGTAACTGCACAATAGGTTGCCTGGTCAGTAAGAAAGTCCGACTGACTTTAAGTTTCATCGCTATCAAGCTTAAATGTCAGCAAATTTGATCTAGAACTTTAAGCCTGTTTGAGGGATATAGAGAGGATACATTTCTATAAAATCGCTTCTAACTTGAGAGAAATATGACTGATTTTAACAAACAAAGTTTTTTGGCTAGTCTGAACTTTAGCTGACTAGCTTTCAATATGGGCAAGTTAAGTGTCATGGGGTAAGGGTTTGGGTCAGAGTTAGGTTATGGAAAAGGGGTTTTTAGGGAAAGTTAGCGTTAGTTGGAGTAAGGTAGGGTTAGTTCGGGTAAGATTGGGTTAGTTAGGGTTAGTAAGAGGGTATTTGTTCAAACACGTACCCGAGAGATGACATAAAGATGTTCCGCAAAAGTGCAGTCGTCCCAGTTTTTGTATCTAAGCTGACTTGTTACCCGCACAATTATAATAGGTTTAAGGAACAAAATGAATGGGATGAATAGGTAGCAAGCTACACAGGTTTCAAACGTTAACTTTCTTTGACTCATCCGGTAGACTTGCTCACGTTCTGCGCTGTTCAAATCATTGAAAGTGCAACTGCTATTTCCTTTTTTCCTCCATTTGCTGTGGTAGGGACACCTTTTTACTCGCTCAGGGCAACGCTACTATACAAAGAGCATACAACCAACAAATTACTTATCAGTTGAAATGTATCAAAACATGAGGAACCACAACTTACCATTTGGAGTTTCCAGTATGTTGCTCATCCTTTTCCGGGTTGAATCGAATTCTAACACGTGTAGAAGTTTGTATCTGTTGGAGAAATAAGACAACAAATTGCTCAGCTATACATGGAAACGAGGCACCGTTTCAAAAGAAGAAAGCTTCAAGGTCTCAAATAGAGAATTCGAATGTCTTTTCTGGTTTAGGATCTTGATTGGAAATTAAATTTGTGAAGCCTGGATAAGCCAAGGGTAAGCATGTAAATAATGTTTCCCATTGCCTGGTCACAACTTCACATCACTTTTCAGCTACCTTGTAGAGCTTGCAGTCGAATAATAATAAAATCTGCATTGAAATCAATATCGGAAATTTCTATATGTTAACATCGAAATGTTTCCGACGGAAAATTTTCTGGAAAAAACTTCAGACAAAATCGGACATTTTGAAAAATCGTAAACAGTGTCCTCTTTGGCAGCTTATTGATCAAGTCTTTCGCTTCAAATGGGCTACATTCGCATAGAACAGTAACCTAATTTTACCTAAAGATTGGCACTGAATGCTTCAAATTAGAAGTATCGTGAGAAAAAAATATATCCAAAATAATTTTCAGACACTTTTAAAGGCAATTCGGACAAAAAAGTTTCGGACCCTATTTTGTCCGAAACTTTAACTGTCTGAAACTTTTCGATTTAATGTAAAACAAACCTATGAACAATTCCATCCATTTCAAGTTCCATATAATCTCCTGCATTCCCTTTGAACATTATTCCACATCTACGAAAAAGGATTGATGATAAATAATTACAAAACCATAGAAAATTCTGATCGTAAAAAAAACGAATGAATAAGACCAGTAATTCTCATCATAAAATCCAACAGAATTGGCTAGTAGCAACAATACTGCAAATTGCGATTCGATGCAAGGTTGTATCAATGAGAGCCTGTATTAATGAAATCGATCGAAGAAGTTCAAGAACACAGAAAGTATCCAAGACAAGATTATTCACCTACTGGAGACCAAATACTACATCTGACACAAAATACTACTATTCAAAAAACTTTTAATATGAATTTACCTTGCAGCTGCCTCGACCAATGCCTTTTCGTCAGGAGATGATGCCTAAGATATGAAACTCTTAAGTAATAAACTTTAAAATTACATGAATTACTTCTGCATGCCACTGTGTCGTTTACTTTCCAGTATCTACCCCAACTACACCACATCATGTTACAGGATTATCAGGCCCCAAATGATCAGTTAATTAATAACCGTAAATTTCCAGTTAGTAGTATACTATACCAATACTAACTTTTTGCGAGGGCAATAAGGAAAAATATCAAGCCCGAGGTCGAAAATATTGACCGAGCTTGCGGGGTCAATACGATGACCGAGGGCTTGATATTTTTTGTATTACCCGAACCGAAAAGTTAGTATTTGGTTTATTACCCGATCTAGAGGAAACAAGAGAAAAAATCAACGCAGTGATACGCTAGAAGCAACGCAAGACTGAAGCGCCACTTTGTATCCCTTGACAACGGGCAATACGGGAAAATGTTGCCCACTCCTCGACCAATCAAATTCGTTATCGTTTTTTCTGCCTTGAAGATCGGGTAATAACATATCATTCAACAACCTTTCACTAATACAGTATCAGATTAAAGAGACTAGACATAGCTATATTGAGTGGTCGCTATAAATAGGCTACGAAAACGACAACGCACCATTGTTTCTTCAGCTACACAATGAAACGGCACGTGCCAACAGTATCAAATACAATAGACTATATTTTTAACTTGGCCCGGGCCAGCTTTTAACTATGCCGATTCCCTTTAACATCTACTTAAATTCCCTCCCTATGACATTTGATAATATAAGGCTACGATAACCTGCAAAGTACAAACAGGAATGCCTAGAACACCAATATTCCGTAGCATGGAGTATGTGCCTAAAGACAGTTGATAATGTAAAGAAACTTTGAATGCCTTTAATGTGCTACAATAATGGACGATCAAAAATTACAGTCTAGCTTCGAAAATGATAAATAATCAACATTTACGACTGTATTTCCTAGCATGGTCTATAGAGAGATAAAAACAATACAAATAAAGCGATAGTAAACTGTAACAAACCTGGTAGGAATATTTCACTCCTTCTGTCTGTTCTTCTTTTGGCAGCTCTTCGGCTTCAACTGTGTGGCATAGGGCTAACGCCACAAAGAATTCTTTAATGTCATCCTGGATGAAAACGATAACACAAAGTTAGATTCTACTCAAGAAATAATAAAAAACAACCACTGGAGCGTATTAAAAGAAACCTGAGTTTAAAGCGAAAAGGGTTACATCCATAAGGCAGCTGCTGATTACGAGAATTCATGTGATATCCTGAACAAATTTAATATGGCACAAAAAAACTGCAGTGTAATCAGAACAGGGAAGGAATTTCTTTTCCAAATATAAGCTTATCACATTCACAGGAAGTACTCTAAAAAAAATTTCTATCAATGACAGAGCTTTTGTGTGTTTGGCTTAAGAATATTTTCAGGAGTTGAAAATGTTTCCTTGGGTACCAAGCATGAAATATTAAAGAGAAACGATTTAACTCGGTAAGGCTTCATCTGAAAAAGAGAACGCTTACCGTTAGACTGCCTTTGTATTTTGTTATATTATTTGCAACATTGACTAAGCTGTCTTCCTCCTCCTGTAGCAAAAGAGATCATTCATTTGATAAAAATAAATGCAAAGTTCATGTCTAATATACAGTCACTTTACAGATTTGTCGCTTAATATTGTCACTTTAGAAAGATTTTGATATTAGTTTCTTTAGGTACTAGAATTTAGTGACGTGTATTCAGATATTCGAAATAGTCAGGCTCAAAATTATCAGAAAAAAAGGGAGACAAAATTGACGAATTCCACACCAAATTGCTTGGACTGAAACTGAACCTTACACTAAAAGAATCATAGTTATTGATAAAAAATACTTTCCACCCACCGTATATTTTATGCCATTGATGGAGCACTGTCTGAACTGCATATCATTTTCTGTTAAGGTTCCAGTTTTATCACTAAACAAGTATTGCACCTGTGAACAGAAAGTAGAGATAAGATCTTAAGAAGAAACAGCAGAGTTCCGTAAATCGTACGAAATTTAAAAATCCAGGAACGGATAAAAACTGGACTTGACTATCTTTTCGCCGTAGCTACAGATCCTTCAAAATTATAGTCTGTCTCAAATTAGATGTAACGTGAAAATGCCCGCGAATAAAAACAATTGAAGTGTTTTGCATGAGTAATTTTGCGTTATCGCAAATCTCACGTGACATCTAATTTGAGATATATCATAGCCCCAAAAGATACATCATAGGGGATTGATACGAAGTGTAGTTTCTCTAAAACAAAATTTGATCATTGATCCATTGCTAGAAAAGACACTTATAAGATTACTAGAGATTACTAAGAACCTCAAATTTGATGCTTATAGAATTTCTTTCCGACTCAAACGGTACATCTAAGGTTATGCAAGGCTAACTGAGCAACTTTTGCAAGGCTTGACACGCGACATTACAAGAACAGTGCCAAAGCAATTAACGCTGCTTACCTGACCCAGTTCTTCATTCAAATCTGAAGTGTTAGCTTTTGCTGGTTCATCAGTTGGCTAAAAAGAACACAGAGACACACAGTGATAACACAGGACACACAGTGATAACATCAGTTTTTAACTTGTTGAAGTGTACATCCTGTATAAATACTCGTTTTATTATTATTATTATTATTATTATTATTATTATTATCATTCTTACTAATTAGCAATCTACGCCACATTATTAGAAGCAGGAATTCCATGGACATTCTAAGAACTCTTAATCGAATTTATAATTCTTTCCCTTATCGTTATAGTAAATCCTTGTAATTTACACTCATTATGACTGAAGAAGATCTACATAAGATCGAAATATTTCACTAAAAAGTTCTTGTTTTTCTTGACTTTATTATACTAAACAACCAAGACGAATCAATCTTTACTTGCAATTATTATTATTCTTCTTCTTCTTCTTATTATTATTATTATTATTATTATTATTATTATTATTATTATTATTATTATTATTATTATCTTATTATATTAGAATCCGATAAATCATCGGCTAAAAGCATGATTCCGATGTTTTAATCTGTTGTATCAAAAAGAACAGTGTTGAATTATATCATACACGAGGTTTCCCAAAAATCATAGGCCACTTTTTCCGAAAATAAACAATTCACAATACCGTTGACACGTCTCGAGGGGTATTTAGCTCCCTCTCGCATACCTGAACCCAAAGCCTAGTATATGTTATTCCAATGAAAAGCTCCTCGAAAGTAATGAGCTTTCTTCAGGGGCAAATTTGCGTTAAAACCCACACCTGAGAGCCATGGTCGATGGCCTAGCTCTTTCAAACTATTTTTATTCTGTGCATGAAGGCTATTTTTTAGTATATCGTCTGATCCAAGGACCCACAAGGAATCCATTACCGCAGCCGACCAGACCACCCCTACTTGCAACTCATCCCATGAACTTTAAGCACTTTTCCCGGGAGAGAAGCATACAGAACTTTTTAGGATGAGTGGTGGTACGTCCCCAGGCGGCCAGTCAAGGGCTCGAACTCGCAAATTTCCTCGCAGAAGGTGAGATCGCTAACCACAAGGCCAACCTACCACCTCGAAGCTGTTACGACCCTGACTTAACGTTAACTTACCTCATGATACATATCCATGTCCCAGCTGAAGAAGAGTGAACCACAAAACTTTTGCAGTTCTATGAAATAATCATCCAGTGTCATTAGAATGAAGAAACAAAATTTGATTTGAAAGAAGGAAAAGAAAGCGGAATGACAAAGCAGGGAGACTTAAACCTTAAATAAGGAAGTGGAGCTCTGGAGACTACATTTTGATACAATGGATATTTCATAATCTTAAACCGCTGCCGAAAATACGACTATTTCAGTTTTCAATAGGTCGAGTTCCAAACTTGTCAAAGAAGTGAATGGTCTGCGTAACTGAGTGCAAATTCTATCCCCTGTGATTTTAGGAATAATCATTTCTTTCCAATCAAAAGCTTTGAGCGATTTGGAACACAGGGTAATTCAGCATGCGTCATTGAGAACCATTTTCAGAAGTCTATCAAGTTTGGAAGTTTGGAAAAAAGGGGCTGAAGTATGAGCGCCCTTACAACGTTGGTCCAAGTGTAGTATAAGTGCTTCAAGCAAAGGAAAAAACGGAGACAGTACTTACCAACAGTGACGTACAATGATATTGGAATGACATAGTTGAATAAAATAAGAAATGCCAGGAAGTCAACAAACACATTTGTGCCAGTCTGAAAAAAATTGAGACCAGTTATAAGATTTGGATACCATGCGAAAAAAAACCCAAATAGAATAACAGCATTATAATCCGAAATGTAGGATAATAACTTATCATTATTGTATTATTCTACGAAGCTACACAATTATCAATAGCGATCATTTTACAAGCACCGAATGGTTCACGAAAATTCTACACTTTTCAGATGACCGTTGAAGATGCTAAAACGAAGCAAACTTGGATATCGTTGTTTAATTAATCGAAAACCCTTTTTCATTGGATATATAATTTTTACTCATTTTACTGAAGAAAAAAACAACCTGTATTGTTATCTTCGATGTGTTTCGATGAAAACAAAATTTACTGGTCTATACAACACTAAGGCCGTTGAGAAATATTTTGAGCAATTCTTATTCAAGGAAAAAAGATGCACGCAGCCTAGACAAGCATCTCTTTCATTTCAACTATAAATCAATTTTAACATAAAACAATTAAAACATGCAGCACTCCGCTTTACGCATTTAGGTCTTGCAAGTCGACAATTTCCTAAGAAAATTGCTAGGCTATCTATTAAATAGACAGATAAAGTGTCGAAGTTAAAATTACTTTTTAGTCTTGGGATAACACGACGATATCGCAACTAAATTTTCTGACAGGGAAAAATTACGATTTGTTTGGATACAACGCCTTTTGGTGTACCACATTGGTACACAATTTGGTACAGGAAAGTCTCGCACGTGAGAAGAACTGGCTTTGACAACCTCCAGGCTTAAAATTCTGAATAAAGTATTTGAAAATTAGTGAAAATTTCGGTAAGACTGGACAAAATAGAATGTTGCTGGATGCTCAAGCATGCAGTCTGCATGCTTTTTGAGTAGCACTGGCTCTATGAATACACGATCATGCTGAAGATGGCGGCGAGGAACTTTTTTACCAAGAAGCATTGGATTCCTTATAGAATCGTTAAAAATTCGTAATAGAGTCTAGATCGAGAGACATTCTTATACATTTTTATACGAAAAGTTCGATTGAGTGGCGTTCTATCACTGTTGTGCACATTCGAAAATTCTACAAAATGCATAAAAATATCGTTCGATTCAGACTCTTTTTGCAGAATAGCTAAAAGGTCTATTGGAACGCAATGCATGTTGGTAAAAGGTAAAAAGTCCCTCACCTTCATAGCATAATCGTCTATTGCGCTATTGTGAAGGTTTAGAAGTTAAAAACATTTGCTAGGTTAACCTCAGAAAACTATTATAGGCCTCAAACCTTTAAAAAGGTGGGTGTAAAATTCTTTTGCATTTTTCTTTGAATTAAATGGCTTGAAAGGAACTTGGGGTACTTTTCAGTAAATCTGCAGTGGAAATCTTTTGATATCTTGATTAGTTTAAAAAGGCGGCATTTATTATATTTGAGGCTGTGATGTCATCAAATTTCTAAATCCTAAACCAGAAGAGCGACAGATTTCTGCTTCACCATATTGTAGACCTTCATAAACTATGGTTTTCCTGAAGATTTTATCATTTTTCATCTATGAATTTAGGATTTACGATGATTTTAAATTTTTCAAAATTTTCCATCAATTCTTTCAACAAAAATATAAACGCTGCCATTTTGAAAATAATCAAGGTATCAAAACATTTCCACGGCAGATTTACAGCAAAGTACCCTAAGTTCCTTTCAAGCCATTCAATTCGAAGAAAATTGTAATAGAATTTGCACCCACCTTTTTAAATACTTGAAAGATTTGAGCCCTATGCTCAGAAAACGCAGTCTTTTATTTTGGAGGATTTTACTGTACAGTTATAGGCAATAAAAGACACTATGCTACCACATACCGCTGTATAATCCTTCTTGATCAAATACCAAGCTTTTCCTTCGCTTGTACCCTGCCATTTATATTTCAAACCAGTGCACAGAGCTGCTTGAAAAAGCAACAAACCAAGAAACACAAGAAGGTAGGTGTTCATCGTCCTTGAAAGAAGAGAACAATCATAAAAAACCACGAATGACAAATCAATAATGTACGAGCCAAGAGGCTGGATATACACTGCCTTAACGGCTCTGTATCCCAGACTTCATGTATCTATGTCCCCAGCCAATACCACAGGTAGCACCAGGGGTGGCACCAGGGAAGGGCTGGGGGGGCTACAGCCCCATCTGTCGGAAGCATCTAGCCCCCCGTCAGAGGAAATGTTTGGTTGTTTTCGGAGGGAATTTGGCAAAATGATGTACGAAAACTGCATATTTTAGTCACTTTAGCCCCCCTGTCGGAAGTTCCAGCCCCTCTGTCGGAAGATTTCTGGCCCCACTCCTGGTTAGCATTACCGTTNGGAAGATTTCTGGCCCCACTCCTGGCTAGCATTACCGTTCAACTACTTCAATTTCGCTCTGCATGTTTGACAAGAATCAAGGCTGAGTTTGCATTGATCTACAGCGGAGTCCTTATGTGTTCCTATTCAATACTCCTAAAAGGGTTATCTGGAAAGTAAAACGCTTTCTCCAGAAGACTGTCAATGCGTTTTAGGCAGTGGTCAAAAACTTGTGACTATCTCTGTTGGCTGCACAGGCATCAGAATGAGAAATTCAGGACAAGCAACAAGCAGACGCATTTTTTCGTCAATCTTCAAGGAATCAAGCAGAATAAAACGTTACTTTCAAAGATGAAGGAAGAGGAATAAATACCTTTCAACGGATGAGAATTTCATTGCCTTTTCTTGTTGATTCAGAGCCATCTAAAAGACAAAAAAGGATAAGATGAAATCTCTCACCAAGCAATAGATTTGCTTAATTTTTTATTATAAAGTCAAAATGTTCGTAGTAGACTAAACATCAGCATTTAAGGTGAAAGAAGCGAAAAATTAGAACTACCACTTACCTTTGTTTCTCTGCCTGTGTAGACTGCAAGACCTTAGGGAAAGAAACATTTTAAAAATGTTAGCACCATTTGATCAGCTCACTCTGCGTTAAGTTAAGGAGCTGAAAATCTGTGGGAAATTTCTTAAATAACCCCTGCATTCCAATATTGACTGACTGCATGAAATTCAATAGCGAAAAATCGTAAGGGTCTTCAAAAACAAACGGTTGTGAGGTTCATACCAATTGAATTTGCTATGAACAGGATCAAGGAAGGTGGCTAATTCTAGCACATGGTAGCGCTATATAGAAGCGAAACGAAGCGAGAAAAAACCAACTCCTTATCAGAATAACAGGAATATATACTATAGGAAGGTCTTCTGTGCCCTCCTGTTTAGAGGCTATTAATCATAAGAAAAGGCAATGATAATCTCCAACCAACTCCTAATTCAAAGCAACTTGACAAATACAAGTTCTTTTCTGGTAATTTTACTTCATTTTTTTAGGAAGACACACCTAATCTTCGATACTACCCTTCTTGTCTTGTTGATAGGATTCCATGCAGTCAATAACACTCAACAATAATCGAATTTGACATAAAAAGGCTAAGATATTCCTTACCATAAACATATGGGACGTTTTTCAATCTTGCGCCTCTAAGCAGAATGTTTGATGTTCCGAGGGCACTAGAAATAAAATCAAAAGTAGTTCAAAACGAATTAATGACTACCTTTCGCAACAACAAAACTTTCTTACAGTTTTCAGAACCATTTAAAAGACATATCTAGTTTCTGGACCTACAAATATCTAGGTTTTACATTTAAATGATTAACTAATAAAAGTAGCAAGCAAATAAGCAGCACCTTCAAAAGTCATCTATCTGTATCTGTATGTTACTTAGCTAATTGTCTCACTAATGAGCATATATGCTAAGGGTTATTGGCTGTGGACTTTTTGATTTCCACTGAACGAAACTTTTCACGCGAAGCGAGCTTTCTCAACCTTGAGCATGAGCATGATTTGCAAANTTCCGATCCCGATATGGAAAAACTGTTCGAAAAATATATGTATATAGACAGACGCACGAGATGCTACAATGCTGTATAATGTAATGTTACGTTGCAATTTGATTGAATGTTGCATTGTTTTCGGTTTTTACCTAATTGTTCACGCGGTTATACGGTTTTACTTAAAATATCGCACGGTTTTACGGTTTTAGCGAAAATTTTGAGCGGTTTTACGGTTTTCGGACCCCCCCAAACACCCCCTCCATAACAACAAAACTTTCTTATAGTTTTCAGAACCATCTAAAAGACATATCTAGTTTCTGGACCTACAAATATCTGGGTTTTACATTTAAATGATCAACTAATAAAAGTAGCAAGCAAATAAGCAGCACCTTCAAAAGTCATCTATCTGTATCTGTATGTTACTTAGCTAATTGTCTCGCTTATGAGCATATATGCTAAGGGTTATTGGCTGTGGACTTTTTGATTTCCACTGAACGAAACTATTCACGCGAAGCGAGCTTTCTCAACCTTGAGCATGAGCATGATTTGCAAAAATTTGACTGATCATCGGCTGTTTCGGAACGCGAAAACAGAGGTGAATATGCCACTTCATACGATAGTAAATCGTATGAAAAACACAAAAGGAAAGCACTTATTGACCTATCCACGCAGGGTTTCCTAGATGTTTCTTCTACAGTTTTAATAAATCCACAAACCTTACTCATTTACTACCTTACTCTGTTTTAATTAATATTATCAGATGATTTCCTGAACTTTTACGAACTGTTCTGGCAAAGGAATTCAATTTTTACATGTTTTGTTCATTTTGCATATTTCTTGAAGCAGTACTATATAATAGAAACTATTATCAGAAATTTGGCAAGATCACCAGTTCACTAGGGGGCTTTAGCGTCAATGTGTACCTTGGCTAATACTTCCTCCTGGCAGCAAAACAACTACCCTATGGTTTAGCTCTACAAAATTCCGTAAATAAGAAATTAAACTGATGACTTACTATATTTTCTCCTCTCCAGATTGACTGCACAGTTTCATCCTGCCATTGTACCTGTTGAATAAACATCACATAGTTTGTCATCATTTTATGAAGGCGTTGTGGCGCAGTGGTGTAATTCTCTGACTTTGCAGCCAGAAAAGTCAGACGGATAGGGTTCGAACCAAGTTCGAGCCCCACCGCTTGAGCCCCATGACAAGGGGTCGCGGATTCGATTAGGTCGTCTCTACTTCTGCGATCCCAGCGCTTGGCGCTAAAAACCGCAGCTTTAGCATCATCTTCAATTTCACATTTTATAGGACGAAAGCCTAGCGTTTGCTTGCATGATGTCAGCGTTTGCTAACAAACAACTACAGTCACCTGTAAAGTTGATGATCATGTTACTGAAACTGTTGGAGCAACGCATCACACGTAAAGTAGGAATCTGCTCGTCTAAACTTTAAACAGAAGGAAAAATGCAATTATAGCCCCTAGTGGGTGGGCTCCCTGTTTAAGCCCACCCTTGAGAGTGCCATGACCTGAGGTCATAACTGTGACTAGTTAGAATTATTATTATCTGGCGCCAAAACCGCGTTGATTTTTACCTGCCTTTAAAAGCTACATAAAATGGTACGGAGATCACAGCTGGATACGAAATCTGCAAAAATGGTAGATTCACCGTTTTTTATTGGAATTACTGAACGTAACTTTAAGTTGTCATCAGGCAGATTAATCGTGTACTACAGTTACACTAACAATCTCCAAAGATCAAGGAATTGCAGAAATATCAATGTATTCCAACATTCACAGGGCGAGTTCAACGAGTTGCCAACAACCAAAAATTGTAGAATCTGATCTAAAAAGCCGATTTAAAAGATTCTTGCTTTGATCGATCAGTCTAGAAACCAAGTTTAGGTATGCAAACATATAAATGCTGCAAAAGCCATGTGAAGTTTAATATTAGGTTTTCCATTCTAAAGCTCTTACAGGGTTAGGGCTAATCTGTAGAGTTAGGGTTTTAGTAGGGTTTGGGATTGGGTTTTAGGGTTAGTTTTGTAGGGTTAAGTTAGGTGTCATATTTCTGGAAATGACTTTTTGTCAGAAAAATATACTCGGCCTAAAATAAAACACGTACTTGTACATATCATATTCTGGGTGATCGCACTCAATTGTAGCCGTCAAATTTGCCAATTCTTCCACCTCTTTTAATTTCGCGGTCTCTGCTATTGCTTTCCTCACCTAAAATACAACAAAGTAAAGTAAGTTGCGCCAATTTCTCAACAATGAACAGAACTGGCTATTATCATTATTATTATTATTATTACTATTAAATTCTTTAAAATTGGTTATAAAAAATAGCTCTAAAGACAAGAACTTCCACAGAAAGAAACTCTGGTTTAAAAGATGTGCTAACTATATCTTAAAGGAAGCATGATTCTAACTATTGCCAGTAAGTTTTTCCACCCCCAAATACCTCTAAACCTCAATTTGTTGCTGGCGGTTTCTCTATGCAATATACCGATATTCAGGCCACTTTTAACATTCGAATGGGCTGAAAATCTCAGTTCAGTTTTTTACTGCAACAGCCGGCAAGTCAATTCAATAAAACAAAGCCTTAGGGCTACAGTTTTTAATGATTACCTTGAGATTAGTTTCGCCATCTAAATTTGCAGTTGTGATATGACACTGACCATCTTCATGTGGCGATGACAAAACAACCAGATCACATGGGAATTCATCTTCACATTCGACCTTTACAACATCACCAACCTATGGAGTGATTATAACCATATTAGGGCTGTATACTGCAGTAGAGTTTCCAGGGATGGCCACAAATAAACTCCAGATTTTCTTCTCCATCAAACAAATACAATTACAAATCAGAGCAAAGGCGCCAAATCTTTAAAAATGATTGCACAAATGGTTGATGCATCTTCCTTTTGATTTAATGGCTTGAAAGAAACTTCAGGTACTTTGCTGTAGCTGCATTTTGGCGATTTTTGATATCTTGATAATTTTTTTCAGAATTACAGCATTTTTCTTTTATTGAAAGAGTTAAAAGACATTAAAATCATCGTAAATCCTAAATTGGTAGGGCGAAAACGGTACAATCTTCGAGAAAACCATAGTTTATGAAGGTCTATGATATGAGCCCCCTCTCTTTTAAACCCCCTCTGGAGTCTCAAGAATCAAATAAGCTCCAAGGGGGCTTAATAGAGTTTTACAGTGATCTGTTACAAAGTCCTGCCTTTTTGCACATCTGAGAACGGCATAGCAAAATAGCCACCCAAGCAATGAGAGCATCTCAGCAGGGGACGATTTTAGGGAAATGGGTGTGTTCATGGTGTTTTATAAATAACAGCAGGTATTTTTGGAAATAATTCAGTTGACGGTGAATTTCGAAAATAAAATTTCTCGGTTTTGCTGGTGGCGTATGATAATAAAACTAACATGCACATGAATAATCTAATGTCAGAGTAAGTAAAATGAAAATCATCAAAATTTGATTATGTGCATTTGTGTGGAGGACCAAAAACTTAGGCAAATTGCAATGCTTTGAAAATGCTTGGAATTTCCGGAAATTTAGGCTTTTACAAGCTACCTAGTTTTGAAGCAACTATGGTAAAGAGATTCGGATGCAAAAAAAAACGAGAAGATTTAGCACACTGAGG
>REGM01000116.1:775447-809497 GCA_004194415.1 Aurelia aurita | reverse complement strand
AGAAATTTGTAACAGTGCGAAATTGCTCGAAGAGATTCTTGGGAACGAAATTCCAAAGCTTGTACTGTAAAGAGAAAGGATATGTGTAACGTTTTTTTTTTTATATTCAATTAAAACTTTTACAGGAACAAATTACTTAAGACACTACATATGAATTACTTTACAACACTACAAGGACGATACCACAGGGAGCCAAATACAATGACCACCCTGCAGCATGTGTGTTACTCAATACTTTAATTATCCAACGCAATGTCGTAAACGCCTGCACCACAACAGCATGGGTGAATTTTGTAAAGCACAAGCTTCAGCTCTCTTACATCGCAAAGCGATTTGCCTTTCTAAAGAATAGATATCACACCTCTGGGTGCAGTCAATCAAATCAAACCAAACAGTTAGAGCAAAACATCATGGTCGGCTGCGCTGAAGTAGATTCAATTCATGTCGTAGTTTCGCTCTTTTTACTGAACTGATATCGCTACAACAACAGCAGCGACAACAACAACAACAACATGCAGCGACAACAACAACAGCAATAGACGATTGCGCTAAAGATGGCGTCGAGGAATTTTTTACCAAGATCCTTTGCGGTATTGAAGAAATCAACCAATCAAATCATTCGAAATTCAATTCGACGCAAAGCATCATGGTAAATAATTCCTGTCCGCCATCTTTAGCGCAATCGTCTATTCAATGAGATGAGCGTAAGTTGATGGTCTTATGCAGTGAGGCTAGCGCTGCAGGTGTGGAATCCATTCTTTCGAAATTTAAATCGCTTTGTATTGTCGGAAAGCCGAATCTTTTGTTTTACAAAATTCACCCTTGCTGACCAAAACTTAAATATTGGTTGACATGTCCTAATTAAAGCTCTTATCACATGTGGAACTCAAACTTTTGTATGAAATCACAACATAAAGCTGTAGAGTAATAATATCATGTCTTGTAGAATAGTATGGCTAGAGTGCAGTTTAGCGGGCGGCATTCGAATGTTGTGTTGTTGTATGTCATACGGTTAGGGTTAAGGTTAGTTTCAGAAAGAGTTCTAGGGTAAGTTAGGGTAAGCAAGGGTTAGTTAGGGTAAGTTAGGGTTGGTTAGGGTAAGTTAGGGGTAAGTTAGGGTTAGGGGTTTGTTCAGTTTAATATTCGCAAAAGGACCATGACATTTAGCGCCGCCCGCTAAACTGCACTCGTCCCGGTTTTCCAAAATTTTCACTTTTTATTGGTGAATCAGCCGGTATTTTGCAGCAATTTTTAAAGAAATAAATAGGCTAACTGCACCAGAATATTTGCGAACTTATGATTTAGCAGAAGATTAGCTCCGTCACATGCTCATTTTCAGGATTGCTTGTACAGATGACACAGTTAAAATCTTCGGTTTTCGTGATATGATATAGAGATATTTTGGTTGGAGCGCTCCTGTAAATGAAACTAAGGATGAACGAATTTTCGATGATACCTTTGATGTGATGACTACATTATCAGCGAAATGTTTGTGTGCATCATGAACTTGTACTCCTGGTTCTGACGTCGGTTGATTTCCAAAAGCGTAAACAGTACGATGTTCTCCTAAGTCGACATTTCGCTTGCACAGGAAGAAGTTCTGAAAAACAAGAGAGGAAAAGCATTCAAAATCTGAAGTGCATATCTTTGCCTCCCGATTACAAGGGGTCGGAACAATGGAGCTAACATTTTCCCTTAATTTCTCTTTTGTTAGCTAGAACTACACAGCCTCATTGTCAAAAAACCAAGAATTGCGCTACAAAGTACAGTGAAATCTGCAGCGATAAGCTCGTCAAACTTAGGATACCAGATACCATTGGCTTTAAGAAACTCGGTAGTTGATGCTCCTACAGTAGTTTTGTTCCTCCCTGTTTCCCTGTGCCCGGTTTTCCTTGTATCCCTGTGTCCTGCAAATTTGAATGACACAACAACAACCTTCACGGGTACAAGGACACAGGGAGCCATGGTCTACTGAAAGAAGACTTTGTGCACAAAGCCTACATGCATATTTAAAATACAAAAATTTTGGACAACACAGCACTGTCCATTTCAAATTTACAATTCAAACTGACCAAGAGTCTCTGATCACTTAGATACCCTATAGTATTTGTTTACATGTTTAAACTACCATTTAAAGGTACCATGAATCAAGCATTCATTTTCAGATTTGGTCACGTTGCAATTGCTAATGGCGACAAATTATTACTGGGATGTGTTAAGTCTTCAAGCTCCATTCACACTTGAAGCGCTTTTCTTACCACAGCCCAAATACTGTTTGCAGTTTATGATGCATATTGACGCAAAGATTACCGCCAACGAGCTTTATAGCCAAATGGAGAAAAGATGGACAAATGCTACGTGAAACCACGCGCCATAGGATGCGTGGATAATCATTAAAATCATTCATGTTAAAAAATGATATAATCTCACTTACTCGTGTCTTTTCTGCCCATTTTATTATTCGCCTTGTATTCACAGCTTCGAATTTAGGCCTTCCTCCATTTTGTCGCACGCTCGAGTAAGTGAGATTATATAATTTTTTAACATGAATGATTTTAATGATTATCCACGCATCCTATGGCGCGTGGTGAAACCGCTTCACAACAAAGGAGTCCAAACTGGACGCGGATTGCATGCAATAGCGCCTCCGGAGTGCACATTTCCTATTCCGTTCTGTAGCATCACATCGTATCCAGTGTGAATTCAACTTTATAAATTATGAGGGTCTAAGGCCGAAAGCTGACTTCACATTGAAGCGTCGTTCCTGACGCATTCCGGATAACAATGAAGCGCGGCAACGCATTTCCAATAGACGATTACGCTAAAGATGGCGGCGAGGAATTTTTTACCAAGATGCATTGCGTTCCAAGAATCGTTAACGATTTTATAGGAACTCGATTAAAGAACGCCATGCATCTTGGTAAAAAGTTCTTCGCCGCCAATTTTAGCGTAATCGTGTATTGCAAAGAGCTGGTGTAAATGGCTACTATATCTCTTTTGGATTAATGGCTCAAAAGGAACTGTAGGTATTTAAAAAAAATTCTATAGCGTCCTCTTCCGATATCTTCAATATTTCAGAATTACAGCGGTTTTTATGTTCCAACTAGTTTTGAGGTTGTGACGTCATTAAATTGCTAAATCGTAAACCAGAAAAGCGAGAGCTTTCTGATTACCGTCATATTGTAGGCCTTTGTAAACTATGGTTCTCTTGAAATTTCTACCTATCATCCTCCATTAAGTTGGAAGCTGTGATGATTACAAATTTTTAAAAATTTTGCTTGAATTCTTTTGAAAAAAAGAAAACGCTGTAAATCTGAAAATATCTAAGATATAAAAAAGCACCCGGTAGAATTATAATAAAGTATGTAAAGTTCCCTTGAAACCACTCAATCCAAAGAAAGATGTAATAGCCATTTGCACTAACTTTTTTAACGCATATAAAGGATCAATCCCTGACAACGGCGTACCACCGACCACAAGGCTACAACTGAAAGTTGACAACCACGACTGCCAATTACAACTTCTTCAACAAAAATAAGAGTTGTCCATCGAAAGATAAACAACCAAAACTATTCCCCTTTACCTCAATTCCATTAGATGACCCGAAGACTCGAGGATACGATTGTTCCTTCAAATAACACAAACCCCTAAAATTCTAAAAATAGATGAATCTTAAACCCGTTTTATATCCGTGACGTAATTTTAAAACATGTCTCCCAACGCACATAAGACACAACAGTAGCTTGGAGAAGCTAAAGAAGCTACGAGCTTCTCTGGTAAATAACCAGCTCATTTTAACCCCCACAGAACGTCTATGCAGTACTGCGGAGGGTGTCAGTACTGAACAGGGATATCATCAGTACTATGGGGGACACATTACCTTTTAGCTGAAATTTTCTGACCTGCAGTATCAACTAAATAATGTACTTCTATACATGTGACAAACAGCCTCCATGATACTACACAAACATTCTCTAGAAGTAATTTTAGTATCTCTTGACAACATTTTTGATTCATGAAAACTAAATCGTGGTACTGGCGATTTGTTTTAAGGCGCACACGGACGAGTCACAGGCAAAATCCGAATTACATGTTGCGTGGAAATTCAACTCAATTAGGTACGGGGCAGGAAACCGAAGTAAGGGTTGGGTGGAAGCATAGTCATGGTGGAAGCGGTGATCAAGATGGCAGTGAACAAGATGCAACAGAGACAAAATAAAACATCTACAGCCATCATAGAAACTTTATTCAAATCTTCTAACATCCAACTGAGCCACAAACCAAGTGTCTTCAAGGCAGGTGAGGCAATCCTCGACAGTTTTCTGCACTGTTCGTGCTCGCAGTTTTGACTATGTAGCTAGGTCCTTGAGAACGCAGTAAAAATAGAGCGGGAAAATACGTTTAATTTAAATCACACGACCCATCCGTAAAGTACTATAAAACAGTGAAAAATTTGTTTAAGCCATTAGTTGCCTGTTGAAGCATGTCAGTCAGTTTCACGAATTTTGGGTCACCCTCTATTCCACACGGCGAAAATGCTTGTAATATTAAATGATCCGAATTTTCCCAGGCAATACGAAAATTGGCCAATTCAATTCAATTTTATTCGCAGAATACAACAGCCTAATACAATGTAAGATAAAAATATTTGTATTCTACACGACCCAAGAGAAGAAGAGCTTATCCAGCCTGGGCCGTAAATTAAATTCTTAAAAGGATATGTGAAAAAATAAAAAATTAACGTCATAGTACAAAGCTAAAAAATTCAACAGTAAGATATATTTGTGTTGGTAAGAGATCAATGTTTGGTTTGTAAGTCTTAATCATTAACATTTTTGGTAGTTAATTTTGGTATGTGGAGATGATATTTTCTTTAAAGTTTTTTACTGACATTTTTATGTTTTGCAATTGACTTTAAGGAAGTAGGAAGGTTATTCCACAAGCGAGCACCGATGTTTTGTACGGTGTAGTTACGCCACTTTTTATTAGATTTCATTATTCTATAATCTTAGGCCAGAGGTTCCTAAATAAACAATCGAGTTTTCATTTGTAATTTCAAGGGTTCTAAAAACTCTCTATATATAACCGGCCACAATACCCTAATTCAACCCCTTCACAAACCCCAAATTTTGCGGCGCTAAAGCAAGAAAGTTGCTCAAAGACATTAATTTTATCATTTTGCTATTGACTATGATTTCATTTTCAACCAGATATGTGCAAATGACGTAAAGACTTTCTCCCAACATCAAAGAACTTCCTTTAACGACAAGAAAATTTGACCTGAGCTCATCAAGTGACCTGACAAACGTTTGAAAGCAACGAAGATGATCCTTTGTGGCGCCAAAGTCGACTTTCGTATGATATGAAAGTCGTTTCTGGCCTACGTTCTCTTTGTCTTGCTTTTCATTTGGTGCACAAAGGATCATGGTTGACAATGAGCCTTTAACGTTTAAGCTGAATTATCTTATGAAGCATTTTTCTTGACGCTGACTAATACACCACTTCGACGAATGGCCGCCATTATGGAAATGTTTTTAAAAATTTCATCGTACGAATTTTTTTACTCCAGATTCGAATTTAGCACCCTAAATATAGTCTAGCTGCAAGGTTTCGTCTTCATAGTCCTTGTTATATTGATTTTACGGTGACATAAAGCTCTAGATATATAAGGGATTTGGCCACGAAAAAAGTTCGGGGGTAAAAGTTAACCCCCGAACGGTTTTTGCGGTTAAACCTCTTCTATAATTAAAATTCTTATATCATGACAAAATGCAACTCTTTTTCAAATCTTGGAAAAATTCAAACGCAATGCTAAAACCGTTTCTTGCAATACGTACTTGACATTAACGTTTCTGGAGAACAAAGGAACTGCTGTTTTCGAAGCAACCCACTCACCTATTTTGACTTTCCCGTGCCATATATCAGCAATCACTAATTAAATTGACTCAAACAAGGTCCCAAATTCTAAGTTAAAGCCTATCCTATATAAATGTATAAAATGCGGGACAAATAAAATTACAGCTCCTCCACACCAGCTGCACAAACGGGGAGAAATTTGTGGGACACCCTGTACAATAGTGATAATACAACAGGAATCTCTTACTCTTAAATTTGATTTGCAGTTTAAAGCTAAGGCAATTTCATTTCACTCCTGCTATATTAAGGTACTTTAAGACCATTAAGCAAAAGTTATAGTTTCTCTTCGATCTTTTTTAAAGCTGCGCAGAAAACTTTGACAACTATTTCTTTCTTTGCAATCCTATTTAAATCTCTAAGCTAATATAAACTGACTTCATTTCAAGAAGATTTTCACGTATTTCAAGATTCTTTAGACGTCACGATAACGCAAAATTACTCACCAAAACTCGTTAATTGTTTTTATTCGCGGATATTTTTGCCTGCTATCTAATGGGACACAGACCTTAGTTCAAATCTTTACAAAGATAGTGGCTGTCACGTCTTACTTTGGACTGAATGGCTTGAAAGAAACTTCAGGAACTTAACTGTGATTCTGATGTGAACTTTTTTGATATCTTGATTATTTTTAAAAATTACCGCATTTCTTCTTTCAAATCAAATTGAAAAAGAATCAAAGCAAATAACAAAAAATTGAAACCTGAAAGACGTAACTTTCAAAATTAATGGTGGAAAAATGATAGAAGTTTCAAGAAACTCAAAGTTTATGAAAGTCTGCAATATAGTGGTAAGTAGAGGTCCGTCGCTCTACTGGTTTACGATGTAGAAATTTGATGATATCACAACCTCAACCACTCCAATGAGTGCAAATATAAAAAACGTTGTCATTTTGAAAATTATCAAGATATCATGAAAGCTCAAGGTAGAATCATGCACGAGTCAAATCGATACCCGGACATCCCCCCCCCCCCCCCGGGCCACCTCTGGGCATTTGATTTTTTCCATTTTCAGTTGTCAAATTCCCGGCCCCTTATCAGAAAAATCGTTCAAATGCCCGGCAAGAAAAGAATAAATTGCGTCAAAAATGCCCCGCCCTCGGGGCACAAAATGTGGACTCGACATAACATTGTTCAACTCGAAGATTTCAATATCATTAAAAAGGACTCTCTGGAAACAGTTGACGATCAAGATGAAAAAAGCACAATACAACACAGTAACGTTTCAATAGTTGTGAAAAGCCTCTCAGGTTGATGCTGCTCGAGCCAAGAAGCGACGAAGTCTACACCCTTGCCCTTGAAATCCTCCATTTTTCGAAAAATTTAAAATGCCCCGATAAGTTGTCAAATGCCCCGACCTCTTTTTCAATTTTGGATCAAATTCCCCGCCCCTGGGATCGCATACTTGATCAAATGCCCGGAGGTGGCCCGGGAGGGGGATGTCCGGGTAGCGATTTGACTCGTGCATTAGTGTGGAGTACCTAAAATTCCTTTCAAGCCATTCATTTTCAAGGAAGATTCAATAACCATTGACGCAATCTTATTTTAAAGATTCGAAGGCTGCCGTCAGCAAATTCGATGACAGGTGTTCTCTATTAAGATTATAATTCTACGGCTTCTTTATCCATTCAAAGATAAGAATAGTTATATCCCACGACAATATGAAAGTTTAACAAACCAAAATTACTATAGCCAAAATACCTATAGACATGTATAGGCCTTGTTATAAGGTCTCAAACAATATGAATATCTACGAAAAGAAGTATATTAAAAACGACAAAGAAATACTAAATCAAGGCATAATGAGTTCTGAAAATAATTAGTTCTTAATATTCCTTCTTGAAAGAGTCAGATTGAAGCAGGAAGGAATCCTGAGAATTTGGTAGCCATGTTTTGTAAAGATATGTGAAAGCAAATGAAGCTAAGGAATTAGAGTAATTTGTATACTTCTTTCTTAAAATGGTCAAAATTACATCAGGAAGGAAGACGGAGAGTATTATATCAATATTTGGTAAACTGAACTTTTGAAAATGAAGAGTCTCAATTGTAATCTACACTCTTTCAATTCTTCAAAAAAAGGAAATATCGAAGAAGGTAGAATGTTTGATTCAGGCGTTTCTACTCCTTCATCTAATATCGAAGTGTCTCCAGAAAGTATGCTTTCATTTGAGACCTCTAAAGAAATGCCATATCTTGAACGACAATGAGCTCTGTTAACTAACTATATAGACCTAAACAAGGATGTGAAAAATACATTAAAAAGTAAGCAGCCTCATAGAGGATACGCACTTTTAGTCGCATCCTAGCAATAAAATGTCGGACAAAGCGAAATCATTTGGAAACTCTTATCAAGTTCTATTTAACAGCATGTGTCGATGAATCATCCTTTTAAAAACGAGCAGCAAAAAAGATACTTGCTTTTATAAGCATTACACAATAGTTGACTTTTGTGGCCAACATTTGTCGCAATAATTTGCGGCCAACAAATGTTCCTCACACTTGTTGATCAACTTCAATCACACGAACATACAAACTCATTCGATATTTTTTACCACACATTCATCATACTGTCTCACGGGATCACATGATTTGAAAGACCACTCTTGATTGTAGACTTACGACGTGATTCCTTGTATTCGTTTAATATTTTTAATCTGATTTTTTATTTTCTCTATAACCATCCAATTCAATGAGCTATACTGAGACTTATGTAATGAGTATATCTTGATTGGCTAAATTCCGTTCAACATCGCCGACAATGTCGCTAAGACTAAACATGATTATTCTCGTTCAACATGTTGCCGACATTTTTGAAACAGTATACCAACACATACACACGATTCAACATTTGTGAGGAACTGTAATGGCATGCATTTAGTCTACGGTGAACGCAAATTAGCATACATGTAACCAACAAATGTTGACCCGTATGTAATGGCAGTTAGGGACAAAACAAGAGCATTTCAAAAATCTTATTAAATTATATGCATCCATTTGAAAGTTTCCCGTTGCAAAAACAACCTCAAAGAAGATACTTACCGTACTTCTAGAGGCATCTTAGCATCAAATTTTGACCAAAGCAAAAGCATTTCACACACTCTTATCAAATTATAGGTATTCATTAAAAGTATTTCTCAGTAATAATGACCTTGACAATAGACACTTGCTTCTAGTAACATCTTAGCATTAAGAAGTAGAGCAATACGATTTGACGACATCTTAGCATCAAAACTTTGACAAAAGCGAAATCACCTTACAATTCTTATCAAATTATTTGTACTCATTAAAAGTAATTGTCAATGAATCATCCACAGAAATTGATTTATCTCTGCAAAATAAGTTCCGCAAAAGATACTTACTTTTATTGACATTTTCGCGTGAGAATATCAACCTGAAGTAAACTTTTGTATCCCAAGAGGTCTAGATTTCTTGTTTCCACTTCCGTTTGTTTACAATTTAAACCAGCCGTTCCTAAGCAGTCTTTGATTCAGCTACAGTTGAATAAAGCTTCAAACTTTACAACCATGCAGCGAGCAGACGTCCAAATCCATACAAATCGCCAAGACGGAAAACCTGTTCTTCGAAATCAATCATCTTCTGCTACTTAAGAAATTCGATTTTACAAAACCTACTTCACACAATTCTGATCCAGTTTTCTCAATATTGCGTAGTCTGTGGCTAAAATTGCGAACTTTTCAATGACATGAATTCTCGCACCAAGCCACCGACCAATAACAATACAATCAACTTCACCACAAAAGGATTTATTTCATTCCCTATTTGCTTCTCATTAATTATGAAACACTATGTGTCTTGCAATAACACTTTAAGAAAGTAGTTCGCAAAAAAAGCCTCTTCTATTTGCTAATTTTAGATTTGGTTAATTAAATACAAAAATTAAATAACATAAAATTCGAATTTTAATAATGTCAACTGAAAGAAATACTAAAATAGCGACTATAGTTTTGTCTAAAGTATCAATAACAAAACGATACTGCTTGAACTAAAATTTTAACAGTGTGAAATTCTTCAGGCCGTGTGTGTAGAAATATTTAAAGCTTCAGTTTTCTTGAAGCTTTTGAAATGCCTTTACTTGGTGAGTCGTAGCAATGCTCAAAATTTTTTGCCTTGCTATCACAGAGACTTACGACAAAAGCCCTTTGCCTTGCTATACCACTACGACTCGTAGTGGTATATAAGACAACAACCACCCACCACGGCTCAATCTGTTTTACGAGTCGTAGTGGTATACATATAAGACAAAAAAACCACCCACCACGGCTCAATCTGTTCTTGACTGTAAAAGCAAATTCATCCTTGATACGCGTTTTAAAGCCCTCGACAAACGAGAAAGAAAGTTTGTCAAACATCTGAGACGTACTTGGCAAGAAAACCCGTTTGTTCGCTTGGTCATGTCGCTTCTGACAAGCAGAACATGTCTTGGAATTTGTTCATAGCAAACGGGAAAACATCGTTTGCCAAGTAAATCTCTAACGTTTAGCAGACATCAGTGCTTTTTTGCTTTGATGTTCAAACAAAATTGAGGAAGGGGCTATCAAAGATAAATCTACGACTCATGCACAAACTGTTTAAAAACCAGGACAACCAATTTTGTGAATTTTGAAAGCGTTCAAAAGAATGCCACCAAATCGACTAGATTTCTTAAACCCAATTCAAGTCACGTGATCAATCTCTTGATGAAAACATCTTCTGATTTCTTTAACATATTTCGTGCCATGAAAACTTGTGCCATGAATGCAAAAAGTAGAATAATACTAAAACTTCCCAAGAGTATGGTCACATGACTTGAAATGAGAAAAACAAACCCAAGCATATTAGTTCTATCAACATCGCTACAATCTGACTTCAGACGTAACATTCCAATAAGAAAATTTTAACATCAGAAGAATTTTCAAATTTCGATGATTTTATACATATAAGACAAAAAAACCAAAAATCAATTTATTTTTCAACTCATCCGCTAAACATGGGCAATATTGGTAGTGCTATAGCGCTTGCAACCAATCTTATTGCCTCATATTGCCCGCATCACAAAGCGTGAAAAACAAATTCCCAAAAGTGTGAAGTGAATCCATGGCCCCTCCCACTACCAATATTGTTGGTATATCAAGGTGAATAAAACATATCACCTGTTCAAAATTCATAGTGCAACAACCACAACCACAACAACCCAATCGATTTGAAAAATTTAAAGTAGATTCCCAAACTGAGGCTTTGACTTAATTTTGAAACTTTTCTACCTAATTTAAAATCGCTCTCCGACAAACAACGTCCTGAAAATTGAATTCCATCGGCTTTGGTTAAAAGTATACATGCATGGTTTAATGAAGTTCAAGTCGAAAACCCGAATATAAGAACCACAATCTTGTGGGTTTAGCTTAGCCTAGCGAAGGTTCTTAATTCTGGGGTACAAAATTAAAATAACTTTCAATTACGAAGGCATGTACTATGTAAAAACCATATTACTGAACATGCTATGTGCATCTAGCACTTTGAAACTTTGAAACATCTTTCTTTCCAGTTTTGATGCAATTTTCACAACGTTCGAACATGGGGGTCCTTCTGCTTATTGCCCTGCACTTGTGTTTTTCCAAAACTCTCCAGTTGTTTTCTGGTTGTCACCCAACGTCTAATGTGAGACAGATCCAAGTTTGTTTTCCTTGTAGTTTTTGAATAGTGATATTTTTGAATTTTAAGTGCCTTTCATATTGGGAACTTCGATGACTTAGTGTCTATTCCCGCCATGATAGGCACAGTAGATGTAATTTTTGAGTTTTGTTTATCTTAGCCGATTATATTTTAAAAAAAAAATTAAAAAAAAAGTTCGAAAAATCCTCCTCCAAAATTGAAGCCCAAAGGTATTTAAAAGTTGTGGTACTTATATGCATCACAGGTACCAAATCTTTAAAAAAGATTGCAAGGATGGTTATTGAATCTTCCTTTTGATTTTATGGCCTAAAAGGAACTTCAGGTCCCTTGCCATTATTGTTCATTGGAACTAAGTGGTATCTTGATTATTTTCGGAATTACATCATCTTTCTTTTTCTTCTATAAATTCATAGCAAGTTTTGGAAAAAATTAAAATCATCATAAATCCTAAATTAATAGAGGAAAAACGGTACTATCTTTAAGAAAATCATAGTTTATGAAGGTCTACAATATGGCAGTAAGCAGAAATCTGTCGCTTTTCGGTTTTACGATTTAGCAATTTGATAACGTCACAACCTCAAAATTGGTTGAAACACAAAAAGCGCTGTAATTACGAAAATAAGCAAGATATCAAAAAGTTCGAATAAAAAATAATAGCAAAGTGCTTGAAGTTCCATTTGAGCCATAAAATCAAAGGGAAGATTCAATAACAATCCGTGCAATAATGCAGGTTTTCACTGTAAAGGGCTTTTGTCGGTAAATATAACTCAGAATGAATTGCACAAAATCAAAAGTCTATTCAAAAGCCGTGATCTTGAGGTGAATATACTAAAACTTCAAACAAGAATGGTACAACCTGTTAGGTTGGCTGTATTGCATATCACCGTTGCCATGGAGATTATTGAGCATGTCCTAACCTTAGCAACAACTCAAACATGGTATCCATATAGCAACATAGAAACTACGACAAAGAATCTACGCAAAATCAACAAAAGTTTGTCATGCCATCCATCAAAAGTTCCGAATAATTGTCAAAAGTGTTGCCAAGGACGTTATTTACACCATAAAAGCAGATAAATTGTGATCTAAACATCTATGTAATTTGCTCAAAAAGACGGCAAATTTGACGGCAACAAACTCATTGCAATCTTCCCAACAGCCAAAATTCGCCTTCGTGTCTACTTTTATGATGAATTTTGGCGGAAAACTACCTATTAAAACTATTTGTTGCCGATTTCAGGCAAGCCGACCCATGTTTAAGGCGCATATGCCAAAAAATGACCCTTGTTGAGATCATTTTGGGCCCAAAAACCCACCCATATGGGCGGCAAATACCCGTACCCTCAACATGTTATGTACCCAAGATTCGTTTCTTTATCTGCAAGACAGCTGTTATTTCATCAAGGGTTCTTGTATCTCTTTGAGAATGAAATTTTGAAGAAAAAGTTTTTATTGTCAGCACAGGAATTCAGCAAAGCACCGACCAAGGTATATACGTTTAACCTATTCTTTCAGCTACACATGACAATTTCTATCAACACAATCGAACCGCAGGCTATTGATTTAACGGCGATTGAACATACGGAACTCTTTTTTGACTCACCCGATATTCTGTTTTTACATAGTCTGGTCGATTCCCTTTAAAGGACAATTCCAGGGTTTGTATGATTGATGATAAAATGACGGATTATACGGTTATGAATGGTGTATGTCTTTTCTCTGCGAAATTATGTTTTACAATCTGCGAAAAATGCGTAGTGACGTCATTAAGCACAAGGTCGGAGCGTTCTAACGTCACGTTCAACAAGAGAATTAGGCTACCCTATTGTTTTCTCGGCTCTGAATCGTGACTAGCCTCCTTGTCGTGTACTCGTGAAAAATGGAGACCAATGGCGGCGACATTTGGCCAAAATTACCAAGATGTATATTGAATTGACAGCTAAAACGCAAGTCTCAAATGTTAAACAAAAGTTTGTCATTTGATTCAGGAGATGGCAAGTTTGCTTTCAAACGTTAATTTTACAAACCCCAGAATTGTCCTTTAATGTCTTTGATGAAGAAAATCAATTATAAAAGTAACTGAAAATGAATTATTTGTTTACAGCTTGTTCAGCGAAAATGGCTATTGGTTTGGTATTGTGCGATAATCATTTCAAGTAATACAAAATATGCGGGTTAAAATTCTGTTGTTTTAAATATGAAAAGTTTGTTGATTCTTTACAATTTTTGATGAAATTTAATGAGAACAGATTATTTTTCAGACTCATCTAAAGATTTTCCCAGCCAGAATTTTGTGGAGCAATTATCGTCTAGTTTGTTAATGCCAAAAAATGACTTTGCAAGATTTATGCAAAGCATACCGGGTGTCCCAAAAATAAGTATACAGATTTGGTCAACTCTAAGGATCACAATTTAGCATGAATCAATCCGAAATCATTTTTAAAACATTACTCGGTAGTTAACTTGAACATAGATACTGTACCTTGTTTGTTGATATTGGTGCTTTGAGAGTAGAGATATAAATCTTCAAATGACAAACTTTCCACCACCTCCCAACCAGAGCTTTGGCGTTTTGGCCTAAGCAAATTCTTAAAGCACAGCGAATAAGTCAACAATAGACTTGGAAAAATTTGAACCAGGAGGAGAAAAATTAAAAACTGCACTACAAATGCGTTTCACAAAATATAATTTATGTGGATCTTATCATCAACGGAGCTCCAAAGTAAATTTTAGTCATTTCAAGTGGAACAAATTGTGGATAATTGCTTATAGGCCAAAACGCCAAAGCTCTGGTTGGGAGGTGGTGGCAAATTTGTCCTTTGAAGATTTATATCTCTACTCTCAAAGCACCAATGTCGACAAACAAGGTATCTATGTTCAAGTTAACTATCGAGTAATGTTTTAAAAATGATTTCGGATTGATTCATGCTAAATTCTGATCGTTAGGGTTGACCAAAGGGACCAAATCTATATACTTTTTTTTGGGACACCCGGTATAAATTTGCAAATTTCTTTCAACCACATCTTCATTCCTAGATCTGGTTTTATCTTTTTAAGAGTTCTTGAAAATTGATAACATTACAACATTTCACAATAGTGAGATTTTGGCCCAACCCACTAATGATGCAAAATGAGTGAAAATGTTTCATAAGCAATGCAATACCTGCTACGCAATGAGATCTACCTGCTAAGCAATGCGATACCTATGAGGCACTTGACATTTCCTTTTGATATGAGAACAAAAAATTCAATGAATGGTCCATCTTAGATTTACTTTGAATATCACTAAGCATAAGTAAAGAGTGCAAAACATAGCAACGGGAATGATTGCTTCATTTCCAATGAAACTATTCCAAAGAAGTTGCAGTTCTTATGATATAAAACCAAGATGCTAGGTCACAGGCCCAGTTTTGATGAAGAAACACAAAGTCTTTAGGAATCAACATGACAGAACTTTCTTATTGAAAATGAAATTGTTTCTACAAAGCTCAGCCAAACAAAGGAAAATCCTTCACTGTTGCCTAATGGTTTTGCACTGTTTTGAAATACTTTTATCAAGTCAGTAATTATGGATCTATGAAATGAGCATGCTTTCAAAAGACATTGTCACGCTAACTTAACTTCATTCAAGTCAATTTCATTTACATAATTGTAAACAAAGCACATTTCTATTGCAGTCCATCACTTAATAAGCATATAGACACAATCAAACATGAACAAAGTTAACTTTGACCCAAGTAGAACACTTCAACTTTGCTCAATGTACAACAAAACAAGGTATATATAATTACAATAGGACTTGTTCTTCGTCATCTATCTGCATTTTTAGTCTACTCTTCTTTTAGCTTGATTAGTGTCCAGTTCCATTGAACTTTCTTTATTTTATAACGGGCTATGCAAATTCAATTCATATCAAGGGCAAATATTTTACTTTTCAGTTGTTTATCTATCTACATTCCAGACTGCAAATAGAAGATGGCATACATTCAAATGTGTTCCATAATATCTAATAAAAACAACTTCCCCTAGAGTTGCAATTAAATATAGATTGTCTCAAATCTTTTTGAAGTTTCCTCTTGAATTTCAAAATGTCTTTAAACCATAACACAGAATTGGAATTTGAAGAATCTTTTTGGGTGGAATTGCATCATGAAAACTACATATGGACCTACCCTAACCTTATAGTTTTTATGTCATTTTTGGGCACATTTAAATGATCATATTTTCAGAAAAATTGTGAATGGGTATTCACCTCCTCCCAATATCCCCTGTGGCTCCACAAGCATTTTGTTGCATTTGGAACCAAATATATTATGGTAGACACCAACGTTATAACATTCAAACAACATTCTTCAATAAATTGTGGCTTAAATAGACCAACCATATAATCCAGCCTCATAATTTAACCACATGGTCCAGGTATGGTGCTACTGTAGCTAGATCGTCAGATAGGAGAGCACTGAAAAGTGCTTTCATAGAAAGAGGACATAGTGACCACAAAGGAGAAGTTGTGGCAAAGAGTATTATCAGAAGTCCTCTAAGCAATGAGGCAATATGATAGAGTTCCCTTTACATTCACTTGATCTAGTTATCATTTTTGTGAAAATATGCCCCACTGCCAAAACTCTAATTGTGTAGTAGAGAAATCTTTGATGCAGCACAAATTTGCCAATCTGGGGCTATTATATTTAAGATTTTAAACACAAAATTTCATGGTGCATGCTAGAACATGCACATTAGAATATGGAGGACAGAAGTTGCCTGGCATAACTGATATGGTGTATAGCCTAAGATGGTTTAATTAACTGTCGATTACGTACGCATTTTTTATAATTTGAGTTTTAGAAGCAAGGTGAAACATTGAAAATATATGAAATATGCGCCCTGGTAACAATGGATGATAATGCTAAAATGGCAGCAAGGAACTTATAACAAAGATGCATTGCATTTTTTAATCAAATCTCTGTAGAATTTTTACAGGTTCACAACTAGAACACAGTGCATTTTGGTAAAAAGGTCTTCACCGCCGTACTATCTTTAGAGTTATTCTTGAAAATGGGTGCCTCTTATTTTAACCAAAACTTTGCAACCATCAATACAAGACTGCTCAATCAAGGCAGCAAAAAATGCAACCCTCCTAAGGTAAAGGCACTGCCTCTGCCTGCTAGGCCCAGGTTGGAATGCTTGTATTGCGCACCGAAGATCTTCGGGGCGCACTTTACATCTCTGGTGCGCAAATGTAAAAACATTGGTGCGCAAATGAGAGCTGAAATGAGAGCTGAACCTGAAAATGATAAAAAATTGCCAAGAAATCGGAATTGGACCCCCTCGCTATATCCATTGCAATTTTGGTGCGCACAATAATTTTAATTTTGGTGCGCAAAGTGTTATCAGTCTCTTCACATTCAGTGCGCAGTTGACAAACTTTCCAACCTGGTGCTAGGCACTAAAACTCTGAATCAAATTCACTTTCACTATGTATTACACAGTCAACAACCAATTCATCTCTCATCAAACAAATGACCTGTTATTTTGATGAACTTTCTGTACTTGAATGCTTGATTGGTGATGATGTCAATCGACAGCAGCAAATGCTATACCTTGATAAAAAATATGGCAACGATACGTATAGACATTCAATAGTAAAAGAGCCAGATTTTGTCATATTTCCTTTATTGGACATCCATTTTCAACCAATTAATAACTAAATAGGCCTAGAACTCGATTAACAAAACAACAAACCTGTCTGGCTGGGGTCGAGCAAACGTACGTAACTATTTTAAGAAAACAACAAGTTTTATACCTTCACTTCTCTGAGCATCTCCATCACTCCCACTTAACTCCTACCAAACAATCTTCTTAGGAGAATCTTCAATTACTGTGTGCTTTTTCTTATTCTGCAACAGCTTGAGCCCTGAACAGTGCGTCTTCTAGCTTTTACTAGGCCTATGCCAAGCCTTCTTTTAGGCCTAAATTTTGGGGGCAATCGGCGGGTGAACTTGCAGCTCTCTTGTTGTGGCAGTCGTAAATAACCGAGCAGGCTGCTCGGTTCACCAAATCAGTTTATGAATTTAATTTTGTTACGATGATGCATATCCAATGCTCTACTTGAATCATATAAATCAATCTGTTGAGTAAATAGTGCTTCGTCCGTCCTCTTTCCTTCTACGAAACTCTGCTTGTCCTGGTCCGAAGATGAGCTGAATGAAATGAAATGAAAGTGAAACAATCTCGTCTGCTCATGCGTAATACAGGAACAAAATATGCAGAGAACTTCCTTGTCTCGTTTTCATGCCTGCGGGGGAGGAGGGTCGAGGGTGGTCGAGGGTCAGGGTCTAACAAGGATTTGATCTTGACCATAAATGAGGGTCTAACGTCTAATAAGGAGGGTCACTTTCTCTTTCCAACTGACTCAAATTCAAACTTGCAAAATGCCAGATTGCCAGATACTAATTTCGCAATCCATCAGTCAATCGAGACAAAGAGAAGTGTCCATTTAGAGAGAAATATCTCTCCTTTTTTCAAAATGAAGTGCAAAATGGAATGATTGAAGGTAGAAATAAAAGTACTTCTGCTTCTAACTTTTTCACCACCGGGCGAGGTGCATATTATACACCCTGTGGGTAGTTTCTTTTGAACCAACGCAATTTTTGCGGTGCAACTTCACAGCCACACAGTTTGATCATGGTGTGATTAAAAATAGCAATTGTTTTGCAAAGCAATCGCACGGTTATTGAGTTGCCTGCTTCGTGAACCAATGCGCAGAAAAAGGAAGAGCGCATCCGATCTACGGGTTATTAGTATTTTTCAGATTTCTGTTTTGCAGCAATTTCAAGGGATTTCAAATGAATTTCAAAGTACGATTTTTAATCTTTTGGTTGCTTTGGAGGTTGTAGCATTTTGTAAAAGTTGTGAGATGATAAGGTATTTTTGGGTATGCAATATTATGAAAAGTTCGAAATTTGAATTTTGGAAAACTAAACAACTTTGGTGAGCTCCAAACCAAAGTTTTACTGTTTTACAATGGAACTTATTCATGAAAACTTTCTGATGTCAGCTTCCTTCCTTCCGTCAACGACCTTGCTACCCATTGACTGGTGCAACTGTTCCTCTGGAGAGTTGGAGTGAGAGTTGAGAAACATTTTTCGCTTTATTGCAAACAATGTTTGCTGGTTTGGATGGACAAGGATTTATATTAACTCGTAACAAATAACAGTAAATGACTCAGACACAAACTCATTGTGGTGCAAAGAATGATGTTAAAGTGACTGATCAAAGTGCAACTACAAATATACCAAATATACAAAATATACAAACAAAGACTAAAGGCTACTCTGAAATTTCTCATAAAACTATCTTGTGTACAATATCCTCAGGACTGCGTAAAGACTGATTTCCAGTCAGTGGAATTTTCCGAGCGGGCGGAATTTTACACAATCAAAAGTCATTCAACCTTAAATTTCTATTCAATTGCAAAGCGACATTTTCTGTCGTAAAGCCCAGTTTCCAGTCAGTGGAATTTTCCGAGCGGGCAGAAATTTTTTTATTTACGACAGAAAATGTCGCTTCGTAATTGAATAGAAAGTTAAGGTTGAATGACTTTTGATTGTTTAAAAGTCCGCCGCTCGGAAAATTCCACTGACTGAAAATCAGCCTTAAACAAAAGAATTTCCGGCTGCTCGGAAAATTCCACTGACTGGAAACTGGCCTTAAGATGGGACATTTACAAAAAAAATCAAATGTCTCAAATGTCAATGACATAAACGGTAGATTTGTTGGACTTTCGTTTAAAATAGACAGGGGACTTTTTAAATTTTTTGTTTAGGAAGGGAGGCCTTACTAGAGATGGAGCTTAAAAAGACGGGCTACGTAAAATTTTACGGCAATTACAAGATCTACAAAAACCACCGTGATGGCTATGGGGAACACTTTGTGAAGAAATTGTCTTACGATGCACAGTGATCCAGAACAATAGACCTAATGGAAGAAATACCAAAAAATGAAGTTGGTTATTTTTAACCACTGATCATACCACTCCAAACTAGATATATTGATCATCAAAATAAAAAACAATTCATTGAAATCGGACATGCGAGTCCAGAGAAAATCAGGATCAAAGTTTGATGAAATCTACAAATGTCAATTTCATGGCATTTTTATCAAAATTTCGCCCTGATTGGTCAATTAATGCAATTATTCAAATTCTCATTTCTTGGCTCAGCGGTGTCGGATTTTCACGAAATCAACTTTATCTGGTAGATAAATATCACACCTTTCAACTAATAATCAGCTATAAAAAATACAGGTTCTAATTTCACATTTTAACAGACATGCTCAGGAGCAGCACGATGTTGGCATTTTTTGGCATGAAAATGTGGAAATTTCAAGTTTACAGTTGAAAAACTAAAAAGTGACTCAAAGTGACTCTACCAGACCTACTTGTTGTGGAAGTACCACGTTTCAGCTGAAATTCTACCGAGGGAATCGTGCAGAATCGTACAGGAAAAAAAGTTACATGCAATTGAAACTTTTTGTGCATCTCTTGATTTTAAAGAAAAAATCGTTTTTAGTGGTACTTTCAGAACAACATGAAATGAAATAAGTTTATAAAAAGTAACTTCTAGTGATTTATGTTCTCAATTTTTTAAACATTCGAGTGAAAAATCCTCAGATGACATTTGTGTACTCCTACGCAGAGGCACCTAAGCGGCGCTCGTGGCCAACAATATAGTAAAGTGCTCCCAAAAATTTGCTAGAAAAGAACGGTTTTTGGCTGTAAAGACTGTATTTCTTGTTAAAGTAATGCCATACAGGCATCAATTGAAAGATTTTGAAGAGTAGAATTTAAAAAATGACAGGAATTTGATTTTTGAGGTAAAAAAAAAGGGTTTAGTCCCTTGGGAATTCTAGCAAAATTTTGTTTCAAAGTTTACGGACACAAATTTTACGTGATCTGACGAATTTCTCGTGAATTGTATCATTTTGGAAATATTTACCAAAGATTGGACCTTAGTGTAGGTTACTACCCCTATACATCCTTTTAACAAATTTATTTTTTACCTGTCCAAATATATACAGTAAATCCCTGCATACAAGAACCTAACAAAATAAGAGCCTACAGGCTAAGAACCTGTTCCTGCTTGATTAAAAAAATTTGTTGCAAGGATAATAAAGGTTATCTTTTGATCTTCCTTATTAAGTCTATTTCGTCCCTGTTGGCTGTTAAAATACCAACCTCTTCCCCTCCCATTTAATGGCCAAAATTTGTGTCAAGATTCTAAGCTTGGAATTGTTTATTTGGTCATTAATAAAATTGCCAAAAGCAAATAACAGGGGTGAAAATCTCTTGGTGATGACTCCTGAAACGTTTTTAGAAGGGACCTTTCAAATAAGAACCTTTAATAACCTTTATACCCTTAAATTAATCTCGCTACCTTTTAAATAAAAACCTTATTCAGCATGGTCCTCAAAAAGTAGGTTCTTATACATATGCGGGGATTTACTGTATGGCTTATAACCTTGGAAGCACACATGATATGACCATACAGTCTCCCAATTTGAAATTAGGAGGAAATGGGCTCTCAGATGGTGCAAGATTGATGATTGTACCATTTGAACAAAAAAAGTTGCTAGAATTCTCAGGGGACTAAGCCCCCTTTTTTACCTCAAAACTCAAATTCATCTCACTTTTCAAATTCTACTCATCAAGATCTTTCAATTGATGCCTGTATGACATTATTTTAACAAGAAATACAGTCTTTACAGCCAAAAACCGTTCTTTTCCAGCAAATTTTTGGGAGCACTTTACTATATTGTTGGCCACGAGCGCCGCTTAGGTGCCTCTGCGTAGGAGTACACATATGTCATCTGAGGATTTTTCACTCGAATTTTTGAAAACTTGAGAACATAAATCACTAGAAGTTACTTATTATAAACTTATTTCATTTCATGTTGTTCTGAAAGTACCACTAAAAACGATTTTTTCTTTAAAATCAAGAGATGCACAAAAAGTTTCAATTGCATGTACCTTTTTTTCTATACGATTCTGCACGATCCCCTCTGTAGAATTTCAGCTGAAACGTGGTACTTCCACAACAAGTAGGTCTGGTAGAGTCACTTTGAGTCACTTTTTAGTTTTTCAACTGTAAACTTGAAATTTCCACATTTTGATGCCAAAAAATGCCAAAATGGTGCTGCTCCTGAACATGTCTGTTAAAATGTGAAATTAGAACCTGTATTTTTTATAGCTGATTATCAGTTGAAAGGTGTGATGTTTATCTACCAGATAAAGTTGATTTCATGAAAATCCGACACCGCTGAGCCAAGAAATGAGAATTTGAATATTTGCATTAATTGACCAATCAGGGCGAAATTTTGATAAAAATGCCATGAAATTGACATTTGTAGATTTCATCAAACTTTGATCCTGATTTTCTCTGGACTCGCATGTCCGATTTCAATGAAATTTCTTTTATTTTGATGGTCAACATATCTAGTTTGGAGTGGTATGATCAGTGGTTAAAAATAGCCAACTTCGTTTTTTGGTATTTCTTCCAATTCCTGGATCACTGTGCGATGTTTGTGTGCGAAGACTGATTGGAAAAACATAGACATGGCCTCATCTGTTCGTATATAACGAAAGTAAAAGACTTGTTGTTTAAATTCAAACAAGCACATAGAGTTCAAATTAGCTGGGAAAATCAACNTAAAAATGCCATGAAATTGACATTTGTAGATTTCATCAAACTTTGATCCTGATTTTCTCTGGACTCGCATGTCCGATTTCAATGAAATTTCTTTTATTTTGATGGTCAACATATCTAGTTTGGAGTGGTATGATCAGTGGTTAAAAATAGCCAACTTCGTTTTTTGGTATTTCTTCCAATTCCTGGATCACTGTGCGATGTTTGTGTGCGAAGACTGATTGGAAAAACATAGACATGGCCTCATCTGTTCGTATATAACGAAAGTAAAAGACTTGTTGTTTAAATTCAAACAAGCACATAGAGTTCAAATTAGCTGGGAAAATCAACAACATTTCTTGAGCTTATTTTAGTAAACATTCATCCCATTTCGTCAACGTCCCAGTTCCCTTTTCATTATCGTTCAGCCTTCAGAAGAGATTCATTTCCTACAGAAGAAAACTGACTTTTAGTTTCGATATTCCTTTCGTAAAAGGCGAGGAATTTTGCAACATACAAAATCAAATTATTGGTAACCATGACAGTTATTCAAGGGGTGTCGAGATGCGTATATCGCTATTTTTTGAGGGACAAGCGCATTTTTTTCTTGATGTACAGGTAGTTGTAGGACCTTGCACTTTAAATATGCCTTAGGTGTGCACAAATCAGATGTCGCTGACATTGGGTGTTTATATTGAGGGCTTCTTTGCGTAAAAGTGCTTCAGCCTGGAGTATAAATAGTACAGTATCACAACACTTTAACCTAGACTAAAACCATTCTCCGTTTATCTCTTAGAACATGTAAAGATATTTTTTACATCTACTTAATTTAAAATCTATAAAATCATCGTTGGAAACAAATTCCTTGACCTAAAAGTGGCAAGATTGAATTTTAGCGGGCATATTCTTCATTTTTCTCTATAATTCTTTAAACATCTTTTTGAAACAGTAAATACACTATTGGGATTAAAAGTACACTTGAAATACTGGGGACTAGGGATGGCAGCCCTCAACAATTTCGAGAAGAAGGAGAAACGATGACGAGTTCCTGCTGCAGATTCAGACCAGATTCAGGGAATTCAGGGCAGCTAAGATGACATTTTCAACATCGAAATCAACCAGTATTTGTTGTTTTAACAATTCAACAGTCTGTTTCCTTTAAAAGATGTCCGCTAAAATGCAATCCATAGCCTCTAAAAGGGCCGGTTTCCACTTAAGCGTATCTATGAGCCATTATGCGACTTCTGCGAATTTGGTAGTTGAAAAGATTTCAAATTCCCAAGAAAATAAACCAATAAATGCTCATAAAAATCATCCATTGTAATAACTAACCAATGAGATCGCACCATTTTTTCTTCACTAACGAGATTGCATTATATCGGGAAATTCAAAGAGAGTTCTTTGATAACGAGGGGCCAAAGTCTACGAAGAATTCATCCGCGAAGTTCGCTCAAGTGGAAACAGCCTAAGATACATAATTTCCTCTTAAATCATCCAATACAAATATTTACACCATAAAATAAAAGCCTCAACTAAAGTCTCTCTTTTTCTCATACTGTAGACGTCTTGCCACCAGGGTTTTCAAACGAAAATGATGTTTCGTCGAATTTTTTTGGCTTCTTGATTGCATATCTCAGCCGATATGGGTCGTGTTGTAGTTCAGGAGTCTGTTCTGGTGTACTCCATGCACTTTTCGGAGCAATCAGCTCTAAATCGCTCTCGTATACGAAGTTTAGGAAGGTCTTTACTTGATCACTGCAAAGAGAGGAGAAATGGCCTTTCAGATGACATGAAGTTGACTTTTGTAACAGAACCATGTTTTTATAGCAGAACCATGGATATAATAAAAGATTATACATAATTGTGTCTACCATTTTGGATACATTTTACTAAATTCACGATCTATTTTGCATCAGCTTACTTGATCTACGACTTGCAGAATTATAGGTCACATTTTATTTTTCAACAGGTTTTTGAGATACAACCCTCTGCTCTTCGACATTTGCAAAAGTGACGTTTGCACTAAAGATTGCGTCATGGAATTTTTTAACATGATGCTTTGTGTCTCAAAGAATTTTGAATCATTTGATTGGTCGATTTACCATTTTACGCAAAGAATCATGGCCAAAATTTCCTTGACACCATCTTTAGTGCAATCGTATAAAGTAAAAACCCACACAAAACAACCACCACTTTGTGAGCTTGGGCTAGCAAAGGTTCTTAATTCTGGGGGTGAAGCTTTAAGAATTATGCAAATTAAGAGGCACATTACTATACAAAAACCCATGCAAATTACATGTTTTGTGCATCTAACACTTTGAAATATCTTTCTGTCTAGTTATAATGCAGTTTTTACAAAGTTCAGAGACTTTTCCTCCAAAATTTTTGCCTAAAGGTTCTTAAAGTTGTGGTTCGTCGGTCCGGGTTTTTACTGTATTGTGGGTCGTTTACACCTGGAAGAATCTTCAATTACTCATTAAAGGATACTCACTTGTCAGTCGGCTTAACTTCTTGTATTGCTCTGTTGCGATATTTCACGAACAGCATGATTCCAGATATTAGAATAACCAGGCCTGTCACAACACAGCCAATGATTATTCCTGGAAAAGGAGCAAGCATTGTATTATTCAAAGTCAAATGAACAATAATGCAGTACAGAAGTGTGAAAAAATAGAGCTGACTTCGCACCACATACGTTAGTTTTCCCATAGAGCTAGAGCGAGCACAATTATCTCTAGCAAGGAATAATATTCCTAAGTTTTGAAAATTATTATACTATTAATCATAGTTAACTCTTAATTTCCCAAGTTGTTGGTTGTCTTGGAAGTGCTCTTTCTTATTGCCTTGAAAATATCTTTGATGATCACTAAGAAAACGAAATCAAAGTGCTTCTATTTTGTTTAAAGTTCTGGAGGTTGAAAAATCACATTTAGAAACGAAAGCATTTGCTACAAAATATCGTCTAGCACTATTGGTCACAGCAAATCGTCAGATCAGAAGAGATTGACCACACGAAACCTTTAGTGGTCCCTAGCTCTGATTGGCTAATTTCAAAAAGGAAAAACAATATTTAGCAAATGGTTCAGCTATTAAACGTCATTTTCAAATTCCTTACTACACACTAAAACTCTCCAAGAATTTAAATTTATCAGCTGGTTTCAACGAAGAGTAAAGAAAACCATCTTTATTAAAACAGCGCTCACACTTTGCATTGGTAAAACCAGTCTACCTAATGAAATTCTGACCTAACAGCTGGTTTAGTTCTATCCAGCTCAGAACCTGGTATAATCAAAACAGGCATATACTTCTTCAGCGTGCATGCGGTATTTGACTCACTTTTACAAAGAGACTTTTGTTCTTCTGGGAGAATAGACAATAACGCTAAAGATGGCAGCTGCGCAAAGCATGCTGGTAAAAAGCTCCCTGACGACCACCTAACGACAGAAAATTTTTGGTCTGCCGTTTCGACTAGCTAGCTGTGGTAAAGTTTGGAACAAGTAATCATAATGTAAAAAAATAGGACAATTTTGTAATTCGAACGCGAATCTTTGATTGAAACTTTGATTCAAATAAAAATATTAATTTTTTTGCTTTGGAAAGGTTTCCTTTTCAACCATGTTGCATTCGAATTCAAGGACGATTCGAATTCAAACTCTAGCTAGTCGAAACGGCGGCGGACTGAGATGTTTATGTCATAAGGTGGTCGTCAGGGAGCTTCCACCAGCATGCTTTGCAGCAAAACACAAGAGGGTCTTCGGAGCCGCCATCTTTAGCGTTATTGTCTATTACAATGAAATTACGGTATGAAAAGCCTTGGTTTGAGCAGAATTATATCATGAAAATAAAACAGGGAAACTTTAGCCAAAAAGATCAAATTTGCGATTTCACGTGAAAAGTCGAGTCCTACACCTCACAAAAGCTGCATCAAGGACATAAGAAACAAATGCGGCATGAAAATCTAATTTTATAATCATTTCTTGTGATTCCGGAGTATACTTTTAAAAACCAGGTAGCTTCTAAAAGCACACATTTTTCAAAAAATTCAAAACTAATTTGAGATTTTGCAATTATGTCTAAGATCAATTTGGTCATTGACACAAATACACATAAAGAAAGCTTCATGACCTGCATCCTGTGATATACCATAAAAGCTCTATTTAGCGCGCTTTTGGGCTAAATTCCAAATAAGCCCCCCCCCCCTCTAGCATCCAATGCAAGAGGTTACCAAAGGCTTTCAATATATTTAGCTAAAACAATTTTAAATGTATATTTTGATATGGTTTTGGATTAAAACTGTGTTGAATTGTGTATTTGAACCACGAAATTGTATGTTGATTCCCAAACATTTGAGGTAAAATACCCAAAAAGCAATAATGTAAAGCCTTGTCATTTGACTTATGAATAAGCCCCCTTGTCTAACAAAACCCCTCTCTTTTAAGCCCCCCTGGAGTCACCAAAATTAAAGGAGCCCCCCGGGGGCTTAATAGAGCTTTTACGGTAATCAAATTTAGATGATATTTCAAATGGTGCAAGTTGTTTTTATTTATCCGGTTATTTATCCGGTACGTACCAGTTTTCTTATCTTTGTCATAAGCAGAAGGACCGGCTGGAACAGGCCCTTTATCCCAGTCATTCTTCTTTTTATCGCAAAGACCAGTGTTTCTGTTTATGCCAACGATGTACGTGTTGTGATCTATGGATGAGAAAAATCATATCATATAATTATCAACAAGAGCTTATTGTTAGAAAAGAACTTCTTTATGATATCTGATATCAAAGCTCGTTTTTATTCAGACGAATACTTCTATTTTTCCATATACTTATTGGACCAACTGCAGGTATGACCAAAAAAAGGGCAGATTTTGCAACAATGGTATCATTTGCCTTTGATTGACAGGCCAGTACAAAGCGAATAGCGACTGCAGACAACGGAACTACTTCGGCTCAGTAATAAACCCTTGAATGTAAACAAACAGACCACAAAAGTTAGCCTGGAACCATGCTAGAACCAAGGCGGGAAATACGAGTATGGATCAAAACAAGATGGATATATCTAAACTTCTGCCTCCTAAATTTCATTTATTTAATTCAGAAGCTGAGGAGTAAGGATTGCAAATCTCGTATATTTTTGTGTGCAATAAAACACTTCTTGTGTATATACCATTCTGCATTTTTGAAATCTGCTAGCAGTTCCTTTGTCAACAGTCTCTCTGCAACAATTTTCAGGTGTCCAATGTTTGAACTGAAAGCAAACAGACCGTAAAATGAAAACGATTGGGGACATAAAAAGTTAACATGACGAAATAGCATACCGGTAGTTGGCACGTGTCCACTTTTTATCTTTAAGTTCAAAGCGCATATAATCTTCTTTTCTTCATCCTTATCGGCAACTCGAACTTTCGATACAAACTTGCCACTCAAATCGTCGCTGCACAGGACAGTTGATGCTGAAGGTAATAGCTCCCAATTTGAAGGCATGCATTTGCAGGCATCTTTGATGATACTGGATACAGACTTTGTGAATGACTCTAGAGCTGATGTAGTCTGCAAAAACAATAATTTAAAATAAAAACCTTTCTTCTGCGATGGCGCACAGACGCGCAGAACAGTTTAAAGCCAGCCATCACAACTGAAAACTTAAGTTTTTAATTCTGGCATTGGGTTTAAAACCATCAAACACAGGAATACAAGGGACGCCAGTTCACCAGGTCAAACAAGCAATACAAGGGAATTTAATATCAAATGGCCACTGAAAACGCTCAGGCCAAGCCCAGTTTCAAGACAAGGAGAGATGAAAACAACAAAACAACAATAAACATCAAAACGGTAAAAATTGATGTCCCAGCACCCATGAAAATACAGTGTTCTATGCCATTCAGGTTACAGAAATCAAGGAAGGATGAATTTATGGCAGTGATCTGGGACAATATCATTTTAAGTTCGTTGCCATTGCTAACAGAGAACGTTTGTCGAATACTGGCGATTTAAAACTTTAACAGCTCGCTGTGGCCCTTGCGGCTATCATAAAACGATGTAGCCTTTCATTGGATTGCATAGCGCAGTAGTCAATTAGCAATATAATAGATTTTCTAACTTGCGTTTAGCTTGTCAAATGAAAAATCTCAGTCGATTTTCATTACTCAAAATTAAGCTATGTTAAGAAAATGATGAAATTATGTACTGTTATCATGGGCGGTAGGAGACGTTTGGATTGCTTATTTGAAAAATGCTGTGGTCAAAGGTTGCGGTTATTAAGATTAAATTAGCCACCATGTTTTCAGAGCGGCTTCCTGTTATTTTGTAGCCACTTGACGGTTGACCCGGCAGACGCTAATCTGCCCATCGACTAATCTAAATAGAAAGATATTTCTCTTTGGATTAGTCGATGGGCAGATTAGCGTCTGCCGGGTCAACCGTTAAGTGGCTACAAAATAACAGGAAGCCGCTCTGAAAACATGGTGGCTAATTTAATCTTAATAACCGCAACCTTTGACCACAGCATTTCTAAAAAACAATCCAAACGTCTTCTACCGCACATGCTGCTATATCCTTGGATATTTTAAAACAACGCGGTCGTAGAAAGAATAGCATATTCAATGTCATTCAAATTAAAGAAATCAAGGAAGGCATCAAATACCTTGAATTTAAAGCAGTTATCTGTGACAATCTGCAGGTCAATGGTAATTTCCAATGAAAACTTATCCGTTGTTGTGTCTTTCTTCTCAGTAGTTGTAGGATGTGTGATGCCTCTTTCTGTTGTCAATGGCTTGCCTGTCGATGTTGATGCCACTAAAAACAAGAATTTATGAAAAATTTCCATATAATTTTTTTAAAGTAGGAAGAAGACAGCGATCTTTCGTTTAGTTTGTAGGTCATCTTCCTGCATCATGTTATTACTAATAAAAGTAATTATCTGCGTGGCGTTTGGTGTTCTGTGGGCATCCTTGATCAGTCTGCATTTCGTACTATCGTGTCACCTATAATCATGGGTAGTAGGAAAAGCGGAATGTGTTTTGGGTTTATCCAGTGGTATCAAGAATCAGAACTATTAGGCCTACCTTTGTGCATGTTTTCTGTGTCGATCTTCTCTGTTGTCCTGTCGATTTAGCATTTTCATAAGGCTGTAATCGCTCTCCGTCCAACTATCCAAGCGCCATGTTTTTTGAAGTTGTTGTATATTGTTCCTTAAACCTCCTTCAACATACAACAACTTAAAAAAAATGCGCTTGGATAGTTGGACGGAGAGCGATTACAGCCTTGTGAAAATGCTAAATCGACAGGACAACAGAGAAGATCGACACAGAAAACATGCACAAAGGTAGGCCTAATAGTTCTGATTCTTGATACCACTGGATAAACCCAAAACACATTCCGCTTTTCCTACTACCCATGCTATAATTGCAATTTTTAGCAACTGCCATCATTGCTCGTTGCAATTTTGAAGATTTACCATTCGAAGTTTTGAAAAATTTAAATTCCTGATTGAATTTCTAAGAAAATATTTCCAGCATTCGATTCAGCACTTTCAAAAAGATTTGAGGTGATTTCCTACACTCATTTCAACAGTGTCTTGTCTTCGCTCCCTGAACTGATTTGTCGCTCAATAACAAGCGAAGGTTAGAGGAACTTAAGTAATGCATCTAGTGATTTTCATAAATTGACTGCTTATTTGCACTTTAAGGCCTACTGGTTTCGAAGTCGTGCACATTTGAAATGTTATTACCCAGCCAATGGATCTCTCGCGCTTACCACAATGTCTTCGACCTTCTTAAACAATCGTTTCCTTGCAAATTCTTCGATTCTCTGCCATTAATTTATAAGTTATGATTCCACTAAATTTCTTCCAAAATTTACTAGAGCCTTTACAAGAATCTCTTTCATAAAACAGGAAAACACTGTATTTTCGAAATAACAATAATAATAATAATAATAATAATAATAATAATAATAATAATAATAATAATAATAATAATAATAATAATAATAATAATAATAATAATAATAATAATAATAATAATAATGTCCAAAATGCTCACGATAGGATCACAGTAAAAAACTAAAGTCCCTATCAAGCCATTCATTTGACTGAATAGGGCAATAAACACCGTATTCGTCACAAAACCACCAAGGCCCTTCACGTATAATTTATTTTTTGTTTGTTTTAGTAGTTTCGTGTAATCTTATGTAGTTTAAGTTTTCTATGTAATGGCCACAGAGTAGTCATAGCCTTTCACTTTCCATGGTATCGTCCTNTTCTTCGATTCTCTGCCATTAATTTATAAGTTATGATTCCGCTAAATTTCTTCCAAAATTTACTAGAGCCTTTACACAGGCTTCAGCTTTACAAGAATCCCTTTCATAAAACAGGAAAACACTGTATTTTCGAAATAATAATAATAAAATAATAATAATAATAATAATAAAAATAATAATAATAATAATAATAACGTCCAAAATGCTCACGATATAGGATCACAGTAAAAAACTAAAGTCCCTATCAAGCCATTCATTTGACTGAATAGGGCAATAAACACCGTATTCGTCACACAACCACCAAGGCCCTTTACGTATAATTTATTTTTGTTTGTTTTAGTAGTTTCGTGTAATCTTATGTAGTTTAAGTTTTCTATGTAATGGCCACAGAGTAGTCATAGCCTTTCGCTTTCCATGGTATCGTCCTCGTAGTATTGTAAAGTAGTTTGTAAGTAATGTTAACATTATCTTGTATTGTAAAATTTTTAATTGAATATGATGAAAAAAAACAGTGGATTTCTCAATGACAGGAGTGACATTACGATATATTTTTAGCCCTAAAATAAAGGAGGCTGTACATTTCAAATTAATTTTAAGAAAGTTGTCCATCCTAACTGTTCCTTTATTGAATTTGCAGCTGAGTCATTAGTGATGCTTTTATCAAAAAATATCTATATCTGGAACTTTTCGCAAAATATGTCCAAATTTGTCATGACCTTTCTAAAAAACCTCTTAGTATATGCTGTGCACATCAGTGTGTTTCCAATCGAAAATTCATCGGCAAATAAATATTAAGGTCGTTTAATTGACGGGCAGTTGAGTAAGGCAGAATTTAAGACATCAAAATATTGATAAAAGAGATATAACAGCTCTCATTTCCAAAAAATTTCAACCGTTGAGGTGTGACCAGTGGCCGAAAAATGTTTGAGAGGCAGTTTACAGGAGAATTAAAACCATGCCTAATCATATTATATGATATACTTGACCTAAAATGCTAGCTTTCCACGAAGGCGTCAACAGTTACACAATGCACTACCACCTCTGCTAACGCTGCCACCTCTCCAGTCTCCTGCACCACTACCTCCCTTAGACTTACGACAAGAGCCCTTTGCTTTGCTATACAATTATACGTATACAAAAACAACCACCGACCACCCGACCACCGCTCAACAAGGATTCGTGCACAAACAGTTTAAAAAATAAGACAACCAATTTTGTGCTTTAGGAAAGAATTGCTAAGAATGTGAAGCAAAACGTATTTGAAGCACCAAACAAAAACGTTTTAAGATCTTGCGACGAAAAACTCTCTGAAGATCTTTGCAACTTTAAATTAAATTTATCTTTGTTCTTTGGTAGCATTGATGATACCCCCTTTGTTCATTTTGTTTGAAAATAAAAGCAAAATTGTATGCGAATGCAAAATATTTTTCTTCAACACGGCTCTGAGACTGTTTCACAAAATGTTTCACAATAACCTCAAGATTTTACAGCTTTTATCCAATCATATCATCGATAGTTATCACTGCCCAAAAATTGGGGCCGTTTGTCTGGGTTATTGAACAGCAGCAATGTTATGAGTCATAGTTTGAGCAAATAGGAAAATTCAATTCAATAAAGTTTGTGGCAAAAATAATGAATCAGTCCATAAGTCGACACGTCCACCATACCACCTCTCTCTACCAACTCTCTCTCTCTGGTACCACCTCTGCTATCGACTCAGACTACTAGGTGATTTTCAAATTACAAATAAAATCTTTTTGCAATCCTGCTGTATTACCTGGGCGAGACACTTTGGAAACATGAGTTACAAGAGCCATTTGTTCCCCAATTCTCCTAAGACCCTACACAGTACATGCTCTCTTGATTACTAGGCTAAAATCACATTTGGTTTCCTAACCCTAATCAGTCTGAGAATTGCATTTCATCTCAATATCATGAGATTCCTGACAGCCCTACCTGTATTTCACAACCAAGTAAATAAACAAGCAACTTACCTTGACATAATTTTCCACTAGCACCACCAACGCAGACACATTCAAATCCATTGACCTTATCAATGCATTTCCCACCATTTTGACATGGATGCGCAGCACAATCATCAACGTTAACACCACAATTTGCACCAGTGAATCCATCACTACATGTACATGTGGCACCATTACCGTGGTCTGTACAGCCAAGGCGATTTTCTTCAATGCAAAACACAGTGTTTTGACATAAGTTGATCTTTATCTCACAATTACTGCCTGTATAACCAATGCCACAGCTGCATTCATAATAGCCTTGATTCTTGATGCATCGACCGTTACCACAAGAAATATGGTTGCATTTGTCAGGTATTATGTCGCATGTCTTGCCTTTGTCGCCAGCATTGCAGAAGCATTGGTATTNCATTTCCCACCATTTTGACATGGATACGCAGCACAATCATCAACGTTAACACCACAATTTGCACCAGTGAATCCATCACTACATGTACATGTGGCACTATTACCGTGGTCTGTACAGCCAAGGCGATTTTCTTCAATGCAAAACACAGTGTTTTGACATAAGTTGATCTTTATCTCACAATTACTGCCTGTATAACCAATGCCACAGCTGCATTCATAATAGCCTTGATTCTTGATGCACCAACCGTTACCACAAGAAATATGGTTGCATTTGTCAGGTATTATGTCGCATGTCTTGCCTTTGTCGCCAGCATTGCAGAAGCATTGGTATTGGGCTACGCCATCAATGCATGTACCATTGTTGCATGGGTTTTGACTGCAGTCATCAATGTTTACTTCACAAAGAGTTCCTACAAAAACAGACGATTGAAATGAATGATAATTCCTTGGAATTGAAATCGCAACCTTGTGAATAAGTTAAAGAGAATGACCCATATTATGCACAATAGTTCTTTCAAAAACTAGATTAACAAATAATTGTTTTAGCCATGTGATAAGTTTTGAATTTTGTTCATTAAATCATTGTCAGACATCATTTGAAACAGTGGTGGGGGTGAAGCTATTGCTTCAGTTAAAAAGCTTTGTTTTCTTCAATTGTTTTCAAACAAAAGGTCATTGTTCTTTCCATCATTGGGAGGGTGACCACAATAGTTTATTAGACTAGTGTTATAGTACTTAGTTATATACGTATGTCTGCAATCCCAGTGCATGGTATGGTGCAAAAATGCAATTTCAACTGCAACTTTGCTTCAAACCTTATAACAGGCCTAAGTTTGCACCTTAAAATGACAAGAACTTACAGATGATGGGTTATCATGCCCGATATGTTTAGTTTTTCATTATCTTAGCATTAATAGCTTGTCTAGATTTTTTTAGGTTTTCATCAACAAATTCAAATATCTCAAATTTTTTTCTTGCAATTTGTTTTCAACATTATGATAAAGTTTTTTATTCCACATCTGACACAGAAGATTTTCGCAATAAATTAATGAATCATCTTTTGTACCTTTATAACCCTTCATGCAAGTGCAGCTGAATCCATTTTCAACATTTTGGCAAGTACCTCCATTGAGACAAGGGCTG
>REGM01000116.1:746789-775301 GCA_004194415.1 Aurelia aurita | reverse complement strand
ATTTTGTTCATTAAATCATTGTCAGACATCATTTGAAACAGTGGTGGGGGTGAAGCTATTGCTTCAGTTAAAAAGCTTTGTTTTCTTCAATTGTTTTCAAACAAAAGGTCATTGTTCTTTCCATCATTGGGAGGGTGACCACAATAGTTTATTAGACTAGTGTTATAGTACTTAGTTATATACGTATGTCTGCAATCCCAGTGCATGGTATGGTGCAAAAATGCAATTTCAACTGCAACTTTGCTTCAAACCTTATAACAGGCCTAAGTTTGCACCTTAAAATGACAAGAACTTACAGATGATGGGTTATCATGCCCGATATGTTTAGTTTTTCATTATCTTAGCATTAATAGCTTGTCTAGATTTTTTTAGGTTTTCATCAACAAATTCAAATATCTCAAATTTTTTTCTTGCAATTTGTTTTCAACATTATGATAAAGTTTTTTATTCCACATCTGACACAGAAGATTTTCGCAATAAATTAATGAATCATCTTTTGTACCTTTATAACCCTTCATGCAAGTGCAGCTGAATCCATTTTCAACATTTTGGCAAGTACCTCCATTGAGACAAGGGCTGTGTGCACATTTGTCAGCATTGACTTGACATCTGTCTCCATTGAAACCCCTCTTACACTGACAAACAAAACCATTTTTTGTTGAAGTGCAAATACCACCATTTTGACAAGGAGCGCTATCGCAGAAGTCTTTTGTTCTGCTGCAATCAAATCCAACAAAGCCAGCAAGGCATTGACACCTAAAAGTGGTCTTGCCGTCCATACCTCTAACATTGTAGCATTGTCCATTGTTCTTACAAGGAGTTGCATAGCACGGATCTTCATCTTTGCAGTACTTCCCTGAATACCCCTCACAGCATGAACATTCAAAGGACTTCTTTGTAAAATCTGTGTAGCACTTTCCATTGCCATGGCATAAACTTGAATCTTTATCTGAGGGATCTATACATTTATTATCTTTGACTGTGACATTTAATCTTAAACCAAACTCACATCTATGCAGTGAGTTCACATTGGCAATAAAATACTGTGTGCCCATGTGGAGAAATGATGTATTGACTTTTAGTTCTCCTTTACCTCCCCAACTAAAGTTAGCAAATGGTATTGCGTTGCTGATATTGCACTTTGTGAATGCGTCTGATGATGATGCTTCAACTGGGACGACATGTGGCACAAATTTGTCATCATACAATGAGGCATCAACGTCTGTTAGAAAAACAAGGGTATCATTTGGCTGTGCTTGTACTGGCTTCAATTGTACATCAATAAAATCATAACTGTTGTTGCCCATTGAAAAGCAGCTTTCTCTTGTGCTGCAAAGTGGTTGTCTATAACCCCAACCAATTTTGATGGTTTCTGATTCATTACGCCAGCACTTTCCACCCCCTGGCTGAGCTGCATTATCATTACAACTTGTTAAGCATTTTTGTGTGTTTTTATCAGCAATCTGGCAGTTTTTTCCGGTCAGACCAATAGGACATGAGCATTGATACCCCTCTGAGGTGTCACTACAGGTGCCCCCATTGCAGGAGACATGTGAGCAAGTGTTTAGTTTTTGATTGCAATACATCCCTCCGTAGTTTGCATTGCATTCACATCTTGGTGTACCATTTGTGTCCAGCCTGCAATGTCCATTTACGCATTTAATGGACTCCTCCACTGGGCAATCATCTGATCTAATTTCACAATGTATTCCGATGAAGCCATTCACACAAGTGCAAATATATCCATTTTGCGTTGGACTACAGAGCCCTCTATTAAAACAAGGACCACTGCTGCACTTGTTAATGGTGACACCAGCATTGTTGAGAAAAAATTGTGATAAGATTGAAACCAGTGCCAAGATTTTTCCAGCCATTTTTTTCTTCAGATATGAAATTCTAGTCAACTAAATCAAGAATAAGATGGTCTTTGCTAGCTCAGTTAAATGCAAACAAATGATGAACTAGTTTTTTAAACAGGAACTTGAATGTGCACACTTCCAAATTTGTTCAGTTTTAATGCAAAATTGTCTTCAAAAGTCCAGTCTTCCCTAGCTCTGATGATTAAACAATATAATTCTTGACTAAATATACCCTTCTGGCTTTCCTAAACAGCTCGAGGCTGCATCTTTTGTCGTGCAAACATCAACTGTTTCAGCAAAGCAGGATTTAAAATGAACAACTTAGCTTAGGCCCATAATGTCTTCTTCAGTTTGCAGCAGTCTTGCTTTCTTTTGGTGACTTCAAATGTTGTAAGATCTATTTCTAATAAAGCAGCATATTTTAAATAATCATTTATTATGCATAAATGACTAATATAAGTCTGAATTGACTTTCAAATTTTGTTTCATGAGTCACTCTTCACAGCGAAAGCGTCCTTGTCAACCATCAACCATTGCTTTCCAATGCAAACAATCGATTCAAATTTGTTTGACTTCTTACCAGACCTCTGCTCTAAGTGCGCATTGTTAACTTTGGAATCCAGGATCAGGAGCTAGGATCAAGGACCCTTCATCGCATTTACAAACGGAGGGGCTGGAACTTCCGACAGGGGGGCTAAAATGGCAAAAAATGCTGTTTTCGTACGTCATTTTGCCAAATTTCCTCCGACAATAACCCAAAATTTCCTCCGACGGGGGGGGCTAGATGCTTCCGACGGGGGGGCTGTAGCCCCCCCTGGCCCTCCCCTGGCGCCACCCCTGTGTGGGTGACGAGAAAAAGCGACGAGAAAAGACATTTGTGCGAGGAAGCCTGATCGCCTGCGATTTTTAGCTGTAAAGTTTGTATTTCTCATCAAAGAATTGTCTGAGAGGAAATGGGCGCTCACTCAGAAGATGCAAGATTGATGATCGTACGATTTGAAACAAACAACTTGCTACGATTCCCAAGGGACTGAACCCCAATTTCTTACCTCAAAACTCAAATTCCTTTCAATTTTCAAACTCTGCTCTTTGAGATCTTTCGATTGATGCCTATTTGATAATGCTTTGATGAAAAATACAAACTTTACGGCTAAAAACATGTTTTGTCGATCTGGGAGTACTATAAGAATCACGACAAGATAATTAGCTCAACAGACATTTATATATTGCAAATTATCTGATTTTATAATGCATGTTTACGATTAATTCGGTCACTTCTTCATTCCTGTTTATTCTGCTGTCCAGTCTCCATGTCATTCAATCCCAGATCCTCATTTTGATCAAAGCTTCTTTCATATTTCTCGATTTTCATTTCAGGATCTGCTTCTGGGGCATATGTGTTCTGGAGAGAAAGAAAAACGGACGAGTTGGTATTTCAGCATTGCGAGACACAGGATTATCCAAAATATATACGCAGACACTCCCCAGATCAAAGAACCGAAAATAAAAAAGGAAAATTTGTGTGAAAACTAGATTATGTTATAGAGGCCTTACATTTATGAAGTACGCAAGAAATTGCCGATTTTCAAATCCCCTCTCCTCTTTCCGCAACATATAATAGATCTATTGCTTGATTACAATAGATCGCTGGATCCCCTCCCACCTTTGTGTGGACGTCATATATATATGTCCCATAGTGATCCTATATTTTTTTCTTGTTCGTTTTTTGTGTCCAGGCCCAATTCATTTTACAGATATTATGCTTTTTGGAGATGGCTTTAGATTTAATGAAAATTTATATTTTCAAAAGCTACCTGGTTCTGAAGCATGCGAAGAAATGGCAAGATAATTAAGTCCAATTTGAATCAGGTGGCATTAGTTACAAGAATTTCCATTTTTCAAATTGGTTGGACAGAGACATCGAGAGCCAGGCCGGCCTCAGGAATAAATCACGTCTCGGTGGATTTTTCGGGCTCAGATAAGTATCCAGTAATATGATAGGAAGAAACGCTTTTACAAGACCCTTTGAAGCCCAAGCACCAAGGTAGTTACCCTCTTCACCCCCCCCCCCCCTCTCGATGCTACTGCAGCTGGATGGTTTTGCGTTTCATTATTCAAACATGTGATACTTCTTTTTTTCATATTTATTTCTGACCCACCCAGTAAATTATTCTTAACCACAACTTTTTAAATGACTCTCTAGAGAAGATTCTCTTCGCGCTGGATGAGGAAGAAAAGGCAATTTTTTCAAGTTTTTTACTTTGTTCCATAGCTGTTACTTTGAAATGACTGAGTCCAGAAAAAAGGTCAAATCTTCGTCTAGATGCCAATTTCATCAGTTGGACCTTCCTCGTTTCATCAAATCAAATAGCCAGATTTTTCGAACTCCTCGCGTTTCTTATAAACCTAAAATTTATAAACCAGTTGCTGTTGCCAAAATAACCCAAAATTTCCTAGGTTTCTCCTAAAAATCACTAAACTCCGGCTCATAGCCGTGGAACCGTGACTTTTTCTGGACTCTGTGAAATGATTTCTTGATACTTTATTTGCAGCAAAGCCATATCCTCCAAAATCCTCGCAAAGATATCACAGTTTAAGTTTATCCGTCCTCTTGTTCATGATTTTTTCGGTTACTCGATTGATCTAAGATTTACAGCAGAGGCTGTTTGCGAAATAGTTGATCAGTGGTCTGTCCGAAACGGATTGATTTCTTAAATTATAGGGAAACAGTCAAGTCCCATATATATTACAAATAGCTGAAAAGCGGACTGTGGTCCGGTGAGACCAAACTGCCCAACAAGAAGAACTACTCAGTTGATATTTTGGCCTTAATTAACATAAACAATTCCGAGTCGGATGGACAAATGATCAACCATTTTGCAAACAGCCTCAGCACTACCGGGAGAGTAAAAAAAACGTGGGGTGTTTGCCAACTTTTATTGATGCAGTTTAATTTGCGAATTCGTTTCTTTAAAGTTCATTGCATAGAAGAAAAGCCAACTTAGATATAGAAATTTGTTTGGTCGAAATCTTTCCGCTCCAGAATTACAAGCGATTTTGATAAACATACTGTTTCTCTACAAAAAATTGAAACAACGCATGCATTGTGTTAGAGCACAAAAGGGAAAACTAATGTTACTGATGTTGTATCCCTTGGGGACTAGTCATTTAAATTGTCATTGTTAGCAAGCTGAAAGTTCTTTTACTAGCGATACTTTTCGCCAAAATGGCTGTATCACAAAATCGCAAATAAATAAGGAGAGAAATCACCGATTTTAACAAAATAAATTTCTATAACTAATTCAAACTTTCTCCTGCAATATAAAACTTCAAGACTCGCGATTTGACTTGTTTTTCACCAAATATGGCTTGCTAAACGCCCCACGTTCTTTCTGACTCACCCGGTATAATTTTTCCAATACGACATACACTTGTAACTCACCCGGTTGTGAAGTGTCAAAAAAATATAGATTAAAGTGTACCTGAATGTAGCTATTTCCAACAGGATCATCCAAAATCAAAGTGACCAATGATTCACCTGAGATGACCTGCATCAAATGAAAATAATACATTAAAAATCCGCATCCAGCTCTTTTTGCAGCTATCCCAAAGAGGCTTGATATATGGGATCAGGATTCCTTGTCAGGATTCCTGATCAACATTTTGAAGTCAGCCAGAATTATGCAAGCTGTACTTAAAGGGAATCGACATAGTTAAAAGCTGGCCCGGGCCAAGTTAAAAATATAGTCTATTGTAGTTGATACTGGTTGGCACGTGCCGTTTCATTGTGTAGCTGAAGAAACAAATGGGTGCGTGGGCATTTTTATAGCCTATTTATAGCGAACACTCAATATAACTATGTCTATTCCCTTTAAATTTCGATCAAATTATGCTCAGTTCTCAGTTTCAGAACTATGACAAATAGCAGAATGATCGTCCAGAGTTGTAAAAAAAAATGAAAATGAGATTACCATTATTCTAAACAAGGAAATGGTCCAGATTTGAAGGACATTTCTGTTCTGTTTCAAGCAATTTTCAGAAACATTCAAAGTAAAATCGTACATAATTTAAAGACGCTCTGCTAACCATGTGGCTTTGCACGTCGTTGCTGTCCCAGAATGCACTGCNAATGGGTGCGTGGGCATTTTTATAGCCTATTTATAGCGAACACTCAATATAACTATGTCTATTCCCTTTAAATTTCGATCAAATTATGCTCAGTTCTCAGTTTCAGAACTATGACAAATAGCAGAATGATCGTCCAGAGTTGTAAAAAAAAATGAAAATGAGATTACCATTATTCTAAACAAGGAAATGGTCCAGATTTGAAGGACATTTCTGTTCTGTTTCAAGCAATTTTCAGAAACATTCAAAGTAAAATCGTACATAATTTAAAGACGCTCTGCTAACCATGTGGCTTTGCACGTCGTTGCTGTCCCAGAATGCACTGCAAATGGACTTTTAGATTATATGAAAGTCTCTGATGCTAGGCCGGTGTTGTGCTGTTTTCTCATGCGCAGCACGCAAAGCCTCATGGTTAGCAAAGGGTCTTTAAGGGCACCTTGGACGTGGCGGTACATGATTATTGTTTCTTTTTTGCGCATTGCGTTATCCACACTCCCTGAAATTTCGTCTCAAAGAAGTTTTATCGAGCTAAAATTTCCGAATATCAGGCTGAACATACTTTCGTCGACGAGTTTCCGTCGTCTAAAGCAACCTGCTTGCTTGAACATCCACTGAAACTGTGCTCGATACAGTAAGTGGTAAAGATAAACAGCATTGAGAAAGTTACTTCAACATTATTATTCACAGTACTCATAAAATGCTGTTAAAGTAATATGTTAATATAAACAAACATCAGAGATGCTTAATGGTTTCTTAATATGAAAGAATTTTTCATAACTTTGAGAATCAATGCCATGTTGTTTACCACAGGTAACCAATCAGCATAGACCCATTAATGTAAACAGAAATTTTCATGCCATTATATTCACTAAATTTGAAGCAATTTCATGAATAAGAGATGAAGAATTCACATTTTCCTTTCAAAATTCTAGACTTTCAAATATTATACTCAATACTAGTTGTTTATGATATTTATGCCTCCACTTTTTAGTTGTGCAAGTTTTCAAACTTGTGCTGAATCGAAAGACGCCGGTACAAAACATTTCAATTGCCTAGCAACAAAGGAACTGCCACTTTGATTGACGTTGCATTTGAGGCAGCCAATAAAATCAGTTCAAAACGTGGCGCGGGTGACAATTTGCGTCTAATGGAAGTCCAGCTTAATGCTCGTTTTTGGGGATGTAACCCAAACAAAAAGAATAATTTTTTTGGCGTGGCACCCAAAAATTTATGGTGGCGGGAAGATTTTTGCGCTGAAATTTTTTGGATTTCTGCAATCTATGGTTCCGATCAAAAACCGCGCTCTAGTCAGTTTCAGTTCAGTTCAGTTTAGTCGAACAAGAGGAAGGAGGAAGTGCTGTTTTTAATGTCAAAACGTCTAACAAGTCTTAGCATATTTTTTAATCGCCCTTAATTCATAATATATGCTCTTTCTTGCGGATGTAACCAAAAGCGACGCCCTATGCAATGCTTAATGGTCCCTACAGCAATTTCAGCACCAACGAATCGATTTATCTAGACTTATTGCAATCGTCGTAGTTTCGCTCCTTGATGGGCTGATAATCGCTACAACTATAATCGCTGATAATCGCTCATAATAAAAGGACTGATAATCGCTCCTTGATGGACTGATAATCGCCAGTTGCAGCGTAGTGTCCTCGTCCAATTCAATAAACGTAGCGAAAACTGGGACTGAAGAAGTTAGTCTACGATTTATCTACGAAACATCTGCTTCAGCACAATATCGTTACAATTTTTATCTTCTTCTCTTTGCCTCTGTTTAACAGAGTAACGTCCGCGTCGCCAATCTGCAAACAGTTCCAAAACTGTCTTCCTGTATTTCTTCATAAATAAAAAGTAAATAAAGGGGTTTATGCCACCATAAGCATAGCCCATAAAACTCGTCACCAGGCTGATCATTTCTGAGGTCTGTGTAAATGGCTTGATGTCACCCATTTCCATGATAAATTCTTGAACAAAGGAAGGCAGCCAACAAACTTCAAACAAGATCATGCTCACTAATAGCATTTTCACCGTTCTCAATTTTCTCCTTTTTGCTCTTAATTTGTCTTCCCTTCTGGATAAGCCAGGACGTTTCAGCTTTCGCAGAAGAACGTAAATAATTCGCGAATATAAAGCGAGCATGATGACAAGGGGGATCAAGTGCAGGAGAGCGAAAATCGCGATGAAGTATGCGAAAGTTGGAGTTCTGTTGACTACAAGTGGCGTAAACGCCCAGAAATCGTTACACTTCTGTTTACCACCGCCAAAATCAATATATCGCGAATTAATAACAACGAACGGTATAGCGACTGGCCAACCGATCAACCACGCAAATATCAACGCAAATTTTCCGCATTTCTCTTTTAGTTTCTTGAAAGGTTTTACGACCGCAAAATATTGCTGAACGGATTGGCTGATCATTAAAAATATCGAGGTCGCAAGTATGGCATACTCTATAACGACTACTGCGTTGCACGCAAAAGCTCCGAGCGGCCATCTTCCAACTGCAGTTTGGATAACAAAGCCAAGAGAAGGAACTGATGATATGATTATGTTACAAACAGCTTTGTGTATGACATACCCACTTATCGGGCCTTTGAGTATCAGAAATTTGACTGTTAATTTGATGATGATCAAATTTGTAAAAAGGCAGAGAACGATAATTATGGGGAAGACTATCAATGTTAAAAGCTTGAATCCATCAGGACGAAACGCATGACTGAAAGTATCGTTCGAATATTTAGACTCATTTGCAATCATCTTCATAAGTGGTTTTTGATGGTGTTTTCAAACGTTGCTCTTTATCGATAATAAACAAGACTGTCCCGAGAACTGATTCTTGAGGGATGCTCTCTGATGTCAACGCGAAACAACGTCTATTTCTTCAAAAAATCAGGCTCTTGCAGCACGGAAACAAGGACATGATTTCTTCCAATATGAATAAAGTTTAACGTCGTCCGGTTCTAATCTAGCAGTGTTGGAGAGCTGCAACAGACGATTGGAATGTTATAATTACGAAAATTGTCCCATAAACAGATCCTTGAGGGATGCTCTCAGATCTTCACCTGCAATGTTGTGTGTTTACCTCTCAATAACTCATGGTTTCAATTGCACGGAACAAGCAAATCTTTTTGTCTTGATTAATGTTTAACGAAATCAGGACAGAATGTAGCTGCGATGAAGAGGTGTAGTAGACAACTTGAACGTTGTAACAAACAAGATTGTTCCATGAATTGATCTTTGAGTGATGCTCTCAGACCTATGTTTACCTCTAAATAATTACCGTTTTCACAAGCACGTAGACGAGCAATTCTTTGTATCTTGATTAAAGTTTAACGAAATCAGGACAAAATCTAGCTGCGATGAAGAGGTGTAGTAGACAACTTGAATGTTGTAACAAACAAGGTTGTTCCATGAATTGATCTTGGAGTGATGCTCTCAGACCTATGTTTACCTCTAAATAATTACTGTTTTCACAAGCACGGAGACGAGCAATTCTTTGTGTCTGGGTTAAATTTTACTGAGGATATGATGGTAGTTATGACAAATGATTTGAATGCAACAAATCCTTGGTTATTCCATGAATCTCCAGTAAAAATGTCTTCGCAGTTATCAGTTACGTTTCGAGATCCACCTGAAAGGAATTCCACGGCAAATGTTTGCTCTCTCTGGCTGGTTCTTGCGCTGCTGCTCCGTAAACAACATTACTGAGCATTACTGCTGCTCAGAAATATACATACCAAAGATTTTTAAAGCACGTAAAGTTTATTTTGCGGCGCAATGATCCAATAGATCCCGTTAGTCTTGACAACACAGCCGGCAGGGTCGATTGATTTTTCAGTCTGCCCACAAACAAGGTTAGGAAGTTTTTTGTTCTTCTGACTGATTATTCCAAGTAATTTATATTCTCAGCCACGTGACAATTGAACTTGTAGATCATTGGTGAAAATTTATACCACAGGGAAGCCAACTGAATGATGTTCCCTTCTCCAGTTCGAATCCAGATAAAAACAGGCAAACTGGAAAATCTTGGGCTGTCGTCCTTCCTTGGTCGAACGCAACACTAATTGTTTACTTGGCTTTAAAAACACATGTACAGATGTTTACTTTCAAATGCAATCTGTGGCTTTACTCTCCTGGGACAAAATTTGGCACTTAGAGACAATTTCCTTGCATAGATATGAACTTCACTCGCTACGTCTACAAACAAGGCCTCGCGAATTCACAAGAGCTGTGGTTTTCTATAGGCAACAAATATCGTTGCTATCGTCTTTGCTATCAATGTTTGTTCAGAGCAGATTTTCCGACCTTTTCTCAAAAGACAGTATGTCAAAATCACACCTGCTTAATCAACAAGAGCAAATTTTGTAACAATGGAATTTTCTATTTTTGATTCTACAGACAGCTTAAGTGAATTCCCTCAGTGTACAAAAGTTCTTTGAGATATGAACTGTGTAGTTTTAATTAAAAGAAGAAGCAATTTTCATCTAAACATACATCAACTTTTGTTTCTACTAGAAGATTATGAAATTCAACAATGGAATTTTTGATAATGTTAAAGAAATCAAATAAATTTCATTAAAAATGAGCGCCCCGCTACAAATTTAGATTAATTGTTCATTCAGAGGGAATTCACAATTACAGGTTGTTTGTTTTATAACAACATGTACCTTTATTCTTGACAAAATCAAAATTATAAATTTTTAGAATACTAATAATAGTCCTTTAGGGCTTGATTACAATGGGGCGGGCTGGCCCGGCTTCATGTAATCGATCCCTTTTAGATAAGTCCACATCTCTGAAGTTGGTGAAAATTTTTGAAAAGAGATTTGGGACGCTAGAAAAAAGGAAACTCTTTTAATAGATATATTTTTCGATTGCGAAGACCATGCAGAACATCGTCCTCTTGACAGTTTTTCTATAGGTCCAACTGTACTTAGGGCTGGTTTTGGAAAGCCGCAACTCGCTGCCTTCCAGAGCAAAAAGCAAAGCTACGAGAACAATCTATTAATATTTCCAACTCTGAGAAGTATTTGCAGTGTGGATGCTTTGTATTCTCTTAGCATTTTACTCCACATCAGCCTTCACTTTTACACCCCCTCCCCTTTTTTGACATATCAAGATGTTTTGCAAAAAAATCTCCCCAAGGTACCAGAGCGTAGAGTAGAGCGAGTATAGAAAGGGATAAGTTAAAAGAGCGAAGGTAGAAAGACGTCCTCCCTGCTTTCTTTCCCTTTCAACGCAAAATATGGAAAACTATTTGGAAATTTGAATTTTACTACAGGAAATCATGGTAAACTAATACCCCATTCACACTTGCAAGTTAAACCAGCTTAAACTAAACCAGGTTATCGAATGGGGCCTTCTAATTGGTCAATCCAATGAATCGAATGCATTTGATTGGTTGAAATTTAACCTGGGTTAGATAAAGCTGGTAGAGAATAGATATGCTCAGGGTAAAAGAACATTTCCATTTCTCTCCTTGGAAACAATGGAGAAACTNATTTTGGAGAGCGTACGTGATTTTAAGCAGTGATTTGCCCCTCGGGTGGCAGGCTGAATGCTGAATACGTCGTCTACTTGTGACGATTCCTTGACGAAAATGCGGTCAGTGCTATGCATCACTGGTGCTTGAATAAAGATTCGCAGCCTCAGCCTCTATTATTAAGTTACTGGTATCTCGATACAAGGCGGCGTAAGCGCTTGCATATATCATTAATATTTAGCTCCGAGGTGAACTTTAAGATCATGCTTTTCGTGAAGCTTTCTTTCACTATAGTTTGAATGTAGATTTACGTTCTCAGCGTCTCTGTGGCTGCAGTGTCAGAAAGCAACGACATCGACGTTTTAATGGATAATGGAAAGAGATCACCCTTCTCGTCATAGAATTACATCGTCTTTACCACAAACCTTTGATACAGCTTGCACAGATAGATAATTCTCTCGAAATATAGATAGATGCTTTATGTGAATCAACTTTACGCTGCTGGTACCTGAGCTGTTTGCACTATAAATACAAGTACTAGGCAAGTCAATAAACGTAAGTTACGCATTACATTCGAGGTCATAACGAAAGAAATTTCTGGCGTTGACAAGACAAGGATATCTCAAAGTTTGGGGTGCCACGCGGATCATTGCTGGGGCCGATCGTGTTGATATTTAAGATAATGATGCTTGCTACTCATTTCAATGCTGCGTTAAAGGTGATTGTGAATAATCAATGCTGTTTTAAAGGTGATTCTGAAGAAGAACGAGAGGTGTTAATTGTGCTGGTATATAAATCTTGACACTCGCTGCTGGGCAAGAAGAAGAAAGGATTCATTAAAGTTGATTTCTAGAGATATCAATTTCAATGCGATCTTTCCGACTGTATGGATTGTCAGGAAAAGTAAAGAAATAATAGTGGAGGACATCAGGGTTCTACATGGGTATGTTTCCTAAAGGAACCATTTTATAGCGGAAAAGGAAATCAAATGTTTAATTCAGATGCAAAATAATTAAATGCTAGCATTATCTTTCTGCAATGAACTTCTGTAATCTTCAAGTCACAAAATAGAAGTCTTGCCGCACTGACTGTATATGTACAACAGCCGTGGCACAAATTTGATTCACTTTTGAAAGGAAAAAGCTATGATTTCGAGGAAGCTTTTCAGCAACAGAAGACAACAACCAAACAACATCAGAAAACAAACTCGAACAAAGAAGAGAGATAAACAGTCATTTCGAGGAGAATTATAATTAACACAGGAAAAGAACAACAGCAACAAACTCCAAGAACTATGGCTACAAACAGCACAAATTCGTCTTGTGTATCAATAGACAAAAGTGCTGATTACAGCAAACATTTACGGATGACAACTTTTGCAATTTTCCCTGTGATGATCCTGGCAAGTATTCTAGGCAACAGCTTACTGATTTACATCACAGCAAAGAAATCTACTGTCAACAACGCAATAAAACTATATATCATAAACATATCTATAAGCAATATGATAATATCGATAGTTCCAACACTAGGATTCCTTATAGAGGTACAGCTGGATAGTTGGCCTTTCGGGCAAACAGCATGTGATGCGAGTGTTGTCATTGAGTACGCAGCACTTACAACTTCAACCACTACTCTAATCATTCACTGTATCGAGCAGCATGAAGCTGTCGTAAAGCCAATGAAGAAACCGAGCCATAAGTACACGAAATTTCTAGTATTAGGCACATGGGTCATTGGTTGGCCACTTGCAATACCTCTAGTTGTACCTCACACACGTTACAATCGTTCTACGAAGGGATGTATTGATATGTGGGTCGTGAGTTTCGCAAAGAAAGACACTGATCTCCTTACCTTTTGGGTAATAGTTGCCAGTTTTGTGTTACTGTATGTCCTACCGCTCATCGTAATGACAACAGTCTACTCTAAAATCATCTACACATTCTTGAGGAAAATGAAACGCCCTGGTTGGATGACCAAATCAACGAAACAGCGTACAGAGAGGAGAAAATGGAAGTCGATCAAAATGCTCGTGGTAACTTTCTTGCTTTTTAAAATATGCTGGCTCCCGACATATCTCCAAGAGATAATCATTGCAACGAAGAATGTTGAATGCTGGACGGGAGAGTTGCTCATCGTGAATTTCGTAACAAGCGTGATGGGGTATTTTTACGGGGTTCTTTACCCGTTAATCTACTACGTGTTCAATCGGCAATACCGCGAGGCAGTCTCAGAAATTAGAAGTAGTTGCTGCGGGAAAATCTGTACAATGATGCGTGGGATATGCGGCAAGAAAAGACCAAATACAGAAGCGATTGAGCAAAAGGATGGAGATGAAAACAACATAGCTGAAGACCGTCTGTGAATTTTTCAGTATTACCGAACTTAGAGTCCAGTAAAATGCTCAACTTTCCTCCAGACAAAAAGGGCTTTTTGATCGATCCTCCCTCATTTTTGATAGAACAAGGGCGTATAAAACTCACAGGAAAAAACTTCTCTTTCAATCCCTCCAACTCGAATTCCTGGTATCTCGAACAATTTCTTGTCTCCTTCATTAGATCAGTTGGACTAATTCATAACTATAATTTCATACCAAACCTTCATTCATTCGTTCGTTTAAAGCAGTGATACAAGAGACGAATATTCGAGGGTGTTGCACACGGATGGGATCGGTCACATTCGAAATATAAACTTACCTGTTGGGTGAAAATTCAATTCAATTAGGTACAGGATACCGAAACAAAGCTGTGGTGGAAGTGGTGATCAAGATGGCAGTGAACAAGACGCAACGGAGATAAAAACCAACAGCCATCATAGGAACTTTATTTAAATCTTCAGCCATCCAACTGAGCCACAAACCAAGTGTCATTAAGGCAGGTGAGGCAATCCTTGACAGTTTTCTGCACTTATAATAGCATTGGCTACGTGGCTTAGCTAGGCCCATTGCGAACGTGGCTACGTGGCTTAGCTAGGCCCATTGCGAACGTAAGCAAAAAAGAGCGAGAGAATACGTTGAAATTTGATCACGTGACCCATTCGTTTGTGCCTTTAATAGACCAAGAACGGTGTTCGTAATCAAAGAGCAAACAGCTGAAATGTTACTTTCCATAGAGTTCGCTTGAAAAAATTCACTGCAAATCGCAATCAACTTTGTGATGTGAATTTAAATTCTGTTTACAATTTTATAAGATACGCTACTTGTGCTAGTGTAGAAAGAAATGTGTAATATACCCAAACTTTAACCAAATTACCTATGGCGTTCTTTAAGATTTACTCAAACTGTCTTAGCAATAATCATTATCCTTCATTTTAGTCGACATGAGCGAGCGATTTGAGAATATAATCCCAAACTTCTATTGTTCTTGTTCCGACATTTCCCTGAACAAAATCAGCCGTTTTGCGTAACTCAAAGCTGTGGTTGCTCTGCCAGGTTGCCGATGATAACGTTAAAAAAGAGTACTGTCACGATGTTGATTGGCTCCTAAAAACAATGGGAGCTAAAAACAATGGGACCCTATGGTTGCACAAACAGGTGCCACTTTGTATGTATGTATGTATGTATCATATCTTTAAAGTACATAACAGGACTAAGTAAAATACTTGTTTTCAGCCTGGTGTACAAAAAAAAGTTAAAAGGCTAAATTAGTATTAAAAAAAAATTAAAATATGTATGTATAAGAATTTCATTACAAAAGAGGAAAACATTTACAATTACAAAATCCACCCATAGCTAAAAGTGTCCATTCTAATCTTGTTCATTAAAAAAATTTTACACGACTTCTTAAAAATCTCCAGAGATGAGGAATCCTTCAGTGCACATGGCAACGAGTTCCACGTTTTGGCACCGTAGTGGGCAAAAGTCTTATTGAAATTGTTACTGGCTCCCCTTTTAATGTACAAGGCATCATTCGATACTGATCGGGTCCTGTGAGTGTGTATTTTAGAAGTGCTCACAAACATGTCTTGTAGATACTGGGGGCACATTGCATGTTTGATTTTGTACATCAACACAGCAGTTTGTAGCTCAATGATCTGATGAAATGGCAGCCAATTTAGGCTGATAAACAGAGGCTTGCTGTGAGTCTGTTTACTGCAAGACAGTACTGTGCGTGCACAATCGTAGGATCCCATTGTTTATACCACATATTATGATCCCATTGTTTATACCACATAATAGGATTGCATTGTTTATGCCACATAATAGGATTGCGTTGTTTTCAGGAACCAATCAGCTGCATGACAGTGCTATGTTCTTATCTTTCACAAGCAGTAAATAAGGCACCGTTCACATTGCTCCGTTTTTGTTATTATCCGTTTTTGTCGCATGGAAGCCAACCGTTCACATCCCTCAGTTTTTGTACAAAAACGGAGCAATGTGAACTCAATCCACCATTGTTGTTTTGCCTCTCTTGAGATTTCAGCATTCCTCTTTCACTTTCATTTCCTCACTTGATCAAAACAACAAACAACGCGGGAAGGCAATCGTCAAAACAGTTCAACGTGGTCAGAATGGTTTTCCCCATCAAGCAATGTTTCGTTGCCGATGTCCTTCTTGATGCATCTATTTAGAAGTGTACTTGAGTATTTCCGAGGAGTATTTCAAGGAGATGGCATAGAGTATGAAACTGTAGAAGAAGGCAGAGCAGGAGAGCCTAGTAGGCCCAAGGGTCCTATCATGCAAACAGTCGCGATCAGCGACGACCCTGATAATGATGGCAGCGGCACTGCTAACGACGAATTGGTTCAAGTTGTAGTTGGGGGAACCGAGGAGAAGCATAAGCTGTTACGAACATTATTATCATGTGATAGGTATGTTTTTTGGTGTCTTTGTATCCGGTAGGCTGGTAGGGTATTTTGTTGGCTAATCAATGTGGTAGTCATGTTGTTGCCAAGTAAATGTCACTCATGTCATTCATTGCCAATGTCACGCACGTCATTGCTACCTAGGAATAGACATTTCAGCAGGTGGGAGTTTTATGGCTCCTAAGAGGATCTTAAAAGAAAAGGGGATGAAAGCCCTCTACCCTATTATGGACACAATTTTTAAATTCAACCTCAAACCATCCAAGGCTGTCTTCTTATTTAACCACCTAATCAAACCTATCACCACATATGGGTCAGAAATACTTGCCCCGTTCACTAAACATCAACTAGATACACTGAATAAAGATAATGAAATGCTCAGCGAATACGCATTGAAATCAGAAGCTGAAAAGGTACATATAAAATTCTGTAAAACTATCCTAGGCTTAAAGCGAAATTGTTCGACATTAGCAGAACTTGGTGAATTAGGTGAGTTTCCTGTAACAATTTATATGTTAGCCACAATGGTTAAATTCTGGCACAGAATCGCTACTCTAAATGACAACTCATTTATTCACTTTAGCATATAACGAGGTCAGAACGCTCCCTGAAGATAAATATGATTGGTTAAACTCGATTAAATTAATTTTGAAACAAATTGATATGGAACACATTTACACTTAATACAAATCTAATTTCCAGTAATGTATTATTCAAAAAGACTCATAAAAGACTTAACAAAATTTTCAAGGCATTGGTACAAGCGAGGGGCAAATCACTGATTATAATCTCGTACACTTTTCAAAATAATCACAAAATAATCAAATTAATCAAANTGGAAAGCGAGATTCATTTTACAATTGAATGTGACGCATATTGCAGCCTCAGGCATACTTTCTTCGGACTAGATTTAAACAGGGTATTAACTGCGACACAAGTAGAGCAAACGTTCATCGACATATTGTCATCCCAACATATCAGCGAGCAGAAAAATTTCGCACAATTTTTGCAACAAGCAGCAGAATTCCGAACAAAAACCCTGAATAGGCAACCAGAAAAAGCCTGACCTTAAAACACACCAAAACCAAATATGTTCTCATAACCCCCATAAAACAAAAACAAATTTATATATTGTACGGCTGTTTTTTTCGCTGTAACATTCTATCTTAGTTCGTTAGAAATGTATTATAGTATTTTGTTCTGTTTAGGCCTTATACAATGCAATAATTATTGTATCGTGCTTTTTATAAAATGAATATACTCAGAAATGCAAAATCTCAAACAATAAAAAAATTTCCGCTTTGGCGCCCTTAGTAAGAAAAGGTGGTTTGCGACATCTGTTTTCGACGCCCAATATAACAGATTACACAAAATCTCTGTGAAACTGGGACAACAGAAGTGAGTCCATCACACAGACCAAAACTACCCCACGTTATGGCCTGTGATGCAGGCTATGTTCCCATATGATCCCTGGCTATTGTGTCTACTCAATCAAAATCTCACGGCCCAATTTTTGAGCAAACATTTTAAAGTCCGTCTCAAATTAGATCTCACGTGAAAATGTCCGCGAAGAAAAACAATTGAAGTGTTTTGCATGATTAATTTGCGTTATCGCAAATCTCACGCGACATCTAATTTGAGACAGACTTGAGGAATGAATTTTGAGAACTACTATAGTATATACTATATTAATTTAGAATTTCGGGAAGGAAATCCCGACAAACGGTTCAGAATTTAGCAACGAAATTAACGAGGTTGGCGGCAGTACAGGCTGTCCAATAAAATATCGCATACCCATCCAATAAGAGTAGCACTCTGGAGATCTACTAAACTTTTAACAAAATGTTACCATGAACTCTATTTAACAACCTCATTGTCAAATCCAATTGGAGGTTTTGCGGTGGACCCATATAAATGGGTGGACCTCGTTGTTTTGGGAGTTCCCAATACAGGTCCCATCATCGTAGACCTTGTTGTTTTGGGAGTTCCCATTGAATTCAAACTGTATGCATTGCGCAAAGATACCCCACTGATATGTGAGGAAACCGACTGCCTCATTTCTTGGAATGCCTTTCGGTATTTGGCATTGAAGACGAAGTACAGGAACGGGGTGAGGGCACAATAAACATAACCAAATGCGGCACAAAGCAAATTAATCACTTGAATTCGCAGATTATCGGACTTCTTTTCCACACCGCCAGCCAGAAGAAATTCTTGAATGTATGATGGCAGCCAAAACAACTTGAACACGAGCACGGTTGTCAATAGCAACTGGACAGTGCGCAGTTTCAGTTGCTGCTCACGCTTCTTGCTTTCGTCAGTCTGGTGCCCAGGCCTCTGCATCTTGTTCAGCAGACGATGAATCACCTTGGCGTAACAAACCATCATAAAAACAGCAGGGATGACGTAAAGCAAAACAAACAAAACACTGTAGTAGATGAGTGATTTTTTCGGCATTCCAACTGTCGTCACCGCCCACATGTTTTGGCATTCAGGCTGCGCAGCGGCACCAGGGTAATCATCGTCTACATATCGATTTTGCATGACAACAAATGGCACTGCTAGTGGGATGCCAATAACCCATGTCACAGAAAGCATCAATATTGTAGCCCTTTTACCCAACTTTTTCTTGAATGGTTTGACAATTGCAGTAAGGCGTTCAAACGCAATGTGCACATGTGACAGATTAGCTGATGTCAGTGCTGCGTATTCGAAAACAACCAGAGCATTGCAGGCAGCACCACCAAAATGCCAGTCACCTGTTGCAAGCTCAAGTAGATATAACGATGGAAAGAAGACCAAGATAATGTTACACACAGCCAAGTTGATGACAAATATTCTCATGGTTGCTACTTTTAGGATTTTATATTTTCGAGTAAGATGAATGACGAGAGAGTTTCCAATCAGTGAAAACACAATGATGATTGGGAGGATTCCGAATCCAATTTTCTTGATCAAAGGGGGATATGGCTTATCAAAGATTGGCGCAAGCGTCACTTTTGTTGCTGTTGCTGTTGTATAGTTGTATGACGTCATGTTAGTCATGTTTGGTCTGATTGTTGTTGAGAAGTTCATGGTTGCTACACTGCTTTGATTTGGCTTTGATTGGCTTTGATTTGGCTTTGATCTGGCTTTGATTTGGCTTTTGATTTGGCTGTGATTGGGTTTGATTTGGCTTCGATTGGTCAATTGTCACTAAATTCCTCTTCAAATCAAAGTATGATGTTTCTGAAAGTTGGAAAATTGCAAAAATCACCGTGACACCGCAAAGAAATTGTTTTCTTCACTTTTTGCTCTTTGATCGAAGAAAAGTCATTTTAGTCCTTATTAGATGGTGTGGGCAAGTACGAACTGCTGAGCTCTGCTGTTCTCTTTTAGGTAAAACAAATTTTCTCTCTTCTATTCTCCTGGTGCTTTTTCTTTCACTCAGAGACAAAGTTCTACTCTCAAGGCCAGTTGTATAGAACTTTGTGATTCTCCTCCTCTTGGCGCCTGATGTGTGCACTGAGAAAAATTCTTATCAATATGCAAGAGAAAGAAAACTTGATCTTTTGTTCTGTTCTTGTGTGCAGTTTGTGTATCCTGCAATTCTGTGAGAACGCACGATGATTTTCCTTGATTTCCTTGAGACAGCGTAAGCAAAAAACTTATGTTTCGAAAATAACTTGTAACACACAAAATCATCTGCTGTCTGCTGTGTTGAGGTAATACTTCCTGATCTATTGCTGCGAGCGTGAACAGTGATTGGCAAGAATTCTCGTAGAGTCGAATTCAGGAACGTTTCTTGGCTCAAATAACCTATAATTCACTACGATTCACTACGATTGAAATGGTTCACGAGTCTTGCTTTAACACAAGATCAAAAAATACGTGACTGAGTTTATGATGTAACTGGACTTGCACCAAGTCTCTCTCTCTCTCTCTCTCTCAAGGTATCTCAGCTTCTTCTGACTTTTGATCTCAAACTTTTGCCTTCAAGAACGACAACAGCTTTTGTTTACTTTTAAATGACGTGTAATAAGTGCGCAATCTTTTGTACTTTTGTTATGTAATGACTAAGAACTTCAATGACGAATAACAGATTAGCATTCCATGGCTGTTTTGACGGAGGTTGATGATCACACAGATCTCAGACAAATAGACAAATGATTAGAATGCGATATACGTAAGATCGTAAGAGGGCGTAATAGACTAAACTTAGTGAATCAACGGAGCTCTAAGTGGAGGTAAAACTCCTACGCACGCTATTGTTCCTCTGGCTAAACAATATCCACGTACGTATCGAAATCATCAAATACAAAAGGCTAATAATAGAATACCCAGACCCCTTTCGTGCGAGGCTATCCAGTGAGGCTATCATATACGTTGATTCTCTTCAAACAAACAAAGCCCCCGGATTCTTACGTGCTCTTACGCAGAGTAATTTGTTTTTCTAGTTTCCTTTGTTTGTTGTTAAGTAGCTGATAAAACAAAACTAATCAGCTTTGTTCTGATTATTGCATAAGGCAAAGGCTCACTATTAGTTACCATATGTAAAACATGGATCATGGAATCACGGGACATTGGAGTTTGCAAGCTTGGATCTTAATGAGGATCAAATGTAATTTAAGCCGGGATAATACGGCTCAGGAAGTTGTTTACACTTTGCCTAAGCACTTATTGTTCATGCCTAAAATGCGGCCTGACAGTAAACATCGTTTAGATTCACAGACCTACCCTCCTCAGGGCTTGTCTGAGTGATGTTGGAGAATGGCAACATTGCCAGTCAACACTGGGTTGATGATTAGCCGTTTTTCAATACTAAGGAAACCTTAGTGGGCAGTATGACGTGGGCCGCCCTTGCGTTATTTTGGTGGCTCCCTGTTTACTTTATTGAGTTTATTGTTTTTTTGGTTACTTTTTAGTTTTCGGTTGTCCAGTTGGACTTCCTGATAGGTGCATTAGCCGGAATTTGGTATTCCACGTCTATCACCGACTGTAAAAGCAAAAGGGCCTAGTGCACTCTCCTCCGCAGTCAGGTCAACATGTGGGGCGAGAGAGGCTGATGCACTGACAGCCTATTTCCTGAGTAAGCAATAAAGGTAATATGCTTGGATGTTCTATTCCATCTTTTACGAGTAACAAATACTCATCATCGGAGGCAGAACAACACAGGCTGTTGAAATGACAGCCGGACAAATTAAAATGAATCAAATCAGCATCTTAGATTCTTAGAAAGGCATCAAACAGTTGGATCAGTTTGGTTTCAATTTTAAATTTAATGCATAAGCAATTAAGCAATTAGTTAATTAGTAGGAGTGTTAATAGCGAGAGAGATTTTAGTAACAGATGGGTACACAATCGAATGACAAAATCAGAGCACACATAGAAATTCATAAAATTAAGTGGCGTGCAACAACAGGAACAATTAATGCAGCCCTCCCTAATCTAAATATAACAAGATCTTTTTCATTGCTTTTTTCGAACCTTCATTAATTTGGAATATATATTGTTGTAGTCAATACATGAAGTTGCTTCTTTGAAAACAACCTTCTTTGAAAACAACCTTCTTTGAAAACAAACTCTGCAGAGAAAGTTCGAGTTGCGGCAATCGGAAATATTGTCTTTTACAGAACAGATGTCAACCTTTAGGTTCTTAAACTGCTTGTACTCCGTTCCAATTTTGACTTCAGTAAGAAAAAAACATTCAGTCAAATCTCTAGCCAAACTAGGCCCCTATTTTCTTAGCGCGTTAATTATATTTCGGGAAAATAAACTTCAAAAAGTGAGCCAGGTTTTTGAAAGACTGTTGTTGAAATTCGATTAAATAAGCGAAACAAATCCGGGAACTCGCAGTTATTAATATCTGGTTTCCACTTGGTCATTTGGTCGTTTTCCGGTCGTTTTCCGGTCGTTTGCGTCGTTGTAGTCGTTAGGTTGCTGGAAAACGTATTTCTACTAGGTCGTTTTCAAGACTCGTCATCATATTTCACAATGACTCAACAAATGACCCGAATTATTGATGACTAAGTGGAAACCAGGCTTAAAGGGAATCGACATAGGAATATTCATGGCGGCTATAAATAGGCTAAAGAAAACGCCTACACACCCATCGTTTCTTTAGTTACTACAAAATGAAACAGCACGTGCCAAAGTCATCAAATACATAGACTATATTTTTAACTTGGCCCAGGCCAGCTTTTAACTATGACATCATGAATATAAAGTAGGACCTACCTTGGCTAGTTTTTCTATGAACTTGTCCATTTGCTTTTTATTTTCACTTGGTGCGCTATCTCCAATTGTGAATGGACTGGCATTTTGTAGCTGTAAAAGTGACACACAGCAATGATTACTCTTTCTTAGCAAAAAATATACCCCATGTTGACGAATAATATTATATACAGAGCGTCCCAAAAAAGTTGTGCCCGGGGTTGTGCCCTGCGTTTGTGTGGCTACTGTGAAGGAGTTGTAATTTCAATTGCCCCGTTTCTTACACAGCTGCAAAGGATAGGCTTCAACTTAGAGTTTAAAACCTTGTTTGACTAAATGATTACTCTTTCTTAGCAAAAACTATACCCCATGTTGACGAATAACATTATATACAGAGCGTCCCAAACAAGTTGTGCCCTGTGTTTGTGTGGCTGCTGTGAAGGAGTTGTAATTTCAATTGCCCCGTTTCTTACATAGCTGCATAGGATAGGCTTCAACTTAGAGTTTAAAACCTTGTTTGACTAAATGATTACTCTTTCTTAGCAAAAACTATACCCCAAGTTGATGAATAACATTATATACAGAGCGTCCCAAAAAAGTTGTGCCCTGCGTTTGTGTGGCTGCTGTGAAGGAGTTGCAATTTCAATTGCCCCGTTTCTTACATAGCTGCATAGGATAGGCTTCAACTTAGAGTTTAAAACCTTGTTTGACTCAATCTGACAAGTGGTTGCTTATTCATGGTACAGGAAAGGCAAATATGTGGTAGCTTCAAAGGCAGCACTTCATTTGCTCTCCAGCAATGACAAAATCAAGTAGATTTTGAAAGAAAGGGTTCTAGCGTTGTAATTAATTTTGTCTACATTTGTAAAAGATATAATAGTTTTGTTTATCTACAAGACAAGACTTTGGAACACCCTGTATGTAGATTTTTGCATCTGTCTTACAAAAGTTGCATTTCGTCAAATTGAGACATTCACAACATAAACTTAGCATCGAATTAAAACTAATTCACACATTCACAATAACTGACCAAAATAACACCAAAGCCGACTAACAATTTTCATAACTTGAAACCAGAAAGTAACGGTGACCATAATCGAAAAAACTCAGATTTTGCGGTGTCATTTGCAACTATACTACATGAAAATGTTTCTCCTTTCAGATTTTTGATGGAGCTTCTGAAAATCTCAGCTAACTGCAAAGGGAATCTGAGCATATGTAAGCCTTTGATAAAAATAGCAGTGCAAAGACAATAGGCCGTGACGTGCACCGAACCATATTTGGTAACTGATCTACGTCAACTGGAAATACTAATGTCTGATAGGCTAGAACTTGACCGCAGACGTCCCAAGCAAACGTCCAAGCAAACGTCCTTAGTGGCGGATGTTCGTTAAAGTGGTGAACTATGCTGTTGTTTAATTCTATGTAATGGCCGCGGGGTAGATATTGCCTTTTGCTCCTCGTGGTATCGTTTTAGTAGCATTGTATAGTAATGTGTAAGAAGGATTAGCTAGTAATATGTATTGCAAACTTTTTATTGGAACGTATAAAAAGAAATAAAAAAACTAGACCGCAAGTGGATAGAGCCACTTTTATATGCTTAGATTCCCTTCAAATCCAATAGGCACAGAAAGCTTCTTTGAGAAGACAAAGATTCGATTTTAGAAGTTGTAGTTTCCGCTGGTGGAAACAGACCTGTGGGTACTTTGGGCTTTTCTGATTGTATGCATTTATGATTGTATGCGCTTAAAGAACCATTGCTAACCATGATCCTTTGTGGCGCCAACGTCGACTTTCGTATGCTATAAAAGTTGTTTCTGGCATAGGTTGTCTTTGTCTTGCTTTCATTCGGCGCACAAAGGATCATGGTTGACAATGGGTCTTTAAATATCTGAAGCATTTGTTTCTGAAAATTAGCTTGTGCAAATTTATCGAAAAACGTAAAACGTACCTGTTCTTTAAAGTTGACAAGCAGGCCTTCAACAGTCGTAAATTTCCCTCCAATTGTTCCAGCACACATTTCGAAGTCAAGCTCTGGTATCCTTACATCGCAGGTTTCAGACTGCAAGAAAATTAGAAAAAATTGACTTATTAGTGATGAGTTCTCAAATGAAAAGAAACGGATTCGATGGAATAGACAATAAAAGTCACACTGAGAAACAAAACGTTTGGATGCTAATTATAAACTTGCAACATGATCTTCAGATGAGGATTGATATGATAGGAGGATTGATCATCTTGGAATTACAGTCTCAAGAACTGCTTTATACGAAAGGCTGCAAGCCAGAGCCATATGTTGAATAGTGACCAATATTTGGACAGAATTTGCAGAACAAGTCCCTGATAAATCCCTTAGCATCCTCTAACATCCTCTAGTGCCATCAAACATAATCAAACCTGGTTGCCAAAGAAATTAATTCACATAATTCATGCTACATGGTGGTATCGAGAATACCACCTGTGTAAAGGGTACTAAACGCAGTCAATAACTGCTATCAAATGAAGAAAATTAGAGAAATAGTTTAGCAGCAGATGTAAGGACCTTTGAACTTTGACTTTCAAAGGTCAAGTTGAAGTAAAGTTCATGCACAAAGTAGCACGCTTAAATACCTTCAAAACATCCCTGCTTAAATCTGTAGGGTCTGTCAGTTTCAGAGTAATTCTTGTGCCAAGTGGTTCTATCCCCCCTGCAAAAATAAAAGCAACTTAAAATCTGACCAGTAGTAAGCAATGCATAAAGAACAAAAACAGCTTCTTTAATTGGCCACGAACAGATAATAATAGTAAGTTTTTTTATTGGGTACAGCAAAAACTAAGCGTTTGTACAGTTCATATTATACAAGAAATTTGTACTTTTATAGGGGGATCCCATAAACAGGAAAAGGGCACTAGCCTCACAAACACCCATCGGCCTCTGCAACATGCCTTGCATAAGCAGACCACCCATTAATCTTTCAGTGGGACCCGCATTTTACCGGACCTGCAGAACCACATTTTCCAGTAGCCGCTTTAAATCTGTCATTTCTTCCTTTATTTATTTGCGATTTTGTGATATAGCCATTTTGGTGAAAAGTATCCCTAGTAAAAGAACTTTCAGCTTGCTAACAATGTCAATTTAAATGACGAGTCTCCAAGGGATACAACATAAGTAACATTTTTTTCCATTTGTGCTCTAACACAATGCATGCGTTGTTTCCATTATTTGGTAGAGAAACGGTATGTTTGTCATGGTTTAGAAGGTCATGCGTGCATGAATATGAATCTAATTGAAGGCCTTGCAAATCGCCATTTTAACAATCTTGCGAAACACCATTTTACTAAACTCGCTCATAATTCTTGAACGGAGAGACCGATTTCGGCAAAACAAATTTTCATATTTAAGTTAGCTTTTCTTCTATTTAATGGACTTGAAAGAAATGAACTTGCAAATTAAACTGCATCAATAAAAATTTGCAAACACACCACGTTTTTTTCTGACTCACCCGGTAGATTGAGTCAGTTTCTGAGTTTGTTCATCAAAAGTCACTGGTATTTTCGATCTCGACATCCATATCATTTTCGTATTCATCAATGTTAGAACTAGAACTAGTCCCTATCTCAAGACCTCAACAAGATGCTCAAAACATTTTTGAAATCAGAGAAAATTCCCTCATTCTCAGATAAGTACCTTATGATGCAAGGTACTGAATATTGCAAGTTGCGTCAGGTTATCCTGGAAAAATTGGCATATGATCCAAAAAGAAGATGCAAAATAGATGCATTTCCTAACTTTGGTGATACTGCTGCCCTTGAATTCCTGAAACTAAAGTCATCACAGGCTAGTGCAATTGAGAAAAGTGACCATGAGCTGATCACGAAGAATGATGTGGAATCATTTCAGAATACTTGTGTACCTTTAAATGATGGTACAAATGCTTGTGCTTTCCTAGCAGTTGGTATCATTGATAAACTGCTGTCAAGAGGCAATGAAATCCAGAATGACATCAATCTAGTGGACACAGTTTCAGATGTTATCAGCCAATTTCCAAGGGAGTTTAACAAATTTCGTGACTGTACAATGAAGTATGATGTGTATGAGGCTTCAACAATATTGCAGTCCAAAAATTTGCTATCTCGTGCTTATGCCTTCGATGAGAAAATTGTCAACAATGAGACAGTTTATAGCTGTGAATTCCAGCTAAGGATTGTGGAAGAGCTCTCATCTATGCTAGACAATTCAAAAGCTAGCAATGGATGCAAATATGCAATTTTTCAAGCCAGCAGCTATATTTTTGGGATAGGAGTTGCACCTTCTGGTGAATTTACCATCTGTGAATCTCACCCAATCTGCCAAGAGTTGGGAGGTGATGGAAATGGCATTATTGTGAAATCAAAGTCATTTGTTTGCTTGCTTCAGTGGATCTTTAATCGACTCATGAAGGCCAATATTTTGCCTTCTGCAACACCATTCCTGGTTGTCATCTCTGCCACAAAGATTGGGTAATTGTATTATTATTTGTCTTATTTATTTTTATATACTGCAGCATAGTTCTTTCATCATCTTTGAATTCTTAAGAATTTTTCCAAATTTTGGGAAAGCGAATATTTGTTTCCAAACTTGTTAGGAGTTATTGAAAATTCTAATCAATTTTTAAGAATTCTTAACAATCCACAGATAAAATTACAACTGATTTACTGTATTAGATATTTTAGGTACGCAATTATGATTGTGGACTGCCCCAAAAATTTCTTCGAAATCCCATGACAACATATCAAACTTTACAGTTATAAAAATTTCTTCAAAATTCTATGATGACATATCCAACTTTACAGTTTTAGCAAAACTAGAAGGTTGTCAGTGTTTATACAGTAGGTTAAACAAACCTTAGACAAAAAGATGGCAACAGTTGATATGAAAGATGAAATTGAGCACAGTCAAATTGAGAGAACAAAAAAATCTAATAAAGCACACTATCTGTTTTTCCATAGCCCATCCAAAGCCTAAAAAGTACTAAAATTAACTTTGTCATGTAACTTTTAATTGTATCACTAAGTTTCTTTTGGCAAACTGCCTTTTTTACCTTCAGATATTGCATTGCCAACAACCATTGGCAATAGATGATTTTGCTAAAGATGGTGGCAAGGAACTTGAAGCGCATTTGGTATCTGTTACATCTCAATGTGATGCCTGAGTAATTAGTAAATGTTTTCTGTTTATTATAGGCAGTGGCGGACTGGCTCATAATTTTTCACCGGCCATGGAGGACTTAAGGGGGCCCTAGTGGGCGTGGCCTGAAAAAATGAGGGTGTGGTAAAGAGAAAATTTCGTCGCAATCAGCGGCATGGCTATTGCAAATTAAGTGGGGGTAATGAAATGAGAGGGTCTGGGGGCAGAGCCCCCAGGAAAATTTTCGGGGACACGCCTTCCACTTTGGCTTAGAACACTTCTACAAATCCCTTGTTTGCCAGTGCTAAAATAGAATTTTGACCATTTTGTAACAGATTTTTTATAAATTAGCATCCCACATCACTTTACTCATTAAAAGAATATACTGCTACATTTTCCCAACGTTGAACTAAGGCTCGTGCTGCACATTATTACTAATCGATTTTTATATCCCCAAATCACCACGAAAAATTTTCTCTCTGTACATTCATGTCGAGTCTTTTGAAAAATTGTTCGATGTTTTTTTATTGTTTTCAGTGTTTTTGAGACCGAAAATTTTAAGAAACTCGATTACAGCTCAAGAAAAAGAAGACTAAAAATTTTACAAAAATCCTTGAATCTAATTATGAATTTTAGCTAAAATAAAGTCATAAATCTTCAAAATCAGTACAGTGAACGATTTATCGTGGTCTGTCTAAAGTGGATAGTTTTTTTGGCGCACGCGGTATACAGGGTGTCCCAAATAAAAGGTAACAGATTTCATTAGGGCTAGCGATGCCAATTTAGCTCCAATCAATTCGCAATAACTTTTAAGTTAATCCTGAAAAGTTACCTTGAACATAGGCACCACGTTTATTGATATTGGTGCTTCCAAAGTTGAAATATTATTCTTTCAAATT
>REGM01000116.1:708183-724397 GCA_004194415.1 Aurelia aurita | reverse complement strand
TTTAAAGACCCATGACTGACCAGCATCCTTTGCAGCCCTTGAATGCTCTTCACCACAGCTTCCACTATTTTCTGTATACAGAAAATAGCACTGGTTGTAATCCGTTTTAATCTTCGATTGAAATAACGTAAATGGCCAACAAATTATATCAGTAGTCTCTTTAGTTCATAAACAATGCATTTAGGCATGTATTTTCGTACTGCATAGTCAGGGTTGTGCAAATTGGAGGAAATAATTTTAGGCCACAATAGAAGAGAGAAAGACCGACAAAACGAGGGGAAATTTTGTTTATTTGCAGGCAAATAGGCATCAGAGATTGAATTAACTTTATCATAAAGCTTTAAACTCAACAAGGACATGCATTTGAAAACCCAAAGATTAAATGGGGAGTAAATAAAAAATGAACTGTGCCTCGCGTACCTAGTCATCTTTTGGTCGAGCAGTGGAGCAAAGTGAATATGAACATGCATTTTCCAGAGCCGGTGGGTCAAAATTTACAGCCTCAGCTGGTTTGTTAGCCTTGGTCCTCAAAGCAGCAGATCGTAGTTATTTCTTTGATGTCCACTTGGAGTTGTATCGATGTCTGAAGGCAATTCTTCATCACTGCGACCATGTGATTTCGTGCTGTTCAGCTTTCCGTTAAAATCTATTAAGCCGCCCTGCATGTAAGCATTTTCTAATATCCTGAAGCTCAAGTATTGAGAGGAACCCATTTCTATGGTTGTACCGACGGTTCAGGACGTTAGAAGAGGCTTACATGCAGGCTGAACTGTTGAAAACAACAACAAAGTCGTGCAAAGGCTGCTGGTCAGTCATGGGTCTTTAAATGTTGTTTTGTCGATTTTTCTTGGTCGTTACTGTAACAATTTTCAGGAGTTTCTTCCATTTCGATTTCCTTGTATGTGAATATGAAATAATAACAACCTGCTGGCCTCCTCTTATTATGTTTTGCGAAGTTACTTAAATTCAATGGCTTCCTTAATAACTTTTATCAGATTTTGTGTTGCTTCATAAAAATTTTCAGTTGTAAACAAATGTTGCGCAATACTACAAAATCCTGGTCCTTTTTTCAAACAGTTGCGAATGTTCACCTTCGACCACAGAAGCATATGAGAAGCGAGGTGAAACGCAAATAAAGCAGTACAACTGAGTACCTCGTCAAAAGATACTTATTTCTCCTAACATTAAAAAAGTATCAGAACAATTTTTGAACATTCTACAAGTCTATGAATTTCCTCAACGAAATATAGTAGGCACTATAAGTTGAGATGGCCTAAGGCCCAGTTCAGACGGCGTATTTTTCATGTATCGAATATAATGTCGTGAATTAACTACATGAAAAATACGGCCTCTAAATCAAATAGCTACTGCAGTTATTATTAACGTCGACACAAATCAATAAATTCGGCCAGTCCAGTCGAATTAAACGACGTAAGCACGGCAGTGATTCAGACGGCGTATTTTTCATGTGTCGAATCAAATGCATAAATTATGTTAACCTCTTTACTGGGTTTTCCTGCGTCAAACAATCAAATTTACCACGGCGGTTTCTTTGATTATCGTCTTTGATTGGCAGCAACTGGGCAATGACGCGTGCAACCGTAAACACACACGAAGCTTGCTTCTGTTCTCTGTGCTCGAGTCATAGTTTATTGGTACTATTTAGTGCATATAAAAGCACAAATTTAGCCATGATTTCGTCTCGCTGTGGCTGTGGCAAGGACGTAAATAAAATCAACCTCTTCTTCCGTTTTCTCAAATTTTTGTGAATAGCTGCAATCCTTGGACAAGTGAGATTTCCCTATGGATCCCATTGCAGTTTGAAGGCCTACGAATTCTTATGAACCTTCATTTGCCTTGCTAATCAAAATGCTAGAGGTGTATCACTCTCTTAAAAAGCGTACGAGATTTCCAGGAGAATAAAAGAATTTCCAGTGGCTTTCAAGGATTTCTCGATAAATAAAAGGATTTCCGTATAAAGTGTACAATATTTCTAGGGAGTGATTTGCCCCTCGTATCAATGAAGAGGGAAGCTGCAAAGTCAGTTCTTCTAAGCGAAACAAAGCAAGGACCAGGACTGAAAGAAAACATGGTCAGGTAGGCCATTTTCGAGCACATTACTTACAATTTTCTTGACAAATTTCAATCTCATAGCGATCTTGTTACCCGATCTCCATCAACAGACAAAATAAATCCTGCATTCCACAAACATCCTTTGTACTAGAACAAAGCACCTCTAAATAGTTTGGGAAATGACAGCAAATACGTCACGCAAAGCTTGGTCAATTATATTCGACGCATGAAAAATACGCCGTCTGAATCAAAGCATGGTTTTAATCAAATTTGAGTCGAATAAAATGCTTATTATATTCGATACATGAAAAATACGCCGTCTGAACCGGGCCTAAGTTTTCCATCGAAGAAAATGAATCAAAACAGACCAATGAAAGTTTGAAGAAGGTCTGCAACTAGTTGGATTGGCAAAATGTAGCATCAAGTAAATAATAGTTACCTTACATAACTTTCAAGAGGTAAAAACCTTTAAAAATCCAATCCAAAACGCAGTCCTATCGTCTCAACAACTGTCTTCTTCCATCTTGTTTCCACAGCAAAAAGTGCAGCGCACTGCGAAGGAGGTTGCATTCCACCGCGCGCAATGCAATTCAATGCTCGTTTCCATTCCCTACTTAATCTCCCTGGTTTGGACTGTACGGATTCCAGTGCCAAATCAGACCTGTGGCAAACACACCATACAGTCAAAATGTGTCTCCCGATGTGGTCTTTGAGTAGTTTCTACAAGCCTTGCTTCTTACCAGTATGTGCAGCCTCTCCATCTGTTGTCACCACAACCAACTTTTCCGCATCAAGACTTAGATCATTCATACATTGTACAAAAGAGTCTAAAAGACCGTCTTGCAATACCAAGATACACTGTTTTCACACTTACTTCATCTGCTGGAACATGTTAAAATATGAAGGCGAATCGAACACGAAAAAACTACTAGGCCATCCTCAGATTGAACATAACACAGCGATAATGTAAGCTAAAACAACAACAACTCTAATCTCACAAGAGCACGCTACAATCGTACGATACTCCTACGCAGAGGTAAATGTATAGCGATGGTCATCATAATAATAACTAATAATATGAGTTCTTAACACTCCCACTTGATGATCACGATATACCAAAAATATAAACAAATAAGTCAATGAGTCAATTTATCTCCTTTACTCCTAAATTGTCTCTAAATTTTTGAAAGGCAATTCTGGAAAGACCTTTCGTCATAATGTCCGCTAACATATCTTCAGTTGGACAATATTTAACAGAAACAGCTTTTAAATTTACTTGTTCTCTGATAAAATGAAACGATACATCAATGTGCTTTGTACGATTGTGAAACTTAGGGCTCTTTGCAAGTTCTATTGCTCCTTGATTATCTTCAAAGATAGTAGATGGTCCCTTTTGTTTAAGTCCAATATCAGCAAGTAATCTTCTCATCCAAATAGCTTCTTGACTTGCTCCACTCAATGCAATATATTCAGCCTCAGTTGATGATCTAGACACAGAAGCTTGTCTTTTACTACACCAACTAACAGTGTTACCTTGAATTTGGAAGACATATCCTGAGGTTGAACGTCGAGTATCTAAATCTCCCGCCCAGTCAGCATCAGAGAAACCGGTTAATACATGACTGTTATCATCAGCAGAAAATAAGAGACCATAATTGAGTGTCCCTTGAATATATCGTAAGATTCTTTTTATACCTGTCCAGTGATCTTTTCCAGGTTTTGACATGAATTTAGAAAGTATGCCAACTGCTGCAGCAAGATCTGGACGTGTAGCAGTAGTTGCATATGTCAAGCAACCAATTATCATTTGATAAGCTTGAACATCAACAGGCTTTTCATCCTCTGATAACTGCTGAAATTTCCTTCCTTGTTCCAATGGCGTAGAAACAGGTTTGCATTTATCCATGTTGGATCTCTTCAGAATTCCTTCTAGGTACTTCGGCTGACTGATAGAGAGTGTTCTTGACTTGCGGTTTCGTTTCACAGACATGCCAAGAACATAATGCACTTCACCTTGATCTTCAACTTTGAATCTTCTTCCAAGTGAGATCTTCTCCTTCATCAGCATATCAATGTTGTTAGAAAACAACAAGATATCATCAACATAAAGAGCAAGAATGATAAAATCAACCTTACCATTGCTCTGCTTCACTGACTTGATATACAAACATGAATCTGCACTGCTGTTTTTGTAACCATCTGACTTCAGGAAACTGTCAATTACAAAGTTCCAGCAACGTGCAGCTTGCTTCAAGCCATAGATGCTTTTCTTCAACTTGCAAACATGATTTAGTCTTTCCTTGTCAATATAACCATCAGGCTGCTTCATGTAAATTTCTTCATCAAGATCTCCTTGTAAGAATGCAGTCTTCACATCCATTTGATGAACTTCCCAATCACAAACATTTGCAACAGCTAACAGTGATCTAATTGAGCTGTAACGCACAACTGGAGAAAACACTTCATGATAATCAACTCCCTGAGACTGTGAATATCCTTGTGCAACAAGACGAGCTTTAAATCTTTCAACAGAACCATCAGCATTACGTTTCACTTTAAACACCCAGCGACTACCAACAATATTCTTCCCTTCAGGCAATGGAACAAGATCCCAAGTATGATTGCTTGACTATGAATCATACTCAGAGTTTGTTGCTTCTTTCCAATTAATAGAATGATCTCCTCTCCATGCTTCAAAAATATTACTTGGTTCGTTTATGTCAGCTGTAAGAGCATCTGCAGCATAAAACTCTTCTTCAACAAATCTAACAGGAGGTTTGCGCTGTCTTTGTGGACACAAATTTTCGACTTCTCTCATAAATTTGTCCTCATACGTAACTCCCACTGGTTGATTATCAGGTACAGCAGGCTCATCATCAATTTCAGGCTCAGCTTGATCATTAATTGGTTGATCATTAATTGGTTGATCCTCTTCAATGAATTGATCTTCTTCAATGAATTGATCTTCTTCAGCAACTACATCTGGTACATTTGGAACAACAGTTTGTGAATTATCATAAACTGGATAAAAGAATTGCAAATCCAATTTCAATGAATTTCCATCATCAAAATCATGAAACTCTTTCTCTGCAAATATAACATCTCTGCTACGAATAAAACGACGAGTCTTCACGTCATACAGCTTGTAACCTTTGGTTCCATCTGGATAACCAACAAACACAGATTTACGAGATTTTTTTTCAAATTTCTTGCGTTGCTCCTTTGGAATGTGAGCAAAGGCTAAACATCCAAATACTTTCAGGCTTGAAACATCAGGCTTTCGGTCAAACAATGATTCAAATGGTGTGATTCCCTTCAGTGAAGTTGTAGGACTTCTATTCCTGAGATATACAGCAGTATTGACAGCTTCTGCCCAAAATTTCATTGGCATCTTTGAGTGTGACATCATTGATAGAGCTGTTTCAACAATAGTGCGATTCATTCTTTCAGCAACACCATTTTGAGCTGGATTGTAGGGAACTGTGGTTTGGTGTACAATCCCTTTCTCTTTCATGTACGCATCAAATATCTTTGACCCATATTCACCGCCATTATCAGAACGCAAGGTTTTCACATGGCTTTCTGTCACCAGTGTTTTCATTTGTTTTCCTGCGACAATTGTTGTGAAATTGACAAATTCTTTGAACTTATCCAACACTTCATGCTTGTGTTTGATGAAATAAACATGAGTGTATCTTGAATAGTCATCGATGAATGTGACAAAATATTGAGAACCTCCATGAGAACTGACAGACATTGGTCCACAGAAATCACTATGAACGACTTCGAAAACTTCAGTGGCACGAGTGCTAACTCCTTTGGGATATGGGGTACGATGTTGTTTTCCCATAATACATGGCTCACAAACAGATTTTCTTTCAGCTTTATCATTACATTTCATTCCATCTACCATATTGCCTTTTGCTAACTTTGATACATTGTCCATTCCCAAATGACCAAAACGACAATGCCACAACTGCATATCAGTGTTTTCTCTTGCAATATTTATATGCTCATCAGGAACAACTTTCAGGATATACAGTTTCCTTTGTATTTCACCAACAGCTAACAACTTTGCATTTCTTGAAATTCGGCATTGGTTTCCTTCAAAATCAACAGAAGCTCCAAGTTTTGTCATAGCTCGGACAGACAATAAGTTTTTCTCAAGATCAGGTAGGTAAAGAACATCATGAAGAGCAATATGCTGAATACTATCTTCTAGATCTGCAACAATCCGGTAAGTACCTTTTCCATACGCCAAAATAGTACCATTATCACCAAGATTAACAGTACATGGTTGCTTGAATTCCACATAATCAGATAACAAATCTTTGTCAAAAGTCATGTGTTGCGTAGCTCCAGAGTCAATAATCCAGCCAGAATTATCTATTACATCAGAGGAAATCAATGCTTCCTCATAAATAAATTGATCAGGATCATCCTCCTCAGCACAATTAGCAGATGCCTTACTTCGCACATTACCACATTGCGAATTATTTTTTCTCTTAGGACAGTCTCTTGCAAAGTGTCCCTTTTCCTTGCAGTTATGACATGTTCCACTGAAAGGTTTATCATACTTCGTCTCATGACTTATAGGGCCACTTGAGCCACGTCCTTGTTTTCCCCTCTTACTGTGTCCCATTGATCGTCTGGCAGAAAATACATCTTCAGACTTCCTTGCATAAACAGTATCCAAACTACGATCAGCATCGTTTAACAGCATTCCTTTTACCTTTTCAAAGGACAAGTTATCTTCCCCAACAGCATCAAGAGCAGTGATTAAGGCTTTGAATTCTTCAGGCAAACTAGCAAGTAGTGTCATTGCCAATTCTTTATCATCAATACTCACTCCCATTTCCTTGAGCTGATCATGTAACGATCTCAAGTGAGATATGTGTTCCAACATATTACCACCACTTTGAAATCGACAAGAATAATACTGCTGTCGCAATCTGACTTTTTGTAGAATTGATTCACGTGCAAACTGATTTTTCAGGGCATCCCAGGCTTCCTACGCAGTTTTCGTATCTCTGACATGAATTTGCTGTTCAGGTTCCACAGCCAAGCAAATATATGTCCAGGCTTTCTTCGCACGAGAATTGAAAGTTCTTAGCAAAGCAGCGGCATCACTACCAGTACTAGTAGGAGCTTCAGCTGATCCATCTGCATGTTCAAAAAGATCCAGACTCTCCAAGTACAACCGCATGTTGAACGCCCATGTTCGAAAATTTGAACCGTTCAGCTTTCCAAACTTCAACGCGTTGTTCATCGTGTCATCAGACGACGAGGCCATTCTTCAGTGAGAGAAAAACTCACACAAAACACTTTGTTCGCTTAGCCCATGTTTATCTAACGTCCTGGGCCCATAACCTGATAAAGTATGAAGGCGAATCGAACACGAGAAACTACTAGGCCATACTCAGATTGAACATAACACAGCGATAATGTAAGCTAAAACAACAACAACTCTAATCACACAAGAGCACGCTACAATCGTACGATACTCCTACGCAGAGGTAAATGTATAACGATGGTCATCATAATAATAAGTAATAATATGAGTTCTTAACAAACTTCTGGGTTTATTCTTGAGTATAACATCAATTGACGAACTATGATTTTTGTGAAACATGTTTTATCCTTTACTAAATTGGATAGTCCAAAAATATCACAGAAGGAATTAACTTAGTATATCCGGGATGTTGAACATCATGAGTGTCGATGTTTATATCGTCCATAATCATAACATTATCGTATTTGTCCAAGTCTTTTTGGACCCTTGTTGTACGGGGGGGGGCACAAAGTGCCCCCCCCTCTTCATAACTTCGTGAATAATGCAGATATGAGGACGAGACTTGGTACAATGGTGCAAAGTAACAAAGTCTACACAATAGGGCACTTTTTTTAATTCTTCATTACATCTATGACGTCACTATGACGTCATAATGGCGGAAAAATGCGATATTTTTCAACTATTGGCAAAATTAGCAATATTGAAGGTTTTATTCAATAATTTCTTCCATAATGGCTCTAGAATGTATCACAAATTATCAAGGAGCAAAAATCACCAATATAATATCTATTTAAACTCATTATTTATTTCATTTATTCATTATTTAGTTACACCCTTTTTTTATTCTTTCATCAAAAGCCCTAATTACAGATGAAAATACTTTGAAATGCCTTAAAATAATTTAAAACGATCTAGAGAACCATATTTGACAATAAAATTTTATTTATTACATTTTTTATTAATTATATGACGTCATAAACTATGATGACGTCTTTAATTTTAAAATTGCTGACGTCATCCAAAATGAATAAAATTATCCATTATCTGAAAGCTCTCATTGATAGCTATCGAATGCTGGTATTCTTGATGATCTTTGACCATCTTGGCAAAAACTACACTCACTTATTCTATTTACCACCCGACCACGTGTCCAAAAGATGTTGGCCACGTGATCAGTGTCTACCATTTTGAAAAAAAAATTCAATTTTTAATTAGCCTATTAGATTTCAGGAAAAGTCACAAAACCTGGGCTCTTTAACTTTCGAAGTGACGACACTACATCAGATCATATTTTCCGCGGGCACTTTGTGCCCCCCCCTAGTAGTAATAGGGTTAATGTATCACGTGGCACTCCATTCTTTCTTGTCTAATGTGCACGAGGGGTTTTGCTTATGATACTAAATTGGAATCTGAACTTCACAACAGTCAGATTTAAAGCTTCGTTGTCTTCGTTGAAATCAGTAAGTAGCTCTGTGATGCCTTTAGGGTAGCAAAAATAGCTCCGTTCAAAGCTTCCATTTTCGTCCCAACAATGATTGACTGAATCATCAAGATGAATCATTAAGCAATTTGCTCTGTGAAACTAGAGGCTACGCAATTTGCTGCATTAGGTGCGACTGCAGGTTTGCCTTTCAGGGTGGTAAGAGGCTAAGGTAAAGAATTTTCCCTCACTCGAACTTTTCAACAAAAATCTTGTATAATCAACAAGGCATCAATTGATCCAATCATTTGGTCTCCCTATCGACTACGTTCGCATTTCTCTGCAAGCTGAGATAGCTGATCTGAAGGGTAAACCATACTACCAACCCATGAGACATTTCGATGTACTCAGCTCGCTTCGGCATTTCTTTTCAAAGGACTGTCCTTGCCAGAGAATGATGCATTAGGAAGAGTGCTGTTTTTGCTCATCTGGCAGCGTAGAAGATGCAATGCCGACTACCGTTTTATTCTTGCCAGTTCTATTTTCGATAAGGAATTGAACACCCCCAAACTCATGACTAAGAAGAGAGCAAGAATACTCTATCACCTGATGGCGACCTTAATGTCATCATAAAAATGGGTTTGTCAACCGTTACATCATGATAGAAGTGGATTGGTTATCAAAAACTCCGAGGCACACCCCTATACAAATCTGGGTCAAGTTCTACCTCACGGAAGCCGAATTCATATCAGTTATAAATTGCTGATTTGGATTTCTTACCCTGCAATAATGACGAAAACGAGGCTGATTGACTATTTTAAGTCCCATGTAGCCATCGAGGAACTATCACAGCAAGAAATACCGGAATTTCTCCAAAATTTCTAAGTTGGAAATTCAAGGGAAAAGAATAGTTTCTCCATAATTTCCAAGGAGAGAAAACGAAATGTGCTTTTACCCTTAGTGTTCCGTGATTTCCCAGAATAAATTTCAAATTTCAGAATAGTTTCCCATTCAAACACTATAGGGAAATTCAGCCTCTAATTGCAGTGTATTCTTGGCATATTTAACATGTTCTGGACATCGTTTCATTAAGCCCCGGTCAAACGCATCCAACATTTCGTCCAACATTTGTTTTCAGCATGTTGGATGAAATGTTGGATGCGTTTGAACACCCATGTTGGGTAATCCAACATTTGCAGAGTGATGTTGGATGAAGTTTGATCGAGATCAAAAACAAACTTTGTTTTCAAATGTTGGATGGAATGTTGGATGCGTTTGACCGCTTCATCCAACATTTCACCCAACATTTCATTTGTGGGCATGCGCAGAACGTTCTAAAGAGCTGATATTCTGTCATTTGACCGCCATTTTCAATCATTTTCAACATGTTGCTTTCGAAGTCAGCCACTCTAATTTTTATTTTGCATTATGCGTCTTTTTTATCATTTGTATACATGTCGCTGCGCAGGCGAATAACGATCATGGATTTTACTAGAAATGTTGGATGTAATGTTGGATGAAATGTTGGATGCGTTTGACCACCCCTCTTGTAAACATCGATGAACTTTCAATTCTTTTGGAAGTAAATGTTGGATGAAATGTTGGATGCGTTTGACCAAGGCTTTACAAATCCACTCCTAACGGCGATATNATGTTGTATGAAATGTTGTATGCGTTGGACCATCCCTCTTTTAAACATCGATGAGCTTGTAATTCGTTTGGAATTAAATGTTGGATGAAATGTTGGATGCGTTTGACCAAGGCTTTACAAATCCACTCCTAACGGCGATATAAGTTCAAAGTCTTTTTAAATTCCTTACTAATACTCCAGAACATTAAATCGTGACTTGAAACGTCAAAACGAGGCTGAAGTTCCCGGATATTGCCCGTATAACATCGATATTGAGAATCAGCTCCCCAAAATTGACCAAAGTCAGGTGGTCTCATAAATTTCGCTTTCGGGGAACGAATTATAATATGATGGACATTTCGATTAATTTATTGTCTTCGTATGCCCCTTATAATCGAGTCTCCAACCACAGTAATAACTGGTTTTCTACGATATTCGTAAGGCTCTTGGATTCGTGATTTTACTAATCTTGCATCCTTTTGCGAGGAATTCTTTACTATAGGATCAAAATGCTCTCCACGGGTTTGTTGCAAAACCGGTTAAATCAACGTGAAAGACTTTTTGCTCTGCAGTAATGTTTCGTGTAGGCTGTTGTGCATTTGGCGATATTACATTCTTGTGCGCATTTGACCTGTCACCATCAGTTTTGCGTTGTCTCTTTCCCACTGCTTCATGGGCAGCAGGTCTCTTTTTCACTGCTTCAGCGTATCTTTCTTCCCTTGGGTATACATTTCGCCAGGGCACTCTTTCAATGGATCCTTCTTTTGACCATTCAAGAGACTTCCCGAAAGCACTGTATGATGAAATTTGATCTCGCTTGGGACCGTCTTCTGCAATTGTATGCCCTGTAACTATGCTACTTCTTTCTGCAAGTGCGCTGTATCTATTTTTGCATAGATTCTGATCCTTCTTTTGTAATCCTCTTGGAACTTTAGCTGCATGATTTGGGAATTGCCAAATATCATCATTTAAACTACATACTTGAACTTTAGTTCCTGACAAACTGTGACTTTCGTCCGTTGAGACACCCCAAAGTTCATTAAATTCATTAGACTTACTGCACATTGCACTTTCAAACGTGCAACATGCAATTTGCCAGTAGCTTGGCTGGAAGTAGAATTTGAGAATTTTCAAACCCTCTCTATTTTTCCATTGATAATGAGACACAGAAAGAAATAACAGAAGATGATCTTCTTTTGGGATGATCTAGAATTGTCCGTGGCTCTTGTCGGCAAGGCCAAAATCCAAACAATTTCCATGTCCTAATTGAAAACAGCATGATTCCAAGTATATATTTTCCAATCTCTTTCAGCACAGCACTGCCAATTACTGAAACATTTTGATCAGATTCAAAACATTAATGTACATGGTATAAACTATTCTATTCAGGCAAGAGCATCATGCCGTTCCACGGTTTAGCCATCTTCGATAAGAATATTAACTCAAACAAAACTCCATGTCAGTTTGTAAACAATGCTTTATCAAAAGACATATGTTTTGAGCATATGGTTTTGGCGATGAAACAAAGGAATTCGAATGCAGGACAATGGGATGCAAATGCAGAACAAAAGTGTTGAAAGAAAACAAAGGATTTTAAGTATACGAGAAAGAGGAAAGACCTGCTGTTTTTGCCTAAGCAAGGAGTGAGAATGATAACTTTCTTGAAACGAATTCTGTTGTTCATGATGTGGTTTGATTTAAAGATGTCAAGCAGATTTGTGGGCAAACAATGGTTTCAAGAAGATTGATACGTAATAAGAAGGGACGAGGAATTAACTGAAATTCCGATTTCTTACTTAAGGAAACGGGAACGTACCTTCACTGTTTGTTATCTTCTTACATGCCGATCTACTAAAGGACGATATTGCCGTTCAGACCTATCAGCTTTCATCGTACTGTAATAACAAGGAAAGAAGGGAAATGCTGGCTGTTTGTTTTTGAAATCGTTTGCCTAAGAGACAGATGTTGTAATCTTGTAAATTTTTCAACATTTGGTTTCAGCAGTAATATTTTTAACAGTGGCAGACATCTTTACAAGGATGTTACGATCTTCAGAGGCAGCAAATGTGAAATGAGTCAATGCTTTTGATCGGTGGTTGGAAATAATACGTATGAAAGCACGTTTTGGTTTCCATTTACATCTCATGGCTTGCGATTTGAAGCATCGTTATGACAGTGGCTGGGAAACTGGAATCGTTCAAGCGATAAAGTTTGCATTGTAACTTGCTGTTTACATCCGTGTTCGTACTACATAAACGTAAGTTTCATCTTGTAAATCATTTAAACTTGAGTTGGTACAGAATGATTTTGTCATTGAAGGATAATCATGAACGAGTTTGGAAAACGGGCAATCGATAGACCTTTTAGCTACGTATTCTGTAAAAGAGCCCGAAACGAGCGTAATGTTTTATTCGTCATAAACGTGACGAAGTTTCTTGACTGTACACAATAGTGACGAAAGCTCTCATGCTGATCATCAGAGCTTTTCAAATTAAGCTTTGAATCCTTGGTCTTCATTGGCCAAATATTTTATTTTGTCAAACGGAAACATCAGAGAATTATCAGTGGCCAGCTAGTTGGAAAATTTGATAATTTGATGTAGTTCAGTTCAGCCTAAGGTGAATGCAAAGTTGTGAGAAAAGGAATGCAATTAAAGGACATGTATTCGGCTCCTATTTGGAGTGAGGTCACAAAATAGAAAACTTAATTGATTCTATGTAGGTCAGTCCTTCTTCAATTTTGTTTTAACCCTATCAAGCCTAGGGGGGGGGGGCTAAATCAGCCCCCCCTAGCGGTTTCTCTTCTGTGGATTTTTACCAAGTGCACTTACAACGTTGAGACTTTCTGACGTTAAGTTTTTATCCTCCTTACAGTCAAAAATTAGTTTTTTAGACAAATTAAATTCATTCCAGGGGGTAAACACACTCAATTTTCGAGAGATGTCTGTGTAAAATTTCGAATAAATCCTATTAAAATCTACAGCTAATGTGATAAAAAGATGAAAGACGAGGAACATATACTACTTTTGATCCTCTATCCAACCAACTAGTTTTTTTGTAATTTAAAGGTGTAAGTTTGCGTATTTCGGCACTACGCATGCGCAAATTCTTTGAATTCCTGTGTGATGACGTCATCACTTTTCGCTGATTTTTCTTTACAAAGCAATTGCTATTTATCCACAGAATACACCAAAATTGGACTGATGTCGCTACTGCTTTCCGTTTTCTCACAATCAACGATTGAAGATTTTTAGTACTGAACCCTATTGATTTTGAAAATGCAACATTGTGACGTCATGAGCAGGTCACGTGACATAACTAAAAATAGATTTCATTTTTAAGTTCATCTCATGATGTACTATACACATGCCAAGTTTCCAGGCTCGAGCATATACAGAACAGAAATAAAACATGGGGGGCTGAATCAGCCCCCCCCCCTCCCTAGTCTTCCTATCATTGAGAGCTTTGATGTTATATACATTTTGTTAATTTATATTTGTATTTGCAGTTTTTCAGAAATATGACGTCATAAATTTTGTGGCATCATTGTTTGAATAGCTACGTAAAAATTTGAATAGCTACGTAAAAACAGTCCCCTTTTGAAAGACCACTGCTCCCTGGATATCAAGGCAATAATTTTGGTCAATATTCATTTAATAATAGACATGTTCAAATATTTTTCAAAATTCACCTGACTGAAATCGACCACTACTTTATGAAATTATGAGGGATTTTCTCTCACATAAAGAGAGTGGTATGCAATTATTTCACGTAGAAGAGAGAAAAAAAACCCATTCCTTTGTTTAAACATAGTCAATAGAAAATGACTGCGGTTTAAATTCCACCTGGTCTACGACGATGGTCTACGACGACAGTTCAATTCATTTCTGTCAAAAGACGATCTTCAAAATTACTTCCAAAACGAAGAGAAAGTAGTTGGGGGTATAGGTAGGGTAAGAATTCCTCCAAGAAATGCTACAAATTGCTTTTGGAAGAGTCGTTCTAAGCCAAAGTAAAGGTTAACTTTTTAACCCTAATCCATATGGGCTTTTTTCAAGCTACCATTTATGGGGGGGGGGGTGCTTTCCACCCCCCTCTGAAAACAGCCTTAGACTCACCAGAATTCAGTATAACTTGGCACAGTTATAGAGCAAATAATTTGCAACCTGTAGTACAATTTGGTTGTGGTTGCCAGGCCCTATGACGTCACAGTGACGTCATAAAGCTGCAAAATTTGCCAAAATCAGGTTCTCAAGTTAAATTTGAGTTTAACGAAGATTTTGAGGGAACTGTATGCGGTTTTTGGTCTAGTTTGTCAAAATACTTGCTGAAAAATGTTATTTTATTGTAAATAGCGATTTTCGAATGATGTTTTGGTAGAAATTATTCAATTCTGATGACGTAATTTATGTTATAAATTTGATCCATGTAAAAATAGACAAAAAGATGCCGCACAATGGTGGTAATCCATCACAAATGCATCATTGGAGTGTTTTTAATGGAAAATATTTATAAAAAATGCAAATTAGCCCAAAATGGCTGCCAAAATGACGTCATAATAAGAAATTGCTGACGTCATCAAATTCCAGAAATTCTGGTATCAAATTAACGACCATTGTTTGCTGATTCGTTTGAGATATAATACTTCATAATTTAAGCACATTTTGCCTTTGAAATCATCGAAAACAGCGATTTTGCTGTTACCTGCCTCCAAATATGGGCATGTCACGTGACCAGTGAGTTATATTGTTCAAATTGTTTTTCATCAAAATTTAGCTAATAGATAATTAGTAAAAGTCAGGGAGGTTGGGGGGACATAGCTGATGTCGTTTAAACACGCGGCAAATAAGACCTTTAGGGGGGTGGAATCCACCCCTCCCCCCATATGGATTAGGGTTAAAACAAATTATAGATGAATTATCACAGAACTGTCAAGTGGCATGCAAGCATTGGATTGTGAGGAGCGTTCTAAGACAAAGAGAAGGTGTTTGCCGAAAAATTTCCTGATGGTGGTAATTCGTAGAAAACTGCCACAAAATTGTCAAAGTTTCCAAATTGAAACTAGTAAACATGGATCGAGATAGGCATTCCTAAGCCAAAGAAAATGAAGTTTACTCAAACAATTTTCCTGGGGATGTAATTCATAAAAAGAACTGTTACAGAATGGCGCAAAATGGTCAAAAAATTTATTTTACCACCGGCACACATGGGATCGAGAGAGGTGTTCTAACCCAAAGAAGAGGACACGTCCTCGAAAATTTTCCTATACCTCCTCCTCGGACCCCCACATCGCTGTCCCCAATGAGAACAATTATTTCTATATACGCTCAGTCGGTCTGAAAATATTTCACGGTATAGTCGGTCCAGAGCATGTTTACACCCCCAAACAAGATTTGAATGTGCGTCCCTGCCTGACCTCCATGACATGCTAGTTGGTATATACACATCAACATATCAATATGGCAAATATTGAAATTCATCTTTTTTCCAACCCCTCTCCTTCAGTAAAACATTCCGTGGCGTTAAAAACCAACAAATTTTTCTGATACCGGGTGTATCAGAAAAGACAGGACACATTTAAAATGCCTCTGCAATGGCGTCTTAGACTCTATAAACTTATGCAACCACAAGTAGCTCAGATTTCTAGAACAATCGATGGCAGAGTGTTGTTTTGTGGAGAAGAGTGGTAACAGAAAATGTAACGATGATCAGAGCTCTATGGTTAATTGTATTTCACTTTTTTTTTTTTTTTTTTTTTTTTTTTTTACTATTTTTAAAATTTTACAATATACATTTTTA
>REGM01000116.1:681244-705015 GCA_004194415.1 Aurelia aurita | reverse complement strand
AAAAAAAAACGTGTATTAGAAACTATCAAAAACTATGCAATACATACAATGCAAAAAGACAACAACGATTGCAGTTTCGCCATACGGCGACTACGGGGACTTACCAAGGTAGTTCTAGGCATATTTTATGAGTTCTTTAAGTTCATTCTCATCCTTGAAATAGTGGAAGTCTCCTTCGAATCTGAGACACAGCCTGCAGTTGATATCTGCAAAAGCAAAATTCTCATCGTTGTCTTCCAACCAAGTGTTTGCCTTCTCGAGCAATTTCACCTTTCTGCGGGTCAGATCAAGGCGAACTCTAACTTGTTTGGTTTTCTTCCTTGCTCTGTAGGCTAATGTCCGATGACGCCAGGTCGTAAACGGACAATAATGGACTGGAATTTCTTTTTACTGGATGGATCTTCTTTAACTGGGCCGATTCTGTGCGCCCGATCGATCACCACATCAGGGATATCTACCTTTAATTCATCCTTCAGCACTTTCTTTATTTTTTTCAGACACTCTTCACCAGATTCATTTCTACCTTCCTTTAGCTCCATTCCATTAAATCTGAGGCACAGCCTTCTATGGTACTGCTCATTGTCATCCCATCGAAGCTCCAGGTATTTCACTTTAGTCCTATCTTATGATAAAAACCAGTAATCACCGTGTAAAAAGATTCATTTGTTGACAAATGCATGTCCATCATTATGTATGCTCTGCATTGGCCTCTCGTTGCATCAAAGGCTCTTTTCATCGTTCTTCTTGGCATGGCATTTCATTCTCTCGTTATTGCATGTTTAAGCTCGTCTATATTGTGAGGTCGACGATTTCTTGGTGCATCCCAGATTTTTCGGGATGAAAAATGAAAGAAAATTACATGAACGAACAACTAACTATTCCGCAGAGAGGGGGATCTTCATTTCCCCAGTTGAGAAATTGATGCCTACATATTTCTTTAAACATGGTCAAAATTTAGAGTTTTTTAGAGGCAAAAATATCGAACCCTCAAATCAATGATTTCAGGTAACGGTAATTATTTCTAGCCTTTAAAACATAATTCAAACAAAAGCAATACAAAATTTATTTTCTGGATAATTTTAAAGACTTAAGATGTATCAGAAAATCGAGACTGTCTGCCATCGACCGGTCAGCAAATTTAGGTAACTTTTGAGCAGTAAATCTATTTCATTGGCAAATATAGGTAAAATCATTTTCATCCATTTTCATTTTTACTTCTTTAACCAAGTAGTCAAGAAAGACTGCTTTTCATAGGGCCGTGCACAAATCTTACAAATTAAAGGTTTATAAATAAAAAGTAAAATCCTACACTAATTACAATAATAATCAATAATAAATTAAAAGAGAAAATAAATAAACTACTTTAAAGCATATTTAAAGCCTTTGAAAGAGGATGCCTGCTTGACCTCCCAATCCAAGAGGTTCCAAACTCCAGCACTACGATATGAAAATGCTCGCTGACCATTAGATGTTTTCATTAGTGGGACTTGGAGATCAGACTTTCTCAAATTTGATCTTTCTCAAATTCTTTCAGACTTTCTCAAATTCTTGGTAGTTCTCAAATTTTTCACACTGCATTTCGAATTTTTTTTAACATTTCTGAAAGGTCATCTGGAGCAAGAAGGCAATGTATCTAAGTTTAAATTAAAGCTTATGGACTACGAAAATCAATACCACAAATTTGTAAGATTCAGTTCACTACCGCATGGCACTTTAAAGTAGCCCTTTTTTCTGATATACCCGGTAGTAGAAACACGTGAAATCTTCCCCTTTTCTCGGAAAATTGTCGGTAGAAGAATGGTATATCAGTTCAGATAGAAGTAAGCTCACAAGGATTTCAAAACAGTATTATTCTTGTTTGTTTCCAAAGTCTCCTTTGCAATTAAAAAGTACCCAGGAAGCAATTAAACTTGTTCCCAGCTGGCACACGACGTCAAATCGACGTTGATATGTGGTCGAAAACGACACGTTATTAAATGACTAGATATTGACGTCGAATAAGCATCGATAATGAAAATTGAAAAGACGTCAAGATATCAACGTTTTATAGATGTCACTTTCTGACTTCGATTTAACCCGCAGTTTTGACGAGCTTTATGATTAGATAAATGTAACGACCGCAAGGATGCCAGGCAACCTAGGAGCCCACTCGACATGAAGTGCTGAAGCAGATGTAATGAAATGTGCTGTGGGTTACCGTTCAATTGTCTACTGGATGGAAGCCTAAAATACATTTTTCTTTTGTAGAGATGACGCAGACTTCATTTGAAAAATTGATAATTTCGATACAGCTTCAATAAAAATGGCGTCTACAGATGTCTAAATGATGTCCACATGACGTCATAGCTGGTGGTTGAATCGACGTCAGAAAGCGACGTCGATGCAACGTTGATATCTCAACGTCTTTTCAACTTTCATTATCGACCTCATATCAACGTCAAAGCGACGTTACTGATAGATGTTGAATCGACGTCGATTTGCCGGTTGGGTTTTCGCCATATCGTGCAAAAATTGGGTTCTCAGTCTACGGAAATCTGATTTTTTAATTTTTCTCGTTTCTAATAAAGTCTCCAAAACACAGAAAGGGAAAAGCAACTGAAATTAAAACTTCTCTTGTGAAATCTGCAAGCTCTATGCGTGAATGGTGAAAGATGGCAGCTGAAACATCATGCTATCAAGCTCAACAATCGTCAACATTTGTTTTGATCAAAAACAAGAATAGCATTTATCACAAAGTAGACTCAATATATAGTCGTAGTTTCGCTCTTTGACTGAGCTGATATTTTTTCCCTTCGTTCAGCACGATAGCTGTTACACTATACGGCTGCAAAACTACAATATAACATAACATAACATAAGATATAACAATAACTTGAATTAAAAAGAACCCAACAGAATGTTAAGAAAAAAGATAAGGACTAACGAGATAATATGGTAGTACCTAACGCAATACAAATAAAAATAAACAAATAGAAATGTACATACATCTGTATATAAAGAGACTTGGGGATATTTAACACTTGTAATCTTTTTCTCGGATATCAGAAATTTGTCCAATACCAGGCCCGTAGCGCCTATTGGGGCCGGTCGGGTCCGGGCCCCCCCAATAATTTCCAAAAGTTGCACTTTTTCTTTCATCTTGTTAAGTAAATTGACTGAAGAATTCAACTAAAACCAAAGTATTGCCCTTTGAAAGCATTATCTTAGTTTAGTTGTAGCTGGTGTTTGCATCCCTCACGTTCTAGAATTCTCTCGAAAATGAGGAGAAACAAGAGAAATTGCTTGGGTATAAGTTGGGTGGGGCAAGAATTTTGCAAATTGTACGAGTTTCGATTTAGTTTGGGTAACCAATGGGTACCGTGGGTACCAGACCCACCCTGAAAGAAATATTTCCCTTGGGTTATATGTGTCTGGCACCCAGGGTAATATTGGATTGAAAAATGCATTCTAAGCCAAAGTAGAGAGTGTGAACCCTCAAAATTTTCCTTTAGGTGTAGATTTATAGAAAAATCACTACGAAATTCGTCTGAATTTTTAGTTTAAAAATGGAAAAAATGGGATCGGGAGATGTTTTCTAAGCCAAAGTAAAGGGCGTGGCCACAAATTTTTCTGTGGGCTCGGCCCCCAGACCCCCATTTTCGTCGCGCCTTCGGCGCGAGACGGTGCCCCCCAATCGCAAAAACGCTCCTACGGGCCTGCCAATACATTTGACGAGATCGTCAATCCTCTCTTGATCCTGACATATCAACATGAATTGGAGCAAATCATCAGAGATAACTCGTTTTGTAATTGTGATATGTCTTAAAAACTTGGTTTAGAAATACATCTCTAACCACAGAGTAAAGTTGACATCTAAGTAGAAAATGTTTTTCATCTTCAATGTATGCCTTATTACAAATTCGACAGACCCGATCTTCCCTATTCATTTTTGGAAATATTCAATTGTCTCATCGCCAGACTGTGGTCAGTGGTGGGATGGCTATTGTTTTCCTAGGGTGGCCAGGTCAATTTTGGCGCCCCTCTTGTGTAATGTGTGTTTTTTAAATGTTACACAAGTTGGTGAGCTAGATAATGATTAAGTACAGAACTTAAATCATTCATATCCTAGCATTGAGAACGCTCATTTCTCATAAAAATCCCTAAATTTTCATTTTTATTTAATTCCCCGTCTGCTATTTATGATATGATCTGAATCTGCGAAATATATTCAAGCTTCTCGAAGGTTAAACATTGCAACTCGAATGTTGTCATGATATGATGTCATTGTACAATTCATGAACGTTCGTTCCTGTTGCTCTTTCACAGGCAAGTAAATGTCCTTAGCACTCTCCAGTTTCATTAACAGCACTTGATACACCTGCTTAATTCAGTGGCCTAGTTAGGTAGCTAGGAGGCTGTTTCTGGGGGGCAAAATGCAAGTTAAAGCGAGCAAAAATGAGGTTCCCTGGAAAATTTGCTTGGGCCACGCCGTTTAGATTGCTGGAGATGTCCTTCTTTTAGAACAGGTAATCCAGAATCAATTAACGAAAGGGCCAAATTCAACAAACTTACTGACAACAATTTAGGAAGTTATTGTTCAAATGTTCATTTGCTCAAACTGTGAGGAAAACAAGAATTTATCTCAAAAACTGAAAGGTCATTCAGGCTTCATGGAAACTTTCATAGATGCCTTAACCCTAATCTACATGGGGGGAAGGTCCCCCAAGCAAACTTCCTCTAATTGCTCTTAAATTAAACTACACGTAATAATAGACAAGAGCGTTTTGACTTTTAATAAGATTTAATATTGTATCAAATAAGCAATAAGTCATTGTTATATAATTGGTCACGTGACTATGGCATGCCCATATTTGGAGAGAGGTCTCAAAGAAAACCATTAAAACGTGCATAACAGTTCCCATACTCATCTGATTTCAATGAAATTGGTAGCAATCAATTTGCCTTGAAGTCTACTTTCATTTGATATATATATATATGTTTGTGTTTTGCTGACATCTGCAAAATTTAAGATATATGACGTCATATTTACATATGATGTCATATTTATGATAAAAATATAAAATAATTAGTATATTATGATTTAAATTGAGCAATTAACAATTCAAGATCAATTTCCTTTAATTTATATGACTAAAACTTGGTCAAAAATGCCATTATGGCATCAGCAAATTTGCTGGGGTATCATGTATGACTTTGATTGACAGTTTTTATAACAATAGAATTCAAAAAATATAATGTTTGGCAGTTTTCATCAAGAAAAATCAATATCCATTATACAGATAGCTTCAAAGTTGTTAATTAACAATTTGCCTCTGAAAAATGTAAGTTTTTAGGAGAAGAACCAAAATCAGCAAATTTCCATTGTTTTTGCGTTGCCAAGCAACAGGTCATGTGGCTAATTAGCATATAATGCTATTTTTAGAATCACAATTGCTTGGTAATTATGTGTACCAATTTGTGTTGCCGTAGACATCTCAGTTGCTGAGAAAATCTGGGGGGGCCTGTTTTGCCCCCCCCCCATGATAAAGTAATACTTGGTTTACCCATGTAGAATAAGGGTAAGAAGCAATTAAGCAATCACTGCCTCTCCCTCTTTCAGTCTCATTGTCATTTGAATATCGTGAAGATTTCATAGTACACTCTCATTTCATTGCTAACAGGAAAATATTCATTTCACGCGTGGCAGATGGCTCGGAGACAGTTGAGCAATCGAGGGCATAAGAAGAATGGTAGGCTGAACGTTATGGTTAAAAAAATCCTAATTTTATTTCGTTTCAAAATTCTGAGCCAATTTCTAGAGACAGCAGGCAATTTTCTATGCAACTGAAGAGTGTAGTTTGCTGATCATTTGAAACACGAAGAGAATGCGAGCGAAGTGAGCAGAAATTCTTTTTGAGAAGTACACTGAGTTTAGCCGTATTTCTCAAAGAAAGTCCCGGCGATAAGAGAATAGAAGTTAAAGGAAGCATACCGCATAATTCGGACCCAAGTCGGGTTCATAGATTCTTCTAATGCTGAAGACATGAGAAATTACAGAAATTTGGAGACAAGTAATAAAATATTGGCACTCCGTTGCCACAACCGAAATTTATACGCATAGAAGTGCAAGCGAAATGAGCAGAAATATCTGTGAGGCAAATGGGTGCCTAAATCGAGTTTATTAATTCTAATAAAGCTGCATACTGGACATGCAGATTTACAAGATAAAGGGAGTCAAGCGGTACTCAGATGTTACATAGAAAAGTTTTGGCAAATTGTGTCGTCCGTCAAGTAGTTAAAGAACTTTTTAGGTTCTCTCCTGCTGCTTATTGCAATTCTCTTTTTCTCCGTGACATTTACAAACAACCTTACGACAAGTGTTGGACGAGAATATAGCTTTACCCCCCCCCCTCAGCTTCTCGACCGATTTCTATGAATCACAAGACACATGATTGGGGGATGATTGGGGGCGCCCCTTCTTGCAACCTGGCAACGCTACTGGCTTAATTGTACCTTATGACTGACATATAATGTCGTATCAACTAAAGATCTGTGGGTTTTGATTTTTTCACTACTTTTGACGTGTTGTCTTCTTCTCCTATAATTCTATCACATTGTTTTGCGAGTTGTTACTTACAAATGTCAAGTTCAAGCCTCCACCGGGCGAAGAGCTCTGTCTGTGTAATATCAATTTCGATGTCCCTATACAAACAAACAATTGTGGCGCCCCCTTAACGTTACCAGCGCCTATATTCAGGGGGCCATGGCCCCCCTGGCCTCCTGCCACCCCACCACTGACTGTGGTCACTAATCCGAAGTTTAGCAATAGCTTTCATTTGTTATGTTGCATTAGATATGGCCCAACGTAATGCTTTTCTTAAATGGAATAGGAACTCACCCTTTTTGAAGAAGAAATTTCTCTCGTCCAATATCTATCATACTTAGTATTATGGCTAAGCTCTTTGTACAGGAATGAAAGTCTTCGAAATGTAAATTTCCTTTAAAGTTCTCGATAGGAAAACGTTAAGCGAAATTATGCTACAGTTTAGATTTGCTGGAAGTTCCAAATTCATTAAGTAAGCTTGGTAAGCAAGCCTATTCTCTGGTACCTTTTTGACGTGATCAAAAATTGATTTAATCTTATTTTCAACATTTAACTTAAGAGTGTATCTACCTAGTTTCCCTCTCACGAGAATGTTTGTGGTGGAATTATTAACGTCCAGTAGATGTTTGCAAAGTTTAACTGGACCATTTCTATGTCACATTTGTCCCATTTTTCAAAACTCAAATAACTATATGTGCCCCATATTTCACAACCATGGACTTACTACACTGACAAAAAGCTTTAGGGCTGCTTTAATAGGTAGTCGCTTAACCTTATTCTACCCGGGTTCTTTGGGTCAGACCACAGCCCGAGGGGGGGGGGGCAAAACATTCCCCCCTAATAATCTCCGAAACTATAATTACTATGCCATTGTAACTTTTTCAATAGTAATTACATCTATTAGAAGTCTAATTATAGAATCTGATGCTAATTGGTCGCGTTGTTTGTTGTCAGGCAACCAAACAATAGGACTATGTCGCATATAAGCTTCAGTACTGGAAAAACAAAAGTGTTAATTTTTTCGGATTTTAAGGAATGAAACGTCAATAAACGTAAAGAAAATATGATTGTCTATCGATTGATATCAAGAGTTTAAATTTGGTCTTCTTTTGTTGGAAATATGACGTCATCAATATGAATGATGTCATATAATTTATATTTTGCTGACGTCACGAAATATAAATAAAGTAAATATCAAATGAAAGTACTTTGAAAGAGGAATCGTTTGGTAGAAGTCACGACTTAATCGAAGATAAAACAAGGATCTATGAATGTTTTTGTGATTTTCTTTGTTACCATTCTCCAAATATTGGCATCTCCTGGTCACTTGACTTAAATTATGACAATGAAAAGTTTATAATTTAATTGCCAATAAAATAAGAGGAAAAGTTAAAGCATTTTGGCTCTCTATCCTCTTTACATTCTGCTTTATTGTAGAAAGTTTGCTTGGGGGCATCCCCTCCGAGTAGAATAGGGTTAATAGGGAATCTATTATTACCATATTCTGCATGGGTAAATCAAGTACCACATTCTGATGGAAGGGGGTGAACAAGGTCCCCCTCCCAGATTTTCTCAGCAACCATGATGTCTGCGGCAACGCAACTTGGTACACATAATTACCTAGCAATTGCGATTCTAAAAATAGCATTATATGCTAATTAATAATAAATGTTGTGAGTGACGTGTGGCAATAGTTTCAGCAAATATACATAAAATGCTGTGTTAAATAAACTAAAATGCCAAGATTGAAAAACACTGATTAAGGACTACTGATTAAGGACTACTGATGAAGGGTTATGCCCGATACGTTTAGTGTTTTTCAATCTTGGCATTTTAGTTTATTTAACACAGAATTTTATGTATATATGCTAATTAATCACCATGACCTGAAACGCAAAAACAATGGAAATTTGTTGATTTTGGTTCTTGTCCTAAAAGAAATTCTCAATAAACAACTTTGAAGCTATATGTATATATATTGTGGAATATTGATTTTTCTTGATAAAAACTGCCAAAATTCTATTTTGGGAATTATATTGTTATAAGAACTGTCAATCAAAGTCATGCATGATACCCCAACAAATTTGTTGACGCCATATTTGTATTTTAAACCAACTTTTAGTGACATAAATTCCAATTGTCACAATATGCCTGAAACTTATCCAGTAACTCTTGCAGACCGTTAGCTGTTTTGAAAAAAGTGACGATATCGTCTGCATATATGACACAGCTAAGATTCGAACCATTCGGTAATATATATGGATTTAAAGGTTTGTTTTCTAAAGTATCTGCAAGGTCATTAATGAAGGTATTGAAAAGGAGCGGGCTTGATGATATAACGCTACAGCTACAACTCATTCCCCTATGCTTCCAGATTTGAATTAGCCGCGTACTGATTCAGCATGGCCTGAGATGCTGTTTATATGAGGAGGGCAAGTCATCCTAAGAGGGCTAGATATGTTGACTTTTCGTTTATATGGAGAGTGCTAGACATGCTGGTCCAACCTTTCGAATCACGGTATTTTAGAAGCGCAATTGCAAACTGCTGCAATTTGTAAGGATTGTTATGGAGTCTTCAAATTTTGGGGAATGAAAAGCAACGGCAAGGTCTAGGCATTAGATAGGTCTTCCAATGTATAAATGAACACTGCTCATCATGTTGCGCTAGAAAACGTTTTGCTATTAGCAAGATGAGTTTATGAAATTAAAGATACACTCATTTTTTAATAAGAAACTAAGGTCCGGGGTTGGTATCCCGTTGGTATGCAGTTTCTTAAATTTTAGGGCCATTTTTCTACCAAAAGTTTCTTAAGTGTTTCTTTTATTGTCAAGCCAATTTATTGTAGTTAGATCTCAAAACATGTTATAACATAGTCGGACTCAAAGCCATGCCAAAACATTCACTATTATTGTACAGTGTCAAAACATTTTCGAGTGACCTGGTAAAATTCAAGCTACAAATTACAAAAGTTTCTTAGCTTTTTTTAATTCAGGTAGGGTAGTTTCTTAAGTTTTAAAAAATTGAGCCTACCGTTTCTTATAAGCTGTTACTTATTAAAAAATGAATGTATTCAAATTGGTTAGGAAAGAAATGAATACGAACATCAAGGCACCCTAGCTTTTCCATTTGCTGCAGTATCGTCTGTAACTTCGAAGGCATCATGATTTCCGTGCGGGTTTGATTTGACTTTTGATTTTGATTTTTGATTTTTGATTTTATATTCTTTAACCACGGTAACCCCGTCAGCTAAGGCTGCTTTTCAGGGGGCCGTGCCAAAAAAATTACAATTTACAATTTAATACATATGAAACTAAAACGTTAATAACCTAATTACAAAACTAGAATCTAGAAATAAATACATTATGGTCATACTCATAATCGACGTTTAAAAGCATAAAGAGAGAGTGCTCCGGTTTAAGATTATTGACCTCCGGTTTAAGATTATTCCAAAGGTGCGCACCACGATACGAGAATGATTTCTGCCCATTTGTCGTTTTCATAAGAGGGACGCGTATGTCAGTCTCAGAGTCTCTTAACTTGACAGTGTCCCGTGAAGAGTCTTTTGAAAAATTATTCGAGAGATACGTAGGTGCAAGACCATTTATGGATTTGAAAACGATGCTCACTGTCTCTCGTTTGATAATTTCAGCGATAGTTGGCCACTTTAGCTTCTGTATCAGGGCATCAGCAGGTGCATCATAACTGCTATTGGTCACAATTCTGGCAGCGCGATTTTGTAACTTTTGCAGTGTAAGTCGCTTGGATTCCCCGCAGCTCCCCCACACAGAGCAACAGTATCGGAAATGTGGTTCTACAATACCTCTNTTGACCTCCGGTTCAAGATTATTCCAAAGGTGCGCACCACGATACGCGAATGATTTCTGCCCATTTGTCGTTTTCATAGACACGTAAGTCAGTCTCAGAGGTTCTTAACTTGACAGTGTCCTGTGAAGAGTTTTTTGAAAACATATTTGAGAGATACGTAGGTGCAAGAACGCTGATGGATTTGAAAATGATGCTCGCTGTCTCTCGTTTGATAATTTCAGCGATAGTTGGCCACTTTAGCTTCTGTATCAGGGCATCAGCAGGTGCATCATAACAGCTATTGGTAACAATTCTAGCAGCGCGATTTTGTGACTTTTGCAGTGAAGTCGCTTAGATTCCCCGCAGCTCCCCCACACAGAGCAACAGTATCGGAAATGTGGTTCTACAATACCTCTGTTTCACATGAAATTGGAAAAGATTTGTGGTTGTAATATCCAAAACTTTGCCGCGTTGTTTCAATTTATTGACAATAGTACTTAGTCACACACTTCATGTTGCTAATCGCCTTGACCACAGGGGCGGATTCAAACCGGTTTCACCAGTTTCCGTGCATCGGTCAAGTCTCCAAACCAAAGATAAATTTGCATTATTTACCAAACTTTGCAGAAAAATAAAAGCAGCTTAAACCTATTTTCAATCTCAAAACTATTGATATGTCTGTCAAATCTGTCAAAGGGTGACGAGACATGAAATTCATGACATCGGACAATTCCACAGAAATCTCTCTTGAAACAATCAGCGACGTTACAATGGCTTTGCTTATTTTGCTATATTTGCTATGGTCCTCTCGGTGGTCTTAACGTCATTCGAAACTCGCGTCCTCAATTTCAACTTACGCAACAGATTTTCACATGTGATTCGCTTTGAATGGCCGTGACATTTCCCAATTGTTTTGATATCAACTCTTTGTAATCTTATCAACCAATAAGCGCTGAGTGAACCTGTCGAGGGACTTCCGTGAACCAGTCGGCAATTGTTTAAAATCAGTGAACCTGTGTCGATTAGGAAGTAAACCGTTCTCGAAGGAAGTAAAAAGTGTTCAACCAAGCTTACAAATGAAATTGGTCTGCGACGCAGGCTATACAAGAACGAGAAGTGCCATCAGACAGCAATGGCTGATTCAGAAAAAGAAGATCTCTATCGACTTCATAGTGCTATTGAAGAGAAGAGTGAAGGAGAGATACAGCGTATAAAATTAAAATACGAGTACATTTTTCTAGGGAGTATTGAAGTTGAAGGAAGGGGTGGAGAATTCAAGAGCCTGCGCGGTGGCGAATACGTATGCAGGTTTCTTGGACTTGTTGTGGTCGTTATTTTGACAAGCACAAGTTTCTAATCTAACTTTTGTAATTTTTTGTTTTGCATTAGCATGTTAATTTCGCCTTGAAAACGTTTTGGTAGATGCTCAACTGGATGGCCATTATTTTTGTAAAAGGGCGTTGCCCATGTTTTCCGAGAGTCTAGAGAGCGTGGTCACAACCGGTTTACTTTGTGGTCTGATCAGCATTGAAAGTCACGTTTTTAAGAGCCTTTACTAAAAGCCAGCTTTTTCGGAACTGAAAAAGCCTTTTAGTAGTAGGTACTAACACCCTAGATAATGTCTGCGCAGTAATGTGGGGGCTGCGGAGTACTGTGGAGGGCTATCATGAGTAACTGCGGAGGGCTATCTTGAGTCACGTGGAGGGTGCGGAGTACTGTGGAGGGCTATATTGAGTACTGTAGAGGGCTATCATGAGTAATGTGGAATGCCGAGTAATGTGGAGGGCTATCTTTGAGTAATGTGAAGGGTGCGCAGCAATGTGGAGGGATATGTCGAGAAATTTATCGGTTGCCGGGTACTGTGGGCAGGCTTGCGGCCTACCTGTTTGTGCGCGAAATAAACATAGCAGCCTATCATAAAGGTTTATCATCATCGCTACACATATCTAATTAGCGTTAAGCGGATACTTCAGCAATCGCAAGGGGACCTGTATAATGAACGTTATAATGAGCTATTTTTATTTCTGTAATGAAGTTCATAATTAATTTATTTTATTTTTTATTTATTTTAAAATTATTTATCCACGGTAGCCCCGTCAGTATGATTGATTTTCAGGGGTCGTGCCAAAAACTTTACAAATTAAAAATCTACAATTAATACTAATAGTAAAAAGAAACTAATTACAATAATCCATGCTCTTTATCTCGTTCTTAAAAGAAGATAAAGAGGGAGCTTGCTTGGCCTCGCGGCTAAGTTCATTCCAGATTTTCGCTCCACCAAAAGAAAACGCTTTNTCTGCCCATTGCTAGTTTTCATGAATGGTACTAGCAAGTCAGTATCGGCATTTCTTAGACTGATAATATTGCGTTCAGAGTTTCTGATAAACAAGTGTGAAAGATAATCAGGAGCGAGATTATTGACAGACTTATACACAACTGTTGCTGTCTCACTTCTAATCAGATCTTTCACAGTTGGCCATTTTAATTCTTTAATTAAAGCTTCGGCAGGAGCATCATAGCTGCTATTTGTGATAATTCTAGCCGCACGATTTTGCAAATTTAATGTTGGTTTGTTGTCTGTAAAAACGGTTTGTTAGCTATTTTGATTTCGATTTTATAGCTCAATACAAGTATTTTGTTTTGGTCTCTGATAAACCTAATGTCTTATCACCAGCTTTGGGTATTTTTCGTGCTGAAGACGACTGCTGTACAAACTGCTATTTCTTTGTTATGATCTCATTTCCTTCATATCCCGGGGAAACATCATTGCTCTTCCTATGATGTCAGATTATTTTGACCATTGGATCTTGCAGCTTCAGAATGAGAATAATTGACAAATGGGAGTATTTTTCGAGATGATTTTCAGAGAGTCACGCAAATTTAGATATGAAGGACGACTTTTTTAATTTTTTAATCAAGGCGCCACTGAAAGAGAGCCCATCAAACCAATAACAGAGATTCCTTGACGAAAGTGGCAAAGATCCTTCAGAATCGCTTCAGAACATCCTGAAGGTAGGCCGCAAGCCTGCCCATAGTACCCGGTACCGATAAATATCTCGAGATATCCCTCGACATTACTGCGAACCCTTCACATTACTCAAAAATAGCCCTCCACATTACTCGGCATCCTCAACATTACTCATGCTAACCCTCCACATTACTAAAAGATAGCCAGGGGAAGATCTAGGAAAAAATCTGAGGGGTGCTGAATAGTGAAGAATGAGGGGGTGGTGTAGCCCCCGGAAAAATTTTTGACGATCACGCCCTTTACCCTCTCGGAAATGATGACCACACCCTTTTATGGCCAGAAAATGTCTTATTTACGAATCGTAGGATTGTGTAATTTGTTGCTCAGGCTTGATATTTTGAAGTAATGTCTTTGAAATCAATGGTAGCATTTATGTAATTTTCTTTCTTTTCCGCATTGAATTGTCGAAATATCAAATTGTTTGTTGATTGACAAAAGCTGATACGGTATGCATAAACATTTGTCTCGCATGGTCTGATTTGCGTAGGCAGCTAATCGATTACACAACAACACAAGACAAGAGACTTCACGAACCACAATAGGCCTATGCCGAGTGCAGCCTCTGTGCTACTTAAAAAAATCTACGAATCATTAATTTCCAAGCATAAGTCATGTGAAAGCATCTGGAAGCAAAGCGAGAACCCCGATAACCCAAAAATGAAACACAAGCCAGAATAATATCATCTTATCGTAACATCTCATCTTTGCTCTCTGGTTCCTCTTTTCTGCTCGAAGTTTGCAGTGCAGCAAAATTCATTTCGGAAGTTTTAATTTGCTTTATTATCTCCGATTCTCAGTCGAATCCCTGCCTACCAAATGTATGGCACATTCGAGTTGTTTAAAACAGTAACCCAACGAATGCAGAATAAGCCATTTTGCGTCTTGGCTAGCAACAACTTTCTCACCTCATTTTGCAAGGATAAATTTGAAAATACGATGATTTATCCCCCCTTGTCAACTGCATTCTATGATGAAACTCCCCCTGGTTAAACCCCCTTGATATGATAGCGTAGTATAATCGACTGCTGATTCAGCAACTGAAATCCCCCCCCCCCGAAGCTTTGGTTCCCTTGATGTTTTGGATTTTCAAATCGCCTGGGTGCTCCCGCCGAATCTGAGCACCCCTAGATGCGGCATGTCTATTGGTTAATTCACTTCCTTGGGTGCTCAAACTCGCATAATTTACAGGCCATGGGTGCTCTGTTGCGCTGCCTATACGGAAGACAATGGATTCCGAGTCCGTAAAATGTAGGCAAGGCCAACCGGGAGGAGTTGAGATAGAAGAGTTCTTGCGTTGTAATATCGACAGTGTAGAGGAGGCGAGACGGGGGCGTGATAATGCAATGATCAACAACGAGGAGTTATGAAGAGATACGGACAGCTTGCGAGCTTTGATTTCCTTGGAGAAAATTCTGTGATGTTATTGTAGCAGAGAATTAGATTGAAAGAGAAAATCTTTAGTTAACAAATATAGCCCTCCACATTACTCGGCATCCTCCACATTACTCATGGCTATGATTTGGCATTAGCTGTGAAGACAAAATATCTTGGTGTTCAGGTGGACAATAGTCTTGATGGAAGGAGCACATTAAAAGCGTCTCTGCCAAGGTATCTAGAGCAAATGGTCTCTTAAAGTACTCAAGAAAATTTCTTCCTTAAGATTCCTTGAAAACACTCTACACTAGAATCGTCGAACCACATTTCCGCTACTGTTGCGCTGTATGGGGCTGCTTTGGCACTACTGAAATCTCGAAACTTCAGAAGCTTCAAAATAGAGCAGCTAGGATCATCACTAAGAGCAGTTTTGACGCCTCTAGCAAACCACTGATTCAGAATCTAGGCTGGAGAACAGTTAGTGACATGATTAAACACGAACGCAGGACGATTGTGTATAAGTCTATCAATAATCTAGCACCCCAATAAATGAGTGAAATGTTCACAAGAAATTCACTAGGTGCAGCACGACAGCTACGCAATACAAACACTGACTTAAAGCTGCCAAGGAAAAGCACATGCAATGGGCAGAAGTCATATTCGTTTAGAGGTGCTACACTTTGGAATAGCCTAAATACTGAAGCTAAGCAGACAACCTCTCTGAATCGCTTCAAATCTTTGATTTAAACATTTCCGTTTTGATTTTATATTAGTTTGATAGTCCAGTTTTCATTATATACTTTAGACTTGTAAAAAACGAAAAAATATTGTAAATAAAAGTAGACAGGTTAAGGTAAAGAAAAGAAAAAATATTGTAATAGGGTATTAAAAATTAATAAGGTAGGGGATGGTAGGGTAGGGTAGGGTAGGGTAGGGTAGGGTAGGGTAGGGTAGGGTAGGGTAGGGTAGGGTAGGGTAGGGTAGGGTAGGGTAGGGTAGGGTAGGGTATTATGTTCATTTCATTCCGTTTCATTTTTAATTCTTTATACAGGGTAAAAACATCAATATATATAAATACTGCTTCACAGCTTGCCCTGTTAACTAAACTAAAAGAAAACCTAAACTAACTACTTAAAATGTTTCATATATAAAGTAAACAAACTTAAAGTAGAAATATTATCGTGGATCACGTAGCAGCTTTCTTAAAAGCAGAGAAGCTACTTGTAGTTTTGGCTTCAGATCCTAGTTTGTTCCATAGTTTGGCTCCCCTGAAAGAAAAGCTCTTTTGACCAAGGGATGATTTCAACAGCGGAAGGTTCAAATCCAATTTGGAATTGCGCAATTCCCTGACGCATGTATCAGAGACTCTTGTGAACAAACCTTGCAGATAAACAGGCACTTCATTGTGCAGTGACTTGTGAACAATTTTTGTTGTTTCGAGGTCTATCATTTGTTGTACATCTAGCCAGCCAAGCTGTTTAATAAGAGGCTGCGAGGAAGCGTCATAGGGGCTATTTGTAACTATCCTAGCTGTTCTATTTTGCAACTTTCGTAATTTCTGAAGAGCCGTAATACCACAGTTACCCCAAAAAGGAGAACAATATCGAAAGTACGGCTCTGCAAGACTCTTGTACATCGTTTGTATGGTCTGTAATGGGAGGTATCTTTTTTCGAATTTCAGCATTCCTATTCCTAGAGAAAGTTTTTTGGTAATAACGCTTAAATGTTCGTCCCAGAGTAAGTGTTGATTAACCTGAACACTCAAGTATTTCGCATGTTTAACCATGGAAACTGGTTCCTCTCAAATTTTTAGGGCTGGTATCGAGTTTTCAGACTGGCCCATCCTTTTGAGTCGATTACAGCTACCAATTATCATGTTCTGTGTTTTAGATACGTTTAGCGATAACTTGTTACTCTCCAACCAGTTCGTTTTCTTTATCTTGATTTGTTGTAACTATTTTATTTTATTGTTTCTGGTATTTTAGACGCATGGTCCCTTGTAAACCAGCATTGCTGAATGGGCTACCATGCTTAAAGTGCCACTAAACCTTTTGGGGGAGTTTGGCTTATTTTAAAGATCGATCTTCGAGCATCGTCACACAATCATTCTTGTTTTATTTTGCGAAAGGGTTTCGCCGCTATGGGGGATTTTACAACACCCACTCGCTGTCAACGGCCGGGATTTTAGGGTGCTGGGAACCAGTCAGCCTTTTACGTCATCCCGGGAATGATGCAATCATTGTTCAGCAATAACAGTAATTTCAATAAAAATACGACTTGTACGAAGAATATGAATAGATACAACGTTTCGAGCATAACTCTTCATCAGGTATAAAACTAATAGGAGAAGCGAGCGTAGAACTATAAATTCGAAGGGTAATTTCGAATAATGGATAGAGAGAAATTAATAGAACGTCAACAGACTAAGGTGTAGAATGTGACGTAGAATACACCATGATAGTAAATGAATAAAATAATAAGGTAAAAAGGGGGGAAGAAAAGAAAAAGAGAAAGATGGAGCGCTAGTTACGATACTACGAGAGATAAGAAAATTGTTTGTTAAGTCCTGCTGGGATAAGAGTTCCAAGTTTAAAAATGATTCGTTTCTCTAAAGTTTTGCGTTTAATAGCGTCCAAAGGTGCGAAGGAAAGACCAGATATTGTCATGTCTGCAATGGAATGGCTGTCAGTGTTGAAGTGCTGGGATACGGTGGAGTCAGGGTCGTCTTTGCGGGATTCTTGCAAATGAACTTTCTTTTCCACGTTGCGAAGATGTTCTCCAAAACGGGCGTTAAGCTGTCGTGAAGTTTCACCAACATACAACATGTCGCATTGTTTGCAGCTGATGCAGTATATCAAGCTAGTGGACGAACACGTGAAATTGGCTTTGATGTGGAAGGAATTGTTGTTATTGATGATTGTTGTTGAAGGATTGATGTGGGTGCATGTACGGCATNGGATAAATATCCTTCGTTCGTAACTGTCCAGCGTTAACTGAGAGGAACATGTGTGCAGGAATGCTGAGTTGGTTCCCTTCCCAAGTTTGCGTGTTTCAACTTCAGTTCATCCAAGTTTTTCGTCTTCTCTTTGCCTCCGACACTGCATCGTTATAAAAAGGAATGGGATGAAGTGTTATTCCCCTTTCCTTGCCAGGGAAGTTACTGCAGCTCGCCGCCAGCCACCTTGCAGGCATTTTCTTGCGATTTTCTTTCTCCAGAACCAAGAATCCAAGTGAGTTTATAACGTGTTTACGTTCATGCTTATTGTGTGTGATATTGCATCATTCCCGGGATGACATCAAAGGCGCCTCGCCCGAGATCTCGTAACAATAGTGGATGACGCGGTCGTTGACCAAAATTGATTGCAAAAAAATGCTCAAAATACGAACTTTGAAAAGCCATAGAAAAAAAACTACTGATCGGATCCGAAAAATACTTTTTGTTTTGAAACCAGCTCGTCAAGTTCTATTAAATAAGCCAAACTCCCCAAAAGGTTTAGTGGCACTTTAAATAAATGATGATGATATGATATATGATATGATTACCCTCCACAGTATTCAAGATAGCCCTCCACATTACTCAGGATAGCCCTCCACATTACTCACAATAGGCCTCCACAGTACTCAAGATAGCTCTCCACATTACTCCGCACCCGTCACATTACTCAGGATAGCCCTCCACATTACTCGGCATCCTCCACATCACTCAAAGATAGCCCTCCACAGTACTCAAGATAGCCCTCCACATTACTCTTGATAGCCCTCCACATTACTCCGTACCCTCCACAGTTACTCAAGATAGCCCTCCACGTTACTCAAGATAGCCCTCCACATTACTGCGCCACCTCCACAGTTACTCATGATAGCCATCCACAGTACTCAAGATAGCCCTCCACAGTACTCCACACCCTCCACATTACTCATGATAGCCCTCCACAGTACTGCGCAGACATTACCTAGGATGACTAAGTTTCTATTTAGGACCCACAGGACCAATCAAATGATGAGAAATTTGGCACAGTGGGAGATAATGCATGTAGCTACCAAACCTTGTCTGCATTTTTTTGACGATCCACTGGTCTGGGTTTTAGACCGAACAAAGCTGCCGTGAGGGCTAAAAAACTTAATGCAATTATTACAGTAGCTATAACATGCAAATTATATATTATATCAAAATTCTCAGACACACTTTGGTCCCATTAGCCATGCGTGAAGAATAAGATCATGCCTGTAGCTTGCTTTAATTCGTTCAAAATTTGCTCACTGCAACTTTTCGATTCGATTTAGATGTCGACCTGATCGGAGATGCTTGATAATGTTGACAGGAAATTCATTATTTCATCGAGGCAACAGTTGCCGCCCTAGCAGTGGCACAGTTGATTTTTTGGATTGTGCCTTGTTGTTTGTTGTTTTCCCCTCAGCGATCCTCCATTTTTGAGATCGCAAAATCAGTAAGGGAAGTTTGCCAGGTCAAAGAGGTCAATTGCTTCTGATGAGTTGGCAGCTCCAATGATGAATTCATTAAAAAACAGAGTTTGTTAGGAGCATCAAGTAATTAGCCTCTTATGAGAAAATATCAATTGGCAACGCACCCAAATTTGATAAATACCTCCGATATCTCTGAATTGTTATGATTGTATACATGGACAATATCTTCAAGAAACCTTGAATATCTTTCGATTGTTTTGATTGTGTGCATAAATAATGCCTATTGTTTGTTTGTCATCTTATTTTAATTCAATCTTATTCTAGCTTCTAATAGAAACTAATCTAAATCGAATATTGAAACTACTAATAATATATATAATCTGCATATTTCTGTTGCTAGCTACAAACATTACAGTTGCAAGTTGGCCCATCCCATTGTTTTATAAGTCTCTTAAACGTTTGAATGTTTTCGGCTAATTTGATCTCTTTGTGCAAAGCATTCCAAATTTGTGGTCCAAGCGATAGGAGACTCTTTAAACCGAAAGTAACTTGGTTTGGTCTATGATGAATTAATTCATTAGGTTCCTAGCTGACCGTGTTGTTTGTTTTAGTTTGAAAATATCTTGCATGAAAGGAGGATTTAGTTTTGAGACAGTTTTATAAATTTCATTGCAAAGAGTTCTGAGACGGCTGATTCTCATCGTGCATTTCTCAGCTTTAGAAAGTAAGTCGTCATAAGAGCTTGTAGAGTCATTGTAGAGAAATCTAAGAGCTCGGTCGTGGATATACTCAATTTTTTTCACTGACTTTTCAGAGGAAAAATGCCAGACCAGAGGGCAGTAATTAAAATTTGAAAAATCGAAGCTTTGGACCAGTATCTCTTTGGATTTAAACTCCATATAACCCTGAAGTCTTTTCAAAGCGTTTAGTTGCGCAGCGGCTTTTCTACATAGATCGGAAATGTGGTCATCAAAAGTTAGTCTGTGATCAATTTTTACGCCTAAAAGTCTTACTGCATTTTCAGATTGAATTTGTTTGCCTTGTATGATTAGTTTTCCCCTATTGTGTCATCTCTACCCTTTGTAACTAATACGGCATGGAATTTGTCCGGATTTGCAATCATTTGGTTCCTTTCAAGCCAATCTATGGCAACATTTGATTCTTGTTCCAAGTGTGGAGGCGCGTTGTAGTTTCAAAAATTTACTGGGGATATGCGTCAAATTGTTAGTGATAAATTGGTATAAGCTTAAACATTGATTGGTCCATTCTGAGACGCATGTGACCGTTTGCGTATGTGTTTTTGGCACGACCATGCATTTAGGGGCGTGCAGTTGTTTATCATATCTCTTTTCGAGCTAGCTCGGCCATGAGAGGCCATTTGTTATGCACGAGATTGGATTTGTCGAGGTCAGAATGATACAATCCTCTAAGTAAAGAAAGCCTAGTTTCTGCGTCGTTCCTGCACTGGTGTGGTCTTAAGAGCAGGTGGATTGACGTTTCCACATAAATGGCCACACTCGAACGGATAGATTGAAGATTGGAACTGAATTGGACGATTGGAAGAAAACTGAATCCAGCCAGTGCAGGAACCAGACATGGCTGACTTGAAGAAGAACGTCAAGAAACAAAAGGGACATAGGCTTTATGTGACGGAGACCTTAAAGAGAACGAGAATATTGCTGACAACTGAATCGACTGAAAAGAATGTAGATTTGGCGCTTCAACTGAAAGCAAGTTTGATCGATCAGTTGAATAGATTGGAGGGATTAGATGTGAAATTTTTGGATTTTTTGACAGAAGCTGTAGCGGATAAAGAAGATGGCGATGGTCAAATATTTGGAGAAATACAGGAAGCTGGCAGTATGAGATCGGAAATGAATGCTGCATTGGTTGGCATTGGAAGATATTTGGAAGTGAATACTGCACCACCAGTTGTAGCGGAAATTCCTCAGCGGAATTTGAGGAGTAAAGTTCAAGCGAAATTACCGAAGTTAGAGATGCCAACTTTTACGGGGCGGCCAGAACAATGGCAGGAATTTTATCTTTTATCTGGAAACTTACATTTCTTAAAACTATTGTTTATTGCATCTGTTAGGGGTATAGTCAGTTCTTCCGAAGCTAAAAGCAAAAGTTTAGGAGGAATTTGATCCTCCCCAGTTGATTTTTTACTATCTATGTTTTTAGCAATATCCTTACTTCAGTCGATTCAACGGTACGAAATGAAAAGGTTAAAAAACTGTTTTCTGGATTTTGAAGTATAGCTAAGATGCTAGGGTGATTGGCATACTTTTCGAGAATCAGTTTCACGATATCTCTGTCACTGGTTTTTTCATTTGTGTCTGCTAGGCTTTGTGGCTTTTTCCCACTTGATTTCTCAACTATGTTAATGTAATCATCATTAAAAGTCTCAGCAAGTTCATGATCTTCTGTAATTATCTTATCATCTGTTACCAGCAAAATGTCGTTCCCTGATAAGCCTCCTTTATTTGTCAGGAATGGTTTAACTAACTTCCAAAAGTCCTTATTTGTCATTACCCCATTTTCTGTCACCCTTCTGAAATGATTTTTGATTGCTTTCTTCCTGAGGGAAACGCATTTGTTTCTCTGATTTTTAAAATTAAGTTCATTTTCTCTGGTCCGGTTTTTCTTAATTTTATTCTGCAAGCGAGTTCTGTTATAAATTTCTTTTCTCCATGTTTTATTCATAAAAGGTGCATCATTCCCTCTAACGGTTTTGGTTCGTAAGGGAGCATGTTTATCTACGATCTTACGAAACTTGCATACCAAATCCTCGTAGGCAAGATTTCGATCATCGGAAATGCATGTAAGGTTGGTATCTTTTACATCAGACAAGAAATTTACTGGGGAGAACTTTTTGTAACTTCTATAAATAATCTTTTTTGGCTTAAGGCGGGGAATGCAAGATTTTATGCATGTAGCTATCAAAAGATGGCAGTCACTTAATCCGGTTTCAAAAGCAGATGTCTTTTGAAAATTCCGTTTGCGATTTGTGAGAATCACATCTATGGAAGAGCTATGATCACTTGTAAAACAGGTTTTGTCCTTTACTAAATTATCAAGACCAAAAACGTCGCAGAACTCTTTGAGATTCTCAAAACCGGGGTGTTTGCGATTTTGCCAGTCTATGGTTATGTCACCTATAATTACAACAGTTACAACATTCCTGATTCCTATCTCCCTATCTATATAGGTAGGTAGGTAGGTGTATTCCTTCTGGTTTGATCAGATCCCCTCCATAATGTTTTCATTCTTCAAACATAATTAAAGGCCCCCATTAGCCATGTTTGAAGAATGAGATCATGCCTGTAGCTTGCTTTAATTCGTTCTAAATTTGCTCACTGCAACTTTGCGATTCGATTTAGATGTCGACCTGATCGGGGATGCTTTATAATGCTGACATGACATTCATTATTTCATCGAGGCAACAGTTGCCGCTCTAGCAGTGGCCGCCCAAGCAGTGGCACAGTTGATTCTTTGGAGCATGCCTTGTTGTTTGTTGTTTCCCCCAGCGATGCTCCATATTGGAGATCGAAAAATCAGTAAGGGAAGTTTGCCAGGTAAAAGAGGTCAATTTCTTTTAATTAGTTGGCAGCATCTAGTTATGATAACACCATATACTCATGTGGGCTAGACCTACATGAAATTGTTACCAATTTGGAAAATGATCTTAATAGATTGTTCGAATGGTTTACAAACAATGGAATGGTTGCAAACCCAAAAAAATTCCAGCTAATGTTCCTTGGTTTGAAGGGGCAGAGAGGACTACGACTTAACATCGAGGAGAACAAATTATGTGCAACAGATCATGTTAAATTGCTAGGGATTGAAATTGACAACAGATTAAAGTTTAACAAACACGTGAAAACGCTATGTTCAAAAGTCAACAAGAAAATTAGTGCCTTTTCTAGGCTAAATATGTATATTTCTAGAGAGCAGGCATTAACAATTTGCAACGCGGTTATTTTATCGAACTTCAATTATTGCCCTTTGATCTGGCTATTCTGCAATAAAGGTGCAAACAAAGAGATTGATCGTACACACAAACGTGCTCTTCGGATCCTCTATAAAGACTACGAATGTTCCATTGAAACATTGCTCGCTCGAAGTGACAGCTTTAGTATACATGTTAGAAACTTACAGAAATTAATGACGGAAATCTACAAGTCAATGAATCATCTTAATCCATCGCTTGTATGGGAATTTCATGAAAAGAAACATGTAACTTATAATCTAAGGATACAAAATCTATGTAAACTGCCACAAACTAAGACACAGGGCTTTGGACAAGAATCACTGTCTTTTAGAGGGAGTTTCCTTTGGAACACCCTCGATGACAGTGTCAAAAATGAGCCAACACTTTCGGCTTTCAAAAAGAGGATCAAACACTGGGCTGGAGATAAATGCACCTGCAAAATATGCCGCTGATTTTTGTATAAAGTATATATATATATTTTTTGTTTGTAAATAGTTGGTTTGAATTAGTATATCTATTACTACTGTAAATACCAACTTTAAATATGGATTACATTACATTA
>REGM01000116.1:659988-671423 GCA_004194415.1 Aurelia aurita | reverse complement strand
TTAAAGTTGTGCTTAAATTTGTGAAAATTTAGCTTACTTAGACCTACTCGAAGTTGCGTTAGAATTGCCAAGCCTTTCGGATCATGAATGCTGTATACTGGGTGGGGTGAAGGGCGAATGAGAGTAGAAAGCTTTTTTTTAAACATGCCCAGAGTTGGCGATTGTCTTATCTCCGCATTAAGTTTATTCCATTCCGAAAGGCAGTTTGGATAGAAGCTTGCACTGAAGCTCATCGTTCTTGCACTTATTTGCCCGATTATGGCTGGTTTACGAAGGCGATAGTTAGATTGTGGAAGGGGTGGAATAGGCTGCCTGGTATAATCCGGTGCTAAATTGTTAACAAACTTGAAAAATAGAGCAAGACGCCTGCTCCAACGTCTCAGGTTAAGCGATTCCCATCCAAGCTCGTTATACAGTTTCTCCCGAGATGTACCTTTCCATGCACCAGTTACTGACAATGCAGCAAAGTATTGAATGGACTCAAGTCTTTCCATCACATTATTCAGTTTAAGACTTTGACTATATTCGCACTTTGTGGCCGGTATGTGATAAATAACGTCACCATAATCTAGATGAGGTCTCACATATAGTTTATAAAGCTCGTTAAGGGTATGACGAGGTAAATACTTGGAGAGATATTTAATCATACCTATGGGGGGTGGTAACAGCTGGAAGGTAACAGCTGTCCCATGTGGATTAGGGTTAAAAAGAATTTTATCGCATTTGATAACAAAATCGCACAAAATTCAAATTCGGTATGACCAGTTTTATTGAAGTTAATGTTCAAATGTAGGTTCGCCTTTCCGCTATAAAGCAATCAATGATTTACTGAAATTAATGTATTTTTCGTTATTTTAAATCTTGCGAAATGTCGATACCCTATTTTGGTCCATATCCTTGGAAATTAACTAAATGCCGTACTACATGCTCTGCGTATGATGATATATTAATTTTTATCTTCACAGAATATGCGATGAGATGCATGTTGTTTCCTTGGTATGGGAACAGTTAATGTCTACTTAATACAGAAGACTAGCTGACAAAGTGAACCTTCTTCATATAAAGCATCACTATTAAGAAAGGAACAATTCAAAACAATGCAGCACATGGCACGGAATAGAGCGTCCTTTATTGACCAATTGAATCCTTTTGTCAATCGGATATTCCAACATGCAATCATGCAAGGAGATATGGCTGTTGTAACACTAATGTTGAAGCATGGAATGGTGGTGAAAAGAAATCAACGAAATCCACATGGATTGACTGCTTTACAGCAGAGTGTGCTGGACGGAAACATTCGTCTAGTAATGAAGTTGCTGGAATCAGGAGCCGATCTCGAGGCTAAAACCTCGAAAGGTTGGACCTGTTTACACATAGCGAGTGCAACAGGAGATATTCACTTAGTCAAATTGTTGTTAGCACATTGTGCAGACGTAGTAGCTCTAACAAAGAATGAAGAACTGCCAATTGACCTTGCAATGAATACTGATATGAAGATACTTTTAGCCAATGAGATGTCACGATATGGATATATCGAGTTATCACAATGGTATATTGGAAGGATAACACAGCAAGCTGCAGGTGTATTTTATGTTATGTCTGCAGATAGCCTGATAGAGATTGCATGCGAAAGGCCTGAATCATTCACCAATGCTACATACGATTTCTATCATCACAATATGATGCATACTTATTCGTCTATGATAAACTTGTCACGTAATACTTCCTCGGAAATGAATTTAGCATGTCATAAGAGGAAGGCTTCTGCATGCTCGGCATCTAAAGTGGGGCCATCTGTATCCCAAGCGCCAAATAACGCAAGTCATACCACCTCCAACGATGGCAATTTATTAACCATCCCTGTTGCTATGAAAGTAGATCAAATTGCAACTGATCGACTTGAAGCGAGCTATGACCATCGAGAATCTGGTATTAGAAAGTCAAAATCAAGCACATCGACGAACGGAAGATCGGAGGCTACAACAGATTTAGTCAAGGGTGATGAGCAGGTCAGCAAATCTATTCAGGCAAGCAATTCTCGTACACCGCTTACAGACAAAGTAGCCCCTCCTAGCTTTGAAACTGCTGCAATTGAAAGCGGAACATTAGGAAGAGCACATCGAAAGCAAAGCCTAAGGCGTCGCCCTTCAGAACTATACTTGACAGAACAAGATCGGGAAACAGACGAATGCAATCGTTTGGAAGTGACAATTGATTATTATCAAAATAGCTTTGAGTATGATGGATCCGAAGATGAGGAAGAAGGCCGAGAATATTTAGAATTCAAACAAAAATCAAGAAACAGGCTAGATAGTAGCACAAGCGGCAGTTCTATTGACACAAGGGGCTCTGTTAGTTCTCGAAAAGATGGCATTATTCTGCGTGGATATGAACAGAATGATGAGGGGATTGAGATCATGGCTGGGAACCGAGAACTGTTGCAAGAGTTTGCAGACCCAAACAATGGAAGCTCTCAATTTGAGATCGACACAGATAATATGGATCAATATATCATAAATAGTGATGGCATTGTAGAGCAAATTGTGGAAAACCATCAGGTTTACGAGGACGAAGGGAACATGGTAGATGAAACCTCAACCAGAAACATGTATTTTAATCCGATGTACAAATCAGCAGATTTGTATTTAACAGAGCATCAACTTACCCCAGCTCTTGAGACTAAAGACGGCGATTCATCATCTTATAGTACAGAAAGTGAGCAAGACATTCAACTAGACTGGAAATGTAATGACACGTCCTCAGCAGAATATAGTGAGCAAGGTGGGGGGGATGAGCAGGCCTCCAGAGTGGATAACAAACCTTGCGAGATCTATTGTGAGGAAACAGAACTGATTTGCGATGAAACTGAACTGTTCGAGAGAAAACGCAAGAAGAAGAGCTTACTTTCCGAGATAGTCTCTAAATTCAAGAGAGGTTCAACCAAAGTGCAACGAACTTCAAGTGACACAAATTTTCAGAATGATGAGCAAAATGCAGTACTTAGACGAGATAAGAGGAAAGTAAAAACACTCCGAAGACGTCGGCATGTCCGCAGGAGTAATTCATTTTCAAGTTATTTTACGCAGGGCAAAGACAAAAGTGAAAATTCTGTCACGAAGCAGCACGACGCGAATGTAAGCAAAAACCCAAAAGGTGAGAATGGACTAAATAAGACAGAGAGTTATACCATGAATGACTTGAATGCTCCTCCATACTCACCACATCGGATCAAAAGATCACCTTTGTCTGCGAAGGAGCACACAAGCAACGTACCTGACACAGAAAAGTATTATTCTCTGCCACGAAGGTACACACACAGCAGGGGATCTTCACGAAGTACAAAGAATTTTGGTACGACTCACTTTGACGACTCGTATGACGTTACAGGAGCAGATACAAGGAATTTAATAGAGAATGGATTTGACAATGGAGTTAGCAGGATACCTACAAGATCTATCAATACATATTCTAAAGGGGTCACAGAGATGAATGAAGGGAATGAACCAATCGGAGGCTATGTATCTAGAAAACTACTCTGCAAGTGATGTATAACTTAATACGTTGCTCAATGCAGCATAGATTGCTCCTTAATATAGTCAATCTAGCAATCATTTGCCCTTTCACGCCAATAGAACAGTCACAATGAGCAGTAGATGCAGTGCAGTTGTTCGTCGAACTTATCGACTAGTTGGCACACTTTCTTCATTAGGTGAAGGATCAACCCACTCTACAAAAGTGGAATTAAAGTACTTCCAAAAAATAAACTTGAGTGAACCAAAAGATATGCCGTGTCCCAAAAAAAGTCTCCAGATTTGGTCAACCCTAACGATCAGAATTTAGCATGAATCAATCCAAAATCATTTTTATAACATTACTCGATAGTTAACTTGAACATAGATACCTTGTTTGTCTACATTGGTGCTTTGAGAGTAGATATATTAATCTTCAAAGGACAAATTTGCCTCCACCTCCAAACAAGAGCTTTGGCGTTTCGGCCTAAGCAAATTCTTAAAGCACAGCGAATAAGTCAACAATAGACTTGAACAATCTTGAACCAGGAGGAGAAAAATTAGAAACTGCACAACATATGCGTTTCAAAAAATATAATTTACGTGACGCTTATCATCAAGGAAGCTCTGAAATAAACTATATTTTTAAGTAAAGCAAATTGTGGATATTGCTTAGGCCAAAACGCCAAAGCTCTTGTTTGGAGTTGGAGGAACATTTTTCCTTTGAAGATGTATATCTCTACTCTCAATGCACCAATGTCAACAAACAAGGTATCTATGTTCAAGGTAACTACCAAGTAATGTTTTAAAAATAATTTTGGATTGATTCATGCTTGTACTGAAATAAACTATCATTTTAAGTAAAACAAATTGTGGATATTGCTTAGGCTAAAACGCCAAAGCTCTTGTTAGGAGTTGGAGGAACCATTTTTCCTTTGAAGATTTATATCTCTACTCTCAATGCACCAATGTCAACAAACAAGGTATCTATGTTCAAGTAACTACCGAGTAATGTTTTAAAAATAATTTTGGATTGATTCATGCTAAACTCTGATCGTTAGGGTTGACCAAATCTGTATACTTTTTTTGGGACACCCGGTAGTTATAAATTTATTTTCTTGAGACATTGACGGCCCTTGCTTGAATGAAAATAAATATCTCAGGACACCTTTTCTGTGTGCTAATTACAGTAGCATCAGCGCATAAATCTGAGAATGGAAAATGGATATTCCTGGACTAATGAAAGAACATGCTCTCATGCCTTTGAAAGAATCGCCCTGGGGAACGTACTTTGATCAAAATACGCTGTTGATCAAGTCTTCTTGAATATATTTCTTCATTCATTAGCCATAATTGTTGCATCATGTCGGCGTCAAATCCTTACTAAGACCTTTTGACAAGGAAAATGAATTGGATTTACCAATTTTAATTGTATGTAACAATTCGGCAGAGTCATCATATGCTAGTGTAAGAACTGCTGAGACTCGATTTTAAATTATTGATTATTGAAAAGGAGACCTACAGGGTGACCCAAAAAAAGTGAACCGAGAAAACCTTTTACGCATAAAAGAGTGATAAACAGAAATCAGCGATTCGAACGTTGTTTGGTAGCTAACTCGTTTGGCTATAACCCTACTTTTTTTTCCTATTTTGATCGACATCGCAAATTGGCTAAAATAAGGATTTCATGAAACCAGACAGATCTAAAACCCGTCGAAAGTCTTAAAAATCGATCGATTTGCGATCGATTTGATCAATACGAGACAATAACAAATACGTTATACATTAGCTTGGGAATAGGCAAATCAGATTGAAATTCTCAGTGCATGCAAACAATTCTCAATAACGAAACAAATTTTCGATTTATGAAGTAAGGAAAACTCTGATACCACAAGGGGATTTTTGTGACGGTTCGAGAGCGTTTACACTGCTCCAGAATTTTCTATAGACAGAAGGAACAAAAGTGCTATGAAGTAGCAGGAACAGCATACAAATCAAATCTTTCAATAGCGCACAGGGAGACCCCAATCATCCAATTTCACGCTTATTAGCCAATGACATCGCCGTATTCCGATCACATGACAGAAAATAAGCTTTTTGAGAAAACATTGGCTAATAAGCGTAAAATTGGATGATTTGGGGTTTTCCCTGTGCGCTATTGAAAGATCTGATTTGTATGCTGGAATGCTGGACAGCGTATGCTGTATGCTGGACAGCGTAAACGGGAGGGTGATCCGTTACACTTTTGTTGCGGATCCAAAGTTGTACCGGTACAGTATAAACGGGATCTGAGTTGCATATTCCCAGGATGATTGTATCGTTACACTGCAGCTCATCTAAATCGATTCCCTATTTTCAATGAATATATATTTCCCTATTTAGATCCGCCCCTTTATTTCGACGAGTTTTAGAACTGCCTATATTCACTAAATCCTTATTTTTCGATCTCGATAAAAATTTGCAAAAAATAGTAAGAATGTAGCCTAGCTATTTAGCTACCAAACAACGCTTGAATCACTCATTTCGCTCGATTAATTTATTTTGTGCAACACATTTTCTTGGTTCAATGTTTGTTGGGTCCCCTTGGGTCACCCGTTATATAGAGCTTTTGAAAGAACTTCGTAATTGCACACAAATCTTGATCATACTTCCGACATTATCCCTGGAGATATAGTAAATGACCTAAAAATTGTAAGAAAATGGAGGCAAAGAAACACGACTTTCAAATCAGCACACTAAGGCCTTTCGAACTCATGTTCTCTTCAGAGTGTAATTATCACTTGGAAATGAAATCTATCGTAACGGTTTGTATACATGTTCTACAACTATTTTTTGTTATTTACTGTTCGCGATTGACAAAGATGACGCATTTTAGCTGTTAAGTAGGTTCTTCGTAGAAGTGTTTTGGAAAGTTACAAGATGAAGTATCAGTCCTTGATTCAGAAAAATGATCATTTAGACGTTTTTGCAAGCGATCAACTGGCTGCAAATAAAGTTTGCAAAGCTTGCAACGTATTTTCCACATAACGATGTTCCGGACAAAGGGTTTGACGCTTGAGATGTACTTTCAGATGTGAAATTTGCATTTGTGAAGATAGATGTAAAATTAGAAAAACTATATCACGGATTCTATTTGCTTGTACATAAAAGAAAACTATTTTGTTTTATGGATGATGGATTCATTGCATTAGCACAAAACATCGACGCTAAATGCCTTAAATTATCTGCACCCAAGCATCAAATTCACGATGCAAACGAGAAAAATGAAATCGGACACCATAGAAACATTACATTTTTTAGATATCGAAGTAATCCTTAATAATGGAAAATTCGTTAGCACCGACATTTATGACAAAGAGACGAATCCGCACGATTACCTAAATTTTCATAGTGCGCATCCTAAGCACACAAAAGACACAATACCTTTCATTTTAGCAAGACGCATTATCATATTCGTTACCGATGAAGATACCATAACGAAACGACAAGATGAACCCAAACAATGGCTCATAAACTGCGACTATCCATTCCGTCTAATCAATTGATACTCTCGAAAAAGCCAAAAAATCCACGGACAGCAGCACTAAAACAAAATAATGACATTATCCCAATCGTTACAACATACTATTCAAGACTCAGCTACGACAATCCAATGAAATTGAAAACAATATCAAATCTTTTAAAATCAATATCAGCTCCAGACACGAAGGTTAAATGCAAAGAAACCAAACCAATCCTTGCATTAAGACAACCACCAAGCCTCACATCTATCCTCACAAATGCAAAATTCACATCTGAATGTACATCTCAAACGTCAAACCCTTTGCCCGGAATATCGTTATGTGAAAATACGTTGCAAGCTTTGCAAACTTAATTTGCCGCCAGTTGATCGCTTTGAAACAGCAAATGGAAAAGAATGGAAAATCAGATCGCAAATGCCATGCAGAAATACAACGTGGTTTTATTTTCTACCCTGTAACATGTGCAATAGAGAAATGAACTATATGGGACAAAGCATAAACTTGCAAAAACGTCTAAATGATCATATTTCTGAATCGAGGACTGGTATATCATCTTGTAACTTTCCAAAACACATCTACGAATCCGGCAAGAACAACAATAACTGGAAGCAACCGTTTTTTAAAGCCTGCGCTTTTCCGCATTAACAGACCATAGAATGCATTACGTCATGAGAAAAAACTATTCAAAGCCGGACTTAGCCTATTTAACAGCTAAAATGTGTCATATTTGTTAATCGCCGAACAGGAAATAACAAAATACTTGCACAGCATTTATCTAAACCGTTACGATGATTTCACATCCAAATGATAGTTACACTGCACTCTGAAGAGAACATGAGTTCAAAGACCTTATTTAAACCCTATTTCACATGGGGTATTTTTATCAGATTGTGGCATGGGGGGGCGTTTTTCGCCCCTCTTTTTCTCTGAGAATACACAGGATATAACAATAAGACTTACCTCAATTGTTCTTTGGACAATTGGCTTTTCAAATATAACAATGGTAATTAATTAGTCACGTGATTCGTTGTTAGGCGATCAAAAACAATGGAAAATTGGCAAATTTAGCTTCTTCACAAGAAAAATTCTATTTAAATAATTACTCTACCGATTTGAATGCAAATGGTCTTAAATGATAGAAAACACATGGTAGAATCAAATATATACCTTGAAGCAAATTATGACTATATATTTATAGATCAATTAGCACCTAATTAGCTCTCTGTTCTCCGGACGGACCATCACTGCAGTTTTTTCATAGAATTATTTCTTTTTCCAACCCATATCAACTCACTATGCATGACACAAGCAAGATAAGACTAATTTGCTACAAAAATTTCAATTCAATTACTTAGTTATTCGAAAAATGACGTCATAAATGTAAATGACGTCATATATATTAAATTTTGCTGATGTCAGCAAATAATAAAAAGTTATATATCAAATGAAAGCTCTCATCATGATCAATCGAATGATACATGTTTCAAATAATTCAGACAATAAACAAAGAGGTTATGGATGTTTCAAGCGTTCTTTTGTTGACCACTCTCCAAATATGGTGCTATTGTGGTCACCTGACCGATTTTAGAACAATGAAATATTAAAATTGTAATTGGCAACTAAATTTCATTAAAATTCACAAAGGTTTGGTTGTCATATCTAGTGTTGTTTAGGCGCAATGTAGCAAAGTTTGGTTGGGGGGGCGAAAAACGCTCCCCCCATGTGAAATAGGGTTAAAAGTCGTGTTTCTCCATTTTCTTACAAGTTTTTAGTATCTTTACCTGCCAAGGAGCTAAAATTTTAGTCTTATCATTCTCAATTTAATAACTGTGATAATACGCTCACTCAGAATCTGTTCAGAATATTTTCAGAATCTTTCAGAATTGAACTCCATGTAGATATCTTACTGAGAAGCTTAACATAACTGTATAAAATTACCGAACAGATTTTTTATATCTGATTAGGCACCTAAGCATATAAAAATCTCTTCTGTAATTTCATACAACTGAGATTGTCTTGCAGCCATATCTCCCTAATTCTTAGTATCATGGGGATAACGCTTTGGAGAACTTTATTAAGGATTTTCAGTTTGTTTTGAAGAATTTGACGTGAAATTCTTGAATGAAATGGCTCCTAGCTTGAGAACAATAAGACCGATTTTACCATCTAAATTTTCACAACTAAACTTGCATGTTAGCTACACAGTAAAAATCAACTGGAAGTAGTCTGAGGAATTATTAGAGAGTTACGCGCACACAAACTTCAACATATAATGCCGACTTACCTCTATTAGACTCGCCAAATCTAATTCCCTTAAGCGGCCAATATATAACACGGGAGCCAAAAAAGTAGCCTCCAATATAAAAAAGTTCCAAGAGATGTTCTGAATGCAACATTTTGATGACATTTATATGGCAATAATTACAACATAAGATACAACTGTAAAGTAAAAGTCAATTAATTATGAGCTGTAGCTACAGAGAAACGAGGTTTTGAAAAAAGATGATCGTCAAACCACTGTAACAAAATCGCAAATTATCAACAATAATCCACCGACGCAGTTTTCTATTTTTGAACAATATCTGCACAAATGACCTTTTCCCTATTTTGTCGTGGCAATAAAGAGGGATCTTTGAATTGATCTTCTTAATGTTGAAAGATTGTAAATGTAACTTTTTAGTAGGATACCACAACATGGTCCGTAAGTAACACACTATTATGGTAAAAATACAAATTTCCTAATTTCGATATTTTCAATCGTTATTTTTCCATTCTTCTCATTCTGCATAGTATCTTGCAAAGTAGTGATTATTTTTACAAAATAGATGCGGATCGAGAGGGTAACAATGCAGTGGAAAGTTCGAGAGGAAACCATTTCTTGTATTTGACACTTTCTTTGGTCAATTTGAGCTTTTGATGTGTAGTTTTTTATTGCAGTGGTTTCGCAACACTCTATATTAAAAACCTCATTTCTCTGACACAGTTGGTAATTAACTGATTTTTAATCAATAGATGTATTTTATGTTGTACTAGATAGTAGCATAAAATTACATCAAAGTCTTGCATTCAGAAATGTTTTTCAGACATTTTTTTCTCCTGGGGGTTGCTTTTCTTGGCCCACCCGTTATAATATATATACGAAATATATACGAAACAACAACAACAACAACAAAGAACAATCTGACGTGAAATAACAAAGAACAACAACAATAACATCAATCAGAATAAAAGACAACGAAGAACAATAGCAACAACAACAGCAAGAAAGAACACAACAACATCGAAGAAACAATCTTACGTGAAATGACAAAGAAGAAAGAGAACAGCAACAACAACATCAATCAGAACAAAGACAAAGAAGAACAATAGCAACAAATCGAAGAAACAATCTTACGTGAAATGAAAAAGAACAAAAAGAACAGCAGCAGCAACATGAACAATGAGACTCCAAATCGGGATACAGTGAAGAAGAATGACAAAACAACAACAACAACAACAACAGCAAGAAGCTCAACCTCGGATGGATGAAGCTTAAACGTTTTAACCCTATTTGGACCGGGTTGAAATTTGAGCATTTTCGACCGGGGGGGGGCGTTTTTCGCCCCCCCTCTTTTTTTCCAAAACTAAAAGAGATATAACAATGAAACTTATCCCAATTGTTCCTTGGACAATAAGCTTTACAATTATAACAATAGAGTTTAATTAGTCACGTGGTTCGTTGCTAGGCAACCAAAAACAATAGGAAAATGACCAAAATTGAGCTACTGGCTTAAAAAGCAAAATTTGTCCAGATTAACAAGAGATATCAGGCAGAATTGTAGCCAAAAGTAGCAATTAAGAGTAGAGGAAGATATTTACACCGAAATTTTTCAACTTAGATCGCAACTCTTGCTATTTAAGAGCAATTAGCAAGAGAATATACTAATTGATATTTCTATTGTCATATATTTTCAATTTTTAGGCTTCTATATAGTGAAAATAGTTAGTACAAAGTACCCTAACACTGTTTTCTGCAAGTTTTGAAATATATCACACTAATTTATTCAAACTATGACGTCATAAAGATAAATGACGTCATGAACATTAAAATTTGCTGATGTTAGCAAATATAAACAAACTATATATCAAAAGAAAGTGCTCTTCGAGATGAATCGAATGGTGTATATAACGTTATGATTGAAGCTAGCTGTGAGAAATTAGAGAGCCTTTAATGATTTTCTTTGTGACCTGTCTCCAAATAAGGGCATCTGAAGGTCACGTGGTGCAGCAATGGACAATGAAATTTTCAAAATTTGGTGGCCAATAAAATTTTAGGAAAAGTCAATGAGTTCTAGCTTCATATTTACACTAGCGGCGGAGATATTTGAGAATGTTTGGTAGGGGGGGGCGAAAAACGCCCCCCCCC